>CM043700.1:81365619-81820619 GCA_023935145.1 Bretschneidera sinensis
TTCCAAGAAATGGGTCTGTTTATACGTGATATATACAAAGGTGGAAGCTGTTGCGAAGGATTGTTCCCTGCTACAAACGAAAAGTGTTCCTTTGAACAATCTCTTTTTCAATGCAGGAGTTTTACATGGTTTAAATGCTTTAAAGCCAAATTGAAGAAGTTGTTGAATGGAGTGATTGGTTTTACATGTCTTATATATTTAAGCTTGAGTTGATTCATTTTTGCTCCACTAGTTTCGATGGCTTTTGAGCTACATTCCCAAAAATTTGCCACCTTGATCCTAAACCCCGTTATAACCCTTGAAAAGTCCTTATGATTCATGTTATGCATGTGATCCCAGTGGTGGAGAATGAGAAGATATGCAAGCCTATGGTAGATCATTTCCATTGGAATGAATTTGAGCGAAACACATACCCTTCAAACACATAAGGGTCGAGTGTTTATTTCCGTGAGGGTCTACATATTTAGTTTACTCCATCTTTGAGTGAAAATGCTTACTAAGTAATTATAAGTTGTTTAAGAATGTTTGTTCATGATATTTTATGAGTTTTGAAGAGTTTGGTTGTTCTTTGTTGATGGCGTTGCAACCTTGGTGTTTTCGGGAAAGCGAACTTGAGTTTTGCCCGAGGACGAGCAAAAGTTAAGTGTGGGGAAATTTGATGAGAATGCAAAACATCATATTTTTCTCCCTTAATGTTTAGTTTTTTTATACTCATTTGGTGCCTAAATGTACTCATTATTCTTATATTTTGATTTAGGATGCAAATGGAGGCCCTAAGTGCAAAACGAAACTAATTGGGCGATTTCGGACAGTTTTGATATTGCTTTGTAATCTGGGCATAACTCTCTCATCTGAGCTCCGCTTGAGATGATTCAAGATTCTATGGAACACCAAGAAAAAGCTCTACAATTTTAACGTTTTGCGTTTTGAGAGATACAAGATGAATCAAGGTCGAAACTGGGCTTGGAGTTGCTGCACCTGCACTGTTGCAGTTCTGGAAAGTTCCTTAGCCTGCAATTTTAATACACTGATTTGATGCGGTTTATTTTCAGAAGTTTTCAGATCTGGTGCATGAAAATTCATGCTGAAAACACCGGTTTCCTAGTTATATTAGGACTTTATTTAATTTTTGATATTTTCCTTAAATTGGTCAAATTTGGATATTGTTATTTTAGGATAATATTTAGAATATTTTTAGGAGACCTTGTAGGTTTCTAATACTGAAAATAACGTGTATAAGAGGGGAGAAATCATCAAACTTCAGGGACACCTCTCTCTCCTCTTCCCTAACTTCTCCTTCGAGTTTTCATCATGGCCCTGCATGGCTAAACTTTTATAATTGGTCAAAGGAAACGGAAGCCTCGGAATCAATAAAATTATGAGATTTAAATTATTTTTATTGTTCAATTTATGCTTTGAGTACCAGATGTTCTTTTGTGCCTTCTATTTTCTTGATTGTCTCGTTTAACTACTTGGAGGCCTACTAGTTTATTATTCGTCGCAATCTACTGCTAGGTTAGATATCAAATCCGTAATTGTTTGATCCCTCTAATTTGTGAGGCAACTAAGATTTAATGATTTGCTACATCAGAAATTATTAGATCTTAGGAAGAACACTCGACTAAATTAAATGCAACCGCTTGTGCTTGTGTTGTTTAGCTTCATCGATCTCTCTAATTCATAAGGCTGCTACTAGATTAAACCTTTAACGCTTGTCTTGGGTTGTTTAGTAGTTAAGGTTAATTAGATCGCTTGTTTTCTAATTAATTACGACTTAGGAGAGATAGGAAAATAGTTCCAACGGTGAATATTCAAAGTGTGAATTGATATATACTTGCATCGATGATCAGTTGTAAAATTCTGATGGTGGGATTGACTTAGACCAAGATTTATTCTTTTGATTGATTTCGATACTTCAATTTGAATTGTTCATTAGTTGTTTTTCTTAAAATTGTTTTCGTTATACTCAAATCCTCCCCCATCCTTGTTCACATAGCATAAAACTAGGCTAGATACTCTCCGTGGGAATGATCCTTACTCACACTACTACATGTATTTGTAGGAGGATAGGTTTTTTTTTTTGTTGCCTGCGACAGCACACTATTATGCTGCTCTTATGACTATTTAAATATCATTTCTTAAAGAATCTTAGACGCACTAGCTTGTTATAAGCCCTTTTCCACTCTTTCTTGATATTTACCAAAAATAATCTTGGATTTGTCTCTAACTTTCTTTAAAGCATCCAATTTCATGAACCTTTCAGTGTCGTCCTCTAACTGTGTTGCTGCTCTAATTTTTGTGGACACTACTCATTCTGCTCCATAAACCAATGAATTCGAGAAGTATCGGTTGCAAAATGCTTAGTCACTCTATAAGACCAAAGTGCTTGCGGCAAAGCATCATGCCATGCTTTGGGTTAATCATGCATGACTATACTCAGTATTTTGATGAGCAATTTATTTTTTGTTTCTGCCTTACTATTCCTTTATGGGTAATACATTGTGGACTTGAGGTGCGTAATTTGATACATCAGTAAGAATCTCTCATAGTTTTCTTCATAAAAGGTGTACCATAATCAGTGTTGGTATTTGTCTAAGGTTTAAACATAGTTTAAACATGGTTCAAAGATGGTTAAAGTGTAAACCAAGGTTGGAAGATTAAATTTCAGCATGTTAAGGAGTGCACACATATGTGTGCATCACTCCCCTATTCAGCAAGGCAAAGGAGTGCGCACAGCTATGTGAAGGGCAGCATCAGTGTGTGCTACACCGCTCCTTCACCAGCGCTACACCACCCAGCAAGGGAGGTGCTGAAAGAAGGGCAGTGCCGCACCACTCCTTCACCAGCGCCGCACCACTCAACAAGTGGTGAAAATGGTGTTTTGCCTAGCGCCGCAGCATGCCCTGTTCAGTGCCGCAGCGCTAAGCACACTGATGCACACATGGACAGCTTGTTTAAGCCTCTTCTTAGGTGCATGGATGCAAGGTTAAAATGCATAACACCGCTTAGGATTGATGGAGGGCCATGGTTAAGTGGTCATCAAGATCTAAGGGTGGAGATTGACTTTCAAGATTGGACAAGAAGTTGGTGCACTATATAAAGGGTCACCTAGCTTCATTATCAACAATAATTTTGTGACATACTTTGAGATCAATTGTAAAGAGTGACAAGAAAAAATACAAGAGAGAATTGTGTGAGAGTGCAAGACACAAAACAAGAGGGACTTATTTGTAGAGAGGCTGGTTGTAAAGAAGAGAGAGTAGTATAGATAGAGAGCTTTGTAATAGTTCTTATCGTCGTCTTTCTTCTCTTCTTGGTTTCTTCAAGAACTTGAGGTTTCTTAAAGAGGGTTGCTATAATTATAAAGAACCACTGATTTAGTACAGAGAGTTCAGAGGAACTCACGGGACGTAGGCTATTGCCGAACCTCGATAACAAATCACTTGTCTTATTTTCTTTCTTGCTTTCGATTACTGTATTTCTTTCTACAAGTCATTCTATACTTGGGTGTTTGGAAGATCACCACCTGGGCATCTTGTTAAGGTGATTTCCAATAGTAGTATCAGAGCTTGCACAGCTGGCTATCGGAGTAAGAACAAGAAGGTTACGGTGTCAAGAATCCAAGAATCAAAGATCAACTTCTTGGGTAATTCAAGAACGGAGTAAAGGTCAAGATCAGATCGTGTTCTTGAGTGTGATTCAAAAACAGTGTTAAGATCCATCTTCAATAATGTTCTTGAGGTTGAAGAAAGTGTTTGTGGGTATTGCATAAATCTGGGATCTTGTCTGCAAAGATGGCTTCAAATTTCGTGATTGAGAAATTTGATGGAAAGGGAGATTTTTCCCTATGGAAGTGAAAGATCAAGGTTGTTCTTTGGCAACAGAAAGTGGACTTGGCTATTGGAAAAGATTACACTTTTTCAGCAAGTGTCATGGAGGACCAGTGGATTGAGATGAAGAAGATGGCTTACAGCACCATTTTCTTGCACATGTCAGATAGTGTCATAAGGGAGTGCGGAGACTCGAAAGATCCGGCTGTCATATGAAAGAAACTAGATGAGTTGTTTCTTACCAAAACTCTCCCTAACAAAATTTATCTTCTTAAAAGAATCTTTGCTTTTAAAACGAATCCTAGTAAAGAGTTGCAAGATAATCTTGATGTCTTTAATAAACTAGTTCAAGATTTAGCTAGTTGTAGTATTAAATTCCCAGATGAACAATTGGCTGTCATTTTGTTAAATTCTCTTCCTGATTGCTTTGATAATTTGATTAATGCTATTGAGTATGGAAGGGATACTTTAACCAAGGAGATTGTGATAAATTCCATAAGGGCACATGACTTCAAAGCCAAGATGAAAGAGATATCAAGTGGAGATGGGCTGTTCATAAGAGGAAGGCCAGCAACTCGGAATGGCAGTAGTAACCATGGCAACTACAGGGAGAAATCAAGAGGTAGAGGGAAAAGCCATGGGAGAGCACATTCCAAGTCAACATTTGGAAAGAGGTGCTTCTACTGCAACTAGGAGGGCTATTTCAAGAAAGATTGCAAGAAGAAGATGTGGGATGAGAGAAGAAGCCATACCAACAATGGAGAGGCTTCGGTTACCAAAGGAGAACAGCAAGATGATGTGCTTGTTGTATGCTTAAATGTAAACAGGAGGCAAGGCAGCGAAAACTGGATTCTGGATTCCGGTGCACTTATCACAAGTGCCCTCATAAGGAATGGTTCAAGAATTTCAAGGAGATCAATGATGGAAAGGTCTTCTTAGGGAATGACAATTCTTGCCAAGTAAGGGGGATTGGAGACATCCAATTGAGGATGTTTGATGGAGTCATAAGGCTGCTGCGAAATGTGAGGTATCTTCCAGATTTGAAGAGAAATTTGATCTCATTGGGGTAGCTGGATTCCATGGGGTATACATGCAAAGTAGAGGGAGGAAAGATCAAGGTGGCCAAGGGATCTTTGGTAGTGATCAAGGCAGCAAGAAACGATGGACTCTATGAGATGATCGGAGAGACAGAAATCAATGATCAAGCAGCAAGCTCGATGGCTGAGATGGATAAGGCAACCCTTTGGCACACTCGCTTGGGATATATGAGTGAAAAAGGCCTGCAAGTGTTTAGCAAGGATGGTCTACTTAGAGGAGATAAAATAGAGAAACTGGATTTCTGTGAGAGTTGCATTCTTAGGAAGCAACACCGGGTCAGCTTCAACACTAGAGTGCACAAGTCTAAGGGGATTTTTGACTACATTCATTCGGACCTTTGAGGACCAGCAAGAACACCAACACAGAGAGTTAACTTTTACTTTTTGTCTTTAATTGATGATTATTCAAGAAGAGTGTGGGTTTATTTACTTATAAATAAATCAGATGCCTTGGATAAATTTGTTGTGTGGAAGAAGTTGCTAGAAACTCAAACGGGTAGGGTAGTTAAGGCTTTACGAACTGATAATGGCTTAGAATTTTGCAATAAGGATTTTGATAAATTCTATGAATTAAATGGCATTCTAAGACATAGAACGGTTGTAAAAACACCTCAGAAAAATGGAGTTGCTGAGAGGATGAATAGAACCCTTATGGAAAAGTTAGGTGCATGTTAATAGGATCCAGTTCACCAAAATATTTTTGGGGAGAAGCTGTGGCTACAGCTACATACTTGGTAAATAGATCACCCTCTAGCGTGTTAGAGCTCAAGACTCCCATGGAGATGTGGAGTGGGAAACCCCCTAAATTAAGCAACCTTAGGACTTTTGGGTGTGCTATATATGCACATCAAAAGGAGGATAAACTTAGCCCAAGATCTAGAAAATGTGTATTTCTAGGATATGGTGATGGGGTTAAGGGATATAGGTTGTGGTCCTTAAAAAAGAAAGGCATGAAACTCATTATAAGTAGGGATGTTATTTTTAATGAACTGTTATTTCCCTACTTGGAGAAAACTAACCCTACAAGGGCTAGTGAGCAAACCAGTCCAGAAGTTATAGAGCATCGCATCAAGGAGAGTTCGGTTCAAGTAGAGCAAAGAAGATAAGAGGGTTCGAACCAGGTAGAGCCCTTAAATGAAGGCCATGCTCAAGAAACTCAATAAGAGATTGATGCAGTAAGTCATAATGACTACCAGCTCACAAGGGACCGGGGAAGGAGGGTGGTTAGACCACCTTTAAGATATGAGTTTACGGATGCTAATGTAGTAGCTACTTGGACATAAGGAGAGGTTAAACCAGAAACTTACATTGAAGCCATGGAGTGTAAGGATTCGTCAAAGTGGCAGCTGGCTATAGAGGAAGAAATAGATTCTTTGATGAAGAACAACTCTTGGGAATTAGTGCCCAAACCAGAAAAATAGAGAGTTATGGATTGTAGATGGATCTATAAGATCAAGGAAGGTAATACTCCAGGGGATGAAGTCTGGTATAAAGCTAGGCTGGTGGCGAAGGGGTTCACACAAAAATAAGGCATAGATTTCACCGAAATCTTCTCACCGGTTGTGAAGTACAAGACGATACGGATAGTGCTAGCATTGGTGGTCCAATTTGATTGGAAAATTGAGTAACTAGATGTGAAGACAGCGTTCTTACATGGAGAGCGCGATGAGACCATTTTCATGAGGCAACCCGAAGGCTATGAGGAAGGAAGGCAATGAGAGTTTGTGTGCAAATTGAATAAATCTCTCTATGGCCTGAAGCAATCACCTCGGCAATGGAATAAGAGGTTTGATTCTTTTGTAATCAGCTTAGGTTTCATGAGGAGCTACTATGATTCGTGCTTGTACTATAAGGGGCAGAAGGTTGAGGAAGTGGTGATCATCCTCATCTATGTTGATGACATGTTACTGGTTGGGAGCAGCATGGAGATGATAAGGAAATTAAAGGCTCAACTCAGTGAGGAGTTTGAGATGAAGGATCTTGGCCATGCACAGAAGATCCTTGGGATGTGTATCATCTGGGAAAGGGAGAGAAACAGATTGAAGATCTCTCAAACTTCCTACATAGAGAAGATGATATCTAAGTTCTCTATGGAAGATAGCAAACCAATGAAGGTTCCCCTAGCTGGTCATTTCAAGTTCTCCAACGATTAATGTCTGAGATTGGAGGTGGAGAAGAAGAAAATGGAAAATTTCCCTTATTCTAGTGATGTTGGTTCTGTTATGTTCACCATGGTGAGCACTAGACCTGATATTTCTCATGCAATAAGTGTTCTCAGCAGGTTTATGAGTAATCCCAGAAAGGAGCATTGGCTTGGGATGAAGTGGTTTCTAAGGTACTTAAAGGGAAGCCCAGAAGTAGGGCTGGTTTATGAGAAGGGGGGTAAGTCCATCTGCCTTGAGGGTTTTGCGGATTAGGATTATGGAGCAGACCGGGATAAAATGAGATCTATTAGCTCCTACTTCTTCAACTTAAACAGATGTTGTGTAAGTTGGAAGGCTTAGTTGCAGCCAGTGGTAGCACTCTTAACAACCGGGGCAGAATATATAGTGGCTTTGGAAGCCATAAAGGAGGCTATGTGGTGCAAAGGGTTGTTGGACGAGTGGCTGGTCCTAAAAGAGCAGGTGGTGGTGTCTTCGGATAAAATGGCCACGAAAGAAAGTCCTACAGATTTAGGTACCAAGGTTCTATCTCTAAGAAGGTCTCATCATTGCCTTGAACTTCCTAGGATTGGAGTCGGTTGATTGACGACTCAAGATGAGTTTGGATCCTAAAGTTCTCTGCACAATGGTTCGGGTTTAAACACTTAGACAAAGGTAGAAATTTTTGGTATTTGTCTAAGGTTTAAACATGGTTTAAACATGGTTCAAAGATGGTTAAAGTCTAAACCAAGGTTGGAAGATTAAATTTCAGAATGTTAAAGGAGTGCACATATGTGTGTGCATCACTTTGTGTGCGTGTGGACACCCTTATTTAGCAAGACAAAGAAGTGCGCACAGCTGTGTGAAGGGTAGCATCAGTGTGTGTTGCACCGCTCCTTCACCAGCACTGCACCGCCCAGTAAGGAAGGTCCTGAAAGAAGGGCAGTGCCGCACCACTCCTTCACCAGCGTCGCATCACTCAACAAGTGGTGAAAATGGTGTTTTGCTTAGCACCGCAGCATGCCCTATTCAGTGCCGCAACGCTAGGCACACTGATGCACACATGGATAGCTTATTTAAGCCTCTTCTTAGTGTGTGGATGCAAGGTTAAAATGCACAGCACCACTTAGGATTGATGGAGGGCCATGGTTAAGTGGTCATCAAGATCTAAGGGTGGAGATTGACTCTCAAGATTGGACAAGAAGTTGGTGCACAATATAAAGGGTCACCTAGCTTCAATATCAACAATAAGTTTGTGACATACTTTGAAATTAATTGTAAAGAGTGACAAGACACAATACAAGAGAAAATTGTGTGAGAGTGCAAAGGCACAAAACACAAGAGGGACTCATTGTAGAGAGGCTGGTTGTAAAGAAGAGAGAGTATAATAGATAGAGAGCTTTGTAATAGTTCTTATCATCGTCTTTCTTCTCTTCTTGGTTTCTTCAAGAACTTGAGTTTTCTTGAAGAGGGTTTCTGTAATTGTAAAGAATCATTGATTTAGTGTAGAAAGTTCAGAGGAACTCACGAGGACGTAGGCTATTGCCGAAGCTCGATAACAAATCGTTTGTCTTCTTTTCTTTCTTTCTTTCTTTCGATTGCTGTATTTCTTTCTACAAGTCATTCTAGACTTGGGTGTTTGGAAGATCACCACCTGGGCATCTTGTCAAGGTGATTTCCAACAATCAATTAGTATGCACTTAGGGATGCCAGATCGGTAGATAACATTTTCTTTAATAAAATTCAACATTGTTTCACTAGTAGCCTTTTTTATTGACATCGCTTCAACCCACTTGGTAAAATGCTCAGTAGCAACCAAAATCCAAACTCACCCTTGAATAGGTGGCGAAATTGGCACAATCAAATCTATGGCCCATGTATAAAAAAGCCATGAAGTGCTTAGAGCATACAAATCTAAGGGAGGTTGGCGTAGCATGTTTCTATGTCTCTAACACACGCGGCATTATCGCACAAACTCTTTGGTGTCTTCAAGCATTTTAGGCCAATAATAGCCTACTTCTAATAACTAATTGTAGAGCTTTTCTCCTCATTTATTGTAATACGTGTATCTTTAAAGTAAAGGTAAATAAGTAAATTTGAATTATTATATTCAATTAAATATGTATACATGAAAGATTGACTGTTTAAATTGAAATAATTTTTGAAGGATGATATTGAATACTTTATTTGAAAGAGTTAGAAATTTTTGAAGAAGAAAAGTATTGAAATTTTATGAAATTGGAAGTTAAATATGAAAGAATTTTGAAGAAAAATATAAAATGAATTTGAGGAAAACAATTAGAAAATTTGATGGAAGAAAATACAATTTTTTTTTATAATTTTCTATAATTTTTTATAAGTTTTGGAATGAAGAAAAAGGGTAAAAATTTGATTTTTTTTAAGATAATGGCAAAATTGTAAATTATGGATGAAAGATGGTCGACCGGCTAGACCGAACCAATCGACCGATCAACTTACTGGTGAAGAACCTATAGACTGACTGGTGAAGAACCGATCAACCAACTAGTCAATCGACCTGTCGAACAGTAACGAACCGATAAGCTGGTCAGCCAACCAGTTGGTCTTGTGGCAGAATTGAAATTTTATTGAAATACTGAATTGATCAACTGGGTAATCGACCGGTCAGACTGAAAATTTATATAAAATTGTTTTAAAAGTTGAAAATCTGTTTACAAAATCTATTTCTCCCTCTAAGATTACTCTCTCTCTCTAGAGAATATTGAAAAATACTTTAAAAAAAGACTTTAGGATTTAAATATTTGATAATAAAAGATTGAAAGATTGAAATTTGTTGAAGTCTACAGAAGAATTGTCAAGAAATTCGAGGAAAACTTTGAAAAAGGTTAAAGTGTGAATTTTACTTTGAAAGATTGAATTTTTATAAATTGTTCTTTTACTATTCTTAAAAAGGGGTTTTGAATTTGGACTTGAATATAATGAAAATAATTTTTGTTGATGGTATTGAATTTTAAAGAGAGTTGATTTATGCATACATAAAATTACCAGAAATTGAGAAATGAGATAGAAATTTAATAAGATGTTATGTTAGGTATTGGTGATCAGTAATTGGGTGAAATTGCTGAAAAGAGTAGAAAATGAAAGGAAGTTGTCCAAGAGTAGCTTTTAGTGCTACTAGGTGAGTTTAATTTGCTTTTAGTAAACGAGACCAACATGAAAATTGTATGAAAATTGATATAATAAATAATAGGGTAAATTACATTAACCTGCTCGAGGTTAGTCCATAGTTACACTTACCTCGTCTAGTTTCTAAATTATACATTTACCTACCTGTTGTTAGCATTCCGTTAGTTGTCTGTTAGTCAATTGTTCAAAAACCAATCAAACATTATGCCAACTCATCAAAACTTATTGGAAACCCGACTTTACCCTTAATAATTTCAAAATCCAGTCAATATTTGGATACTACTTGGATAAAAGGATTGATTTGATTTTGAAATTATTAAGGGTAAAGTCGTGTTTTCAATAAGTTTTGATGAGTTGGCATAAAGTTTGACTATATTTTGAACAATTGACTCATGAAAAGTTAACGGAAAGCAAACAACAAGTAGGTAAGTGTATATTCTAAAAATTTGATGAGCTAAGTGTAACCATAGACTAACTTCAGGTAGGTTAACGTAATTTACCCTAAATAATATGAAAATATTATTGAAAATATATGATAAATATGATTGTATTCAAAATATGATGATATATGATATTTGAATGAAATAAAATGACAATATGATGAAATAGAAAAATAGTATGATGAAATGAAATTTTTTAAAATTAACATTATGTATAAAAGATTAATTGAAAGAAATATATGTTGATTTGTATTGATATTATAAAATGATTGCTTATGTGTTGTTGATCATATGCATAGAGGGAAGACTACGAAGGTAGCTGGTTTGAATGAAACATGTTGACATGTGGGAAGATGTTCCTAGATGATATACCGAAATTGGTATTTCCCATACTTTGATAGTATGGAGTGATGATAAAATGATGAGAAAGAAAGAAAAAAGAAATAAATAAATAAATGATGATGATATAATTGCATGCATTTTTATTTGAATAATTTATTATTGATGATAGAGAAAGGAATCTCTTGATGAGACAACTATGATGAGGAATTGATTGACAAGAAAGATATGATATGATAAATAATAAATTGATTGTATACAATGAATCTCATAATGAGGTAAATTATGATAGTAAGATGATGATATTGACATTGAAATGATAAACTTGAGCTGATTAAATCTATGAGAAAATAATTGAAATAATATAAGTATGAGACAGAATTTTGAAAGAATATGGTATGATGTTTGATTTTATATAATATGAGAAGAGATAGATGAATATTTATGTTGAATTATAAAAGATTGAATTATGAGCTATGACTAAAAGTATACAAATCAAGTACTTCTAGTAAATTTAATTCACTGAGCTTGTGTAGCTCATTCCTCATTGTTGAATAATTTCAGACAGCGGACATAACTCATAGATTATTGATGTTGGTGTTTGTCTAAGGTTTAAACAAGGTTTGAAGATGGTTCGGCGTCAGGTCTTGGCGCCGCGGCTTGAGGTGTGCGCGCTACGGCTTGAGGTGTGCGCACCTCACCTTGCAGTAACTCCAGAATGTGTGCACACCAGTGTGTGCTATGGCTCAGCTCTTCCAAGGTGCGGCACCTAGCAAAGGAGAAGACCTGGAGGAGGTGTGCGTCACGACTCAGCCTCCCCTAGGCGGCGGCACCCAGAATGGCTGTAATTGTGGAGATGTTCAACCCTCTTCAGGCCGCGGCATGCCCTATTCTAGGTCGCGGCCTGAAGGCACACTGATGCACATTGGTTCAGCCTTTTGAGAGGTGCGTGGATGTATGAACAAAATGCACAGGATCACTAAGGATTGATGGGTTATGATTGAATGGTCCTCAAGATCCAAGGGTGGAGATTGACTTCAAAAATTGGCTCAAGAAGTGGTGCACTATATAAAGGGTCAACTAGCTTCAATCTCAAAACAATTGTGAGACAAGACATATAAGTGATCATCATACAAGAGAATTCAGGTGCAAGTGTGAGAGTGCAAAGACACAAAACACAGGAGAGGCACTAGAATAGATCTCAAAAGAGAGGCTGGTTAGAGAGAGTAGTATAGATTGTGGGTAGAGGGCTTTGTAATTGTTCTTATCACTTTCTTTCTTCTCTTCTTTGGTTCTTCAAGAACTAGAGGTTTCTTGAAGAGGGTTGTTGTAATCTATAAGAACTCATTGATTTAGTGCAGAGAGTTCAGAGGAATTCACGGGGACGTAGGCTATTGCCGAACCTCGATAACAATTGTTGTGTTCTTTCTTTTCTTTGATTTTTGTTTCTGTTTCTGATTCATTACAAGTCACTCAAGACTTGGGTTTTTGGAAGATCACCACCTGGGCATCAAGAAGGTGATTTCCCAACAGTGGTATCAGAGCTTTGGACAGTGGTATCAGAGCCGGAGGAGCTTTGGTGAGCAAGTATCGGAGCTGGAATAGAAGATATCGGAGCAAGACTCCAAGAATCAAAGGCCAACTTCTTGGGTGACTCAAGAACGTTGCTGGGATCAAGATCTGATCATGTTCTTGAGGGTGATTCAAGAATGGTATTGAGATCTATCTTTGATCGAGTTCTTATGATTTAGAAGTTTGGGAAAGCAATTGTGGGTGCTACATAAATATGGGATTTTCTCCGCAATATGGCTTCAAATTTCTGTGTTGAGATGTTTGATGAAAAAGAAGACTTTGCCCTTTGGAAGCGGAAGATCAAGGTGTTCTTATGCAACAGAAAGTGGACTTGGCGATTGGAGAAGATGACGCTTTTCCAATAAGTATCACGGAAGTCCAACGGATTAGCACCATTTTCTTGCACATATTGGATAGTGTCACAAGGAAATGCGGAGACTCAGAAGATCCTACTATCATATGGAAGAAACTAGATGAGTTGTTTCTTACCAAAACTCTCCATAGTAAGATTTATCTTCTTAAAAGAATATTTTCTTTTAAAATGGATCCTAATAAAGAGTTGCAAGATAATCTTGATATGTTTAATAAGCTAGTTCAAGATTTGAATAGCTATAGCATAACATTCCCGGATGAACAATTGGCTGTTATTTCGTTGAATTCTCTTCCTGATTGTTTTGATAATTTGATTAATGTTATTAAATATGGAAGAGATACTTTAACCAAGGAGATTGTGATCAATGTCATAAGGGCTCATGATTTCAAAGCCAAGATGAGAGAAGCATCAAGTGGAGAAGGGCTGTTCGTTAGAAGGAGGCCAGCAACTCGGAATGGCAGTAGCATTCATGGCAACTACTAGGAGAAATCAAGAGATAAAGGGCAAAGTCATGGGAGATCTCATTCCAAACCGAGATTTGGAGGAAAGAGATGCTTCTACTATAACAAGGAAGAACATTTCAGGAAAGATTGCAAGAAGAAGATGTGGGATGAGAGAGGAAGAAGCCATACCAACAATGGAGAGGCTTCGGTTGCCAAAGGAGGATAACAAGATGATGTTCTTGTTGTGTGCTCAAATGTGAGCAGAAGGTAAGGTTGTGAGAAATGGATTTTGGATTTCGGGTGCACTTATCACAGGTGCCCTCACAAGGATTGGTTCAAGAATTTCCAGAAAACCAATGATGGAAAGGTTTTCTTAGGGAATGACACTTCTTGCCAAGTGAAGGAGATAGGAGACATCTAGTTGAGGATGTTTGATAGAGTCACAAAGCTACTGCAGAATGTGAGGTATCTTCTAAATTTGAAAAGGAATTTGATCTCATTGGGGCAGCTGGATTCCATGGGGTATACATACAAAGCAGAAGGAAGAAAGATCAAGAAAACCAAAGGATCTTTGGTAGGGATCAAAGCAGCAATAAAAGATGGACTCTATGAGATTATCACAGAGACTGAAATCAAGGGTCAAGCAGCAAGCTTGATGGCTGAGATGGATAAGGCAGCCCTTTGGCACACTAGCTTTGGATATATGAGTGAAAAGGGTCTGCAAGTTCTCAGCACGGATGGTCTACTTGGTGGTGACAAAGTAGAGAAATTGGATTTCTGCGAGTGTTGCGTTCTTGGGAAGCAACATCGGGTCAGCTTCAACACCGGAGTGCACCAGTCTAAGGAGATTCTTGACTACATTCTTTTGGACCTTTGGGGACCAGCATGAACACCAACACAGGGACATAACTTTTACTTTTTCTCTTTGATTGATGATTATTCAAGAAAGGTTTGGGTTTATTTGCTTAAAAATTAATCAGATGCTTTGAATAAATTTGTGGTGTGGAAAAAGTTGTTGGAAACTCAAATGGGAAGGGTAGTTAAGGCTTTACAAACCGATAATGGCTTAGAATTTTGCAATAAGGATTTTGATAAATTCTGTGAATTAAATGGCATTCGAAGACATAGAACGGTTGTAAAAACACCTCAGAAAAATGGAGTTACTGAGAGGATGAATAGGACCCTTATAGAAAAGGTTAGGTGCATGTTAATAGGATTCGGATTACCAAAATATTTTGGGGGAGAAGCTGTGTCTACTGCTGCATACTTGGTTAATAGGTCACCCTCTAGAGCTTTAGAACTCAAGACACCCATGGCGATGTGGAGTGGGAAACCCCCTGAGTTGAGCAACCTTAGGACTTTTGGGTATGCTGCATTTGCACATCAAAAGGATGATAAACTTAACCCAAGGTCTAGAAAATGTGTGTTTCTAGGGTATGGTGATGGGGTTACGGGGTATAAGTTATGGCCCTTATAACCAAAAGGAATGAAACTCATAATAAGTAGGGATGTTATTTTTAATGAATTGTTATTTCCCTATTTGGAGAAAACTAACCCTGTAGGGGCTAGTGAGCAAACCAGTCCGGAATTTATGGAGCATTGCATCAAAGAGAATTCAGTTCAGGTAGAGCAAGGAAGGTAGGGAGAGTTGGTGTGCCAATTGAAGAGATCTCTCTATGGCCTGAAGCAATTACCTCGGCAATGGAATAAGAGGTTTGATTCCTTTGTAACTAGCTTGGGTTTCATGAGGAGCTACTATGATTCATGCTTATACTATAAGGGGCACAAGGTGGAGGAAGTGATGATCATCCTCATCTATATTGATGGCATGCTGCTGGTTGGGAGCAGTATGTAGAGGATATAAGAATTAAAGTCTCAACTCAGTGAGGAGTTTGAGATGAAGGATCTTGGCCATGCATAGAAGATCCTTGGGATGAGCATAATCCGAGAAAGGGAGAGAAACAGATTGAAGATTTCTCAGACTTCCTACATAGAAAAGATGATATCTAAGTTCTCTATGGAAGATAGCAAACTAGTGAAGGTTCCCCTTGCTGGTCATTTCAAGTTCTCCAGCGATCAATGTCTGAGATCAGAGGCGGAGAAGAAAGAAATGGAAAAGGTCCCTTACTCTAGTGCGGTTGGTTCAATTATGTTCACCATGGTAAGCACTAGACCTAATATTGCTTATGCAATAAGTGTTCTCAGCAGGTTTATGAGTAACACCGAAAATAAGCATTGGCTTGGGATAAAGTGGTTGCTGAGGTACTTGAAGAGAAGCCCAAATGTGGGGCAAATTTATGAGAAGAGAGGTAAGTCCATCTATCTTGAGGGTTATGCGGATTCGGACTATGGAGCAGACCGGGATAAAAGAAAATCGATTATCTCCTACTTCTTCAGCTTAAACAAATGCTGTGTAAGTTGGAAGGCTTAGTTACAGCCTGTGGTAGCACTCTTAATAATCGAGGCTGAGTACATAATGGCAACGGAAGCCATTAAGGAGGCTATGTGGTGCAAAGGGTTGTTGGAAGAGTTGAAGATCCTGAAAAAGCAGGTGGTGGTGTATTCGGATAGTCAAAGTGCGTTGCACTTGTGTAAGAATCTGGTGTTCCATGAGAGGACAAGGCACATCGATGTTCGGTATCATTTCATTCGGGAAAATGTTATGGAATGATGCATTCATGTGGACAAGATAGCCACGGAGGAAAATCCTACAGATTTAGGCACCAAGGTTCTACCTCTAAGTAAGTTCAATCATTGCCTTGGACTACTTAGGATTGGAGTCGGTTGATATGATGACTCAAGATGAGTTTGGATCCTGAGTTCTCTGCACAATGGGTTCAGATTTAAATGCTTAGACAAAGGTAGAGATTGTTGGTGTTTGTCTAAGGTTTAAACAAGGTTTGAAGATGGTTCAGCATTAGGTCTTGGCGCTGCGGCTTGAGGTGTGCACGCCTCACCTTGCAGCAACTCCAGAATGTATGCACACCAGTGTGTGCCATGGCTCAACTCTTCCAAGGTACGGCGCGGCGAAGAAGAATCATCGAACTAATGGACAGACTGCAACGTAAGTACTAGAACTCTTGAACTAGAGGAATGACCTACCGACCGATTTCAAGAGCTGCTACAGTTCTACAATTTCCAGTTGACTGAGAAAGACCACACTTGTAGGAGACTTTTTCCCGATTCCAAGGAATTGAGATGGATTCTCCCCTCCTCACCTGAAGCTACGGAAATCCTTGCTTCGAACTGACGGGTGGGGCGGCTAATGAACGGCGCCCAGCAAAGGAGAAGACCTGAAGGAGGTGTGCACCGTGGCTCAGCCTCCCCCAGGCCGCGGCGCCCAGAATAGATGTAATTGTGTAGATATTCAGCCCTCTTCAGGCCGTGGTATGCCCTGTTCTAGGCCGCGGCCTGAAGGCACACTAATGCAATTGGTTCAGCCTTTTGAGAGGTCCGTGGATGCATGAACAAAACGCATAGGATCACTAAGAATTGATGAAGGGCTATGATTGAATGGTCCTCAAGATCCAAGGGTGGAGATTGGCTTCAAAGATTGGCTCAAGAAGTGGTGCACTATATAAAGGGTCACCTAGCTTCAATCTCAAAACAATTGTGAGACAAGACATACAAGTGATCTCATACAAGAGAATTCAAGTGCAAGTGTGAGAGTGCAAAGACACAAAACACAGGAGAGGCACTAGAATAGATCTCAAAAGAGAGGCTGGTTAGAGAGAGTAGTATAGATTGTGGGTAGAGGGCTTTGTAATAGTTCTTATCACTTTCTTTCTTATATTCTTTGGTTCTTCAAGAACTAGAGGTTTCTTGAAGGGGGTTGCTGTAATCTGTAAGAACTCATTGATTTAGTGCAGAGAGTTCAGAGGAACTTATAGGGACGTAGGCTATTGTCGAACCTCGATAACAATTATTGTGTTCTTTCTTTTCTTTGATTTCTGTTTCTGTTTCAGATTCATTATAAATCACTCTAGACTTGGGTGTTTGGAAGATCACCACTTGGGCATCAAGAAGGTGATTTCCCAACAATTGAGTTGATACTCAGAGTGAGTAATTTAAGTAAGTCATGTGGTCAACATTCTAAACATTGTAAGAAAGAAAATTTTGAGAAAGAATGTTCATGCATTCTATTTATATTTGTACATATTTATTCTGATAGGAGAAAGATGATGTATCTCTTCTCAAAAGAGTTGATGTTATGGATGTAATTATTAATTTTAGTTGATGTATGTTTTTATATTTTGCACATATGTGTCATGCTAGGATCGTAAATGTGACTATTCCATTTTGGGGTGGCGAACCCGAGATAGGTCGTTACACTTATATCCACCAGAAGCACTCGTGTGTAGTTCAAGTAATAGCACCTCATGAATATGTTCTCCAACATATTTCAATATTTTTCCAAAGAAACTTTTCCTATACAATAAGTCGTCTTTCATTTTATATCCTTCTATTTTTTAACAAACTTTTTTCCTTAGGACATTCAATGTAGATACCATCTCTTAGTAGATCTTCATAGGGTCTCTGCCAATCTCTAAGAACCTCAAAGAAGTTTGATTGTACCATATCTGGTACTTGAGCATATCCTGGGAAATTAAACTCTATCTTATCAGCTTCCTTTTCATACTTAGCCAATAAATGTCATACCGTTGTACCCTTTTTATATAATCTTGGCCTATCTAATTCGCATCCAACTTTGTGAATGTCATGCAGTTTGGATCTAGCTTCTTTTAATCTTACGCATTATGCTAGAATGCTTTCAACTACTTTGTTGTAGATTATTCCATCAATGATGATGAAATCTTTCAAAACTTGTAGCTTTTGAACATCCTCAAGTATATCTTTGAGATTTGTAATGAATTCTTTACTTTAATCTCCTACTTTTATTGTTTCAGCTTCAACACCCTGTATTTGTATATTTCTGAGGCAGGGCCTTAATTATTATGCACCAAAACCTCTATTGCTACAACTTTTTGATAAGTAAGAGATGATAGGACCGCTAAAGGATCTGCATATCTGTTATGGCTTTTAGGCACATGTTCAAAGCGCATTTGAGCAAAGTCATTGATAATTATTCGAGTTAATTCTCTGTAATTTGCCAATACCAAATCTTTTACTACGTAGCTTCTTTGAACTTGCTTCAGAATAAGATTCGAATATCCCTTGATGCATAACTCTTTTATTCTGCACCCTCAAGCCATCAACAACCCAACTATCAAAACTTTATATTCTGCTTCATTATTGATGCAAGGGAAATTCAGAGTGCAAGCTTTTTTTATTGCTTTTTTGTTTGGTGACACGAGGCTAATGCTTGTTCCCCTAACCTTTCCTAGGAAAGCTTTATTAAAGAATATTGTGTATTCTCCGTCACAAGGTTTGAAATCCACAAAGTAAACCTTTTCTCTAGATATCTCTTCACATATTGTCTTAATAGGAATCGCGCCAATAAATCTGTAGGAGCCTGACTCTTCATGGAACTTTGATTATTGAATTCTATATGAAACTCATGAGGAGAATCATCCATCAAATTAATCTTCCACTCATAACAGGTCCCGATAACAAAAACCGCAGCAGATTAGACCTGTTGTACAAATTAACCTTGTAGCTCATCATATAGTGTTTAAACCTTTGTGTTACACAAACCAAAGCCGAATAGTGCTTTTCAAGAATTAAGTAGTGTATTTTTTATCTCTCAATTAATTTACTAAAATAATAAATGGGTTTCTCAACGCCATTAACTTCTTGAGCCAGTAATGTGCCAATAGATTTATTTATTAAAGTCAAATAAAGTAGCAAAGGCTTCCTTGCTATGGGTGCTATCATCGTGTTGGCTGATGATAACACTTGCTTAATCTTCTTGAAAGCTTGTTGTTAATGTGTGTTATATTTGAAAGGAACATCTTTCTTCAGCAGATTCATCATTGGTGATAAAAGCTCAGAAAGTGCAGGAATAAATCTTCGAATGTACGAAACGCGATCTATAAATGATTTGAGTTGCTTGATGTTGGTTGGAGAATTCATATCTTTGATGGCTTTGACCTTGTTCGAATCAAGATCATTGTCTTTTCTCTACACAATGAATCTGAGAAACTTGCTTACTCCAATTCCAAAGGCATATTTCAACGGATTAAGTTTTAGCTTGTAAGTGCTACACTTATTAAATATTTTTTGGAGCTGCATCTAATGGTCTTCACTTCTTCTAGACTTGGCAACCAGATCATCCATATAGACTTCCATTTCGTTATGAATTAACTTAATGAATATCACTGTTATTGCCCTCTGAAATGTAGCCCTGCATTTTTTTAGTCCAAATGGCATAACTAAGTAAAAATAGTTTTCAAATGGAGTTCTAAATGCAGTCTTCTCTACATCTTAAGGAGCTATTAATATCCGATGATAGCTGCTGAAAGCGTCTATAAAATAAAATATTTCACACCTTACTGTAGCATCAATCAAGTTGTCAATGTTAGGCAATGAGAAGTCATCCTTTGTTGTAGTATTATTGAATAGACGAAAGTCTTGGTATACGTGTGTTTCTCCACTCTTCTTTTGTACCAAGACTGGATTCACTAGCCAAACAGGATATTGCGTCTCCTTAATTTTCTCATTCTTCAATAATTTTTCTATATTTGCCTTTAGAATCAATTTATGTTCATGAGACAAGTCGTTACAAATGCTGAACTGGCTTATTTTTTGGAACCAGGTTCAAATGATGACCGACTAGTGTAGCATCCAAACTAAGCATCTTTTCATGTTTCTAGGCAAAGTTGTCTACATATTCTTTGAGTAATGAAATCAATGCCTCTTTTTGCGATGAATGGAGTGCTTTTGAAATAAAAATGGGTTTTTAGTCTTGCCCCTCCTCAACCAGATCAATGCACTCCAATTCATTTACTATTTTTTTTTCTTCTTCTTCTCCCTCTTCTCCATCCACACGCATATCATCTTTAAAGGCAGATTCATCTATCGAGCAGGATGTCCTTGAGAATTCCTCCCTTAATTTTCCCTTTTGGTTTTCCAACTTTATTTCTCTTCTTGTATGTCTTATTTTTTTCTCCTCTCAACTGAATTCATTATTAAATATAATTGACTATCTTTTATTTCAGAATGAGTAGGTTATAAATAAGGTGATTGAATTGAATTTTCTATCTCAATTGATCTTTCTTTAGCTTTATCATGATTATATATTGCTTTGGGTATTTTAGGGTTAAAATTAACTTCTCATAATTCTAAATGTTTACTTATACTACTTAAAGTTGTTTTTATTGTAGAATTAGTTGAATGCCTTACTGGTTCAGTATTTTGAAAATTAATTGTTGAATGTCTTCCTGAGTGAAATCTTAGAACTACACTACCATCTTAGTTTTCTTCTACTTGTGATACATCAGTTCTTGAAATTTCTGAAGGAGGACATAAATCTTCAAATCTCTAAGTATCAGTTATTGTAATCTCATTCCATTTGGGTGTTATTGTATTTGCATGTTGAGTATTAGCTTCTAATAATAGAGTTTCTCTTGGTTGTGATTGTTTTAAAGCTTTTGGATTTATTTCTATTATCATAACTTTATAGTATATTCTATATATGAGAGTTATAGCTCTAGAATCTTGTTCAAAGCTAATATTTTTAGTTTGAATATTTATTGTTAAAGATTTTAATATTGTTGGATTAAATAAGTCAATTGAAAAATTAGGATAACAGTTACAATAAATTGGACCATTAGCCACATTAGATTGAATAACAGAAAGTAAGGAATTTGAAAATTTTCTATGTCTAACATCTCTTAGCATTAATAATATTGGAGAATCTATTCCTAATATATATAAAAGGTTTTGTAGCTATTTGAACTAATCCAAAATGTAAATACCTAAATCCTTCTTTTTTATGCTTTGATATAGCTCTTGAAGAAAGTAATTTAACATTTTCATGTTCTTTTCTTATTGATAAAGTTTGTTTTGTAGTCTTTATTGAATAACTTGTTTTAAAATCAAATGTTCCTATTTTGTAAATAGTTTTTACATCTTGTTTTGGAATATGCCAATTTAATCAATCTTATTCTATTTTTGAAATATTAATTTCTTGATTATTTATAATAATATTTGGATTATTATTTTGATTTAATTGATTATTATTAGAAGATGAAGAAGCAGAAGATTATTCTGCCTCATAAGAATCATTGCTACGTCTAGAAAGTGTACATCTAAATAAACTAGCCATTATCAATTAGTTTATAAACATCAAATTAATCTTAAAGCTCAAAACTAATATTCTAATACTGAGGGACCACCAACCAGGACCACCCAAACACCACTCAAAGGTAAACACGGGCTGACCACCAGATTTAAGCAGACTAACCAACACAATTGAAAACAAAAGTAATAAAAACTAAGATTAACAACTAAAAGATCACAAGAGTTTGTCTAAACAAACAAATCCTAAACATGGCTCTGATACCAAATTCAAATCAAGGATCATACACGAATCACAACTATATGATTATATGAATAGCATAAAATAATTTGTGAATAGTAAAAATGAATAGTGACTTTTTTAAATAGTAAAATGATGATTGCTGGAAATAAAGTTATCAGAATTTAAATAAGCAAAATATATAAGAACACGATGAATTTTGAATAATATTGATTTTTATTTGGACAGAAAAAACTTACAAAGGTAACTTGATCTCCAAACTGAAAATTGCACTTGTAAATTCACCCTGCTTACAACATTTGAGAAACAATATATATATATACACTCCATATTTCAAACCATTTGGAATCTGTTACATTATTGAGGATACTATTACATATATTATTTCAGAATATTGTTACCCTTTTGCATAAAGGGACAATAAACTTTTTTGAGTGTCTACGATTTTTTGATGAATTTGCTTAACATGATAATGGGAATCTCCTTGTAGACTGTCAGAGAAGAGTATTGAGATGCTTTTGACTGTCAGTGGAGATTACTGAGATGCCAATCTTTACAGCTCATAGGGATCTTGAGCACATGAGCCTCTAAATGGGTCAAAATTGACAATATCGTCTTCATCATCTTCATCTAAAATTTGATAAAGTTCTTCTAACAACTTATTCTTTCTTTCTTGCTTAGTCAAGGATTTTGATGATGATGGAGATAATTTTTTTAATAGTCTTGCAATAATGAGCATTAGCTTGAAACAATACTTGAACTGCTTGAGTACATGCTGTCAAACAATCAAATTTAGTCCACCACTTAATCTTGAAATTACGATTAAAAGCATGAGGATATCCTTAGAATACAGGAGCTAATTCATAATCCCAGCATAAAATCCATGGGATAGAGAAGGTTGTTATATAACATAATTATTTTCCAAATTTTTTCTTCACATTAGATTGTTCCTTGAAGAGTTTGAAGGCTTCGCTTGCAATCTGGTGAAATATTCATTCAGAATAGCCATAAAATATCCACCATTCCATGAACCAGACAGAAAAAAATTTAGACATTTTTTTTTATCAAAAATAATAAACCAGGAATGAGAAAAATAGGTTATACCATGCCAATGGATAGTCATGGTATGTATATGTTTGGGGTATGAATGGAACTGAAAAAGATTTTATGTTATAACTATTTTTCCATTAAGAAAGGGGGATAGTATTAAGAATTTTGCGTTTTGAGAATGCGGTTAAGAAGGATTATTTTTATTAGGAGTATGACTAATTTCAATAGACTTTGTGTCTACTAAAATTAGTTCATAGAATTTTTTTGGTTTCCAAAATTTCTTAGGAGAAAAATGAAAACCTGCAAGAAAAAGGTTAACAGCAATATCATAAATAATTTGGTTATCTTGAATATCATCGGGGATACTTGTAAGTTGAATAGTCTTTTTATATGGTTTTACCATATAATGACATTCAAATGGTTGGGATGAAGGTGATGTTAAACTGGTTGAAGGAAAAGATTTTGGATGAAATTGTTATATTTGGGAATAATTAGGATTTGCAAGTAAAAGGATAAATTCTTCAAGAGATTTCAATATATTTGGATATTGAGGAGTTAGGGGTGATTGTGATGGAGAATGAGTTTTTTGATACGATTGTGAAGATTATGTTTTTGGACTTAGGCTATGCAGTGCATAATCCAATAGGTTTTGTGGTCTTGAAGGTGATTGAGTATTTTGGGATTTTGAATATGAAGGAGATGTTGACTTTGACTATGGCCTAATTGGAGTTCGAGACCCCATATCTATAGTGTTTTATCACTAAGTTTTTTTACCTTACAAAAATTCACCAGTGAGAATATCAAAAAGAGAATTTAGTTCTCCATTGATAAATTCTATGTCAAAGTTAAAAACGCTTAAAATTGCTTTCAATCTTGCACAAATTTGTTTTGAAACTAGATTTTGAACAACTTTTTGCAAAACATCTTTTGCAGCTTTGCAATCGATTCTTAATAAAAACTTTTTGTTATAAAAATCATATTGAAATTTGAAAATACATAAAACAATTGATAAAATCTCTTTTTAAATTGTAGAATAATTCTTTTGAGGACCAATCCATATACCAGACTGAAATTGAACTATTTGTTCATTTGTTTTGTTTAAGAATTTTGTTTAAGTATACCACCATATCCTATGTCGAATGCATCTAATTCTACAATGATTAATGCTTGAGGATTTAGAATCCTAGACAAGTAAGAGATTTGTCTCTTGATTTAAGCTCTTTAACGATTGCAATATGTTCATCAGATCAAAGAATAGTATTTTTACGTAACCTTTAATGTAAAGGTTCACACAATTGACATAATTGAGGAAAAAAATCTCAGACATAATTTAAACATCCTAAAAATCTTTGTAATTGAGTTTTATCTTTAATTTGATCAGAAAATTTATAATTTTTTTAGCTTTTGTTATTGGTTTAATCATTCTCTGAAAAATATCATGTCCTAAAAATCTAAATTTTGTTTGAAACAATTTCATTTTTTAAGAAGATAAAACTAACCCATTTCTTTTAATAATTTAAAAGAATGTTTGTAAATTTCTATAAATGTTGTTCTACTGATTTTGAAAAAATTAATGCATCATCTATGTAAACAATACTAAATTGCTTATAAGAATTAAAAATATCATTCATAATATTTTGAACTTTTGATGGAGCATTTTTTTTAATCCAAATGGCATTACATTTCATTCATAATGGTCAAATGGAACATTGAATATAATTTTATATTTATCTTGTTCAGCTATTTGTATTTGCCAAAAACCTGATTTCATATCAAATTTTGAGAATATTGTAGCATAATGAAATCTATTGAGTATGTCTCTTTGATTAGGTATTGGATATATAATTCATTGCAAAACTTTATTTAGAGGTTTATAATTGATAACTAATCTTGGTACTCCTCTTTCTAATTTTGCTTGTTTTTTAACATAAAATGCATAACAACTCCAAGGAGATTTACTTGTTCTAATTAATTTTTTTTATCTAAAAGTAATTGTATTTCTTTTTAGCAGCATTGTTGTAATTCTTCATTCATTTTAATAGGTCTTGCTTTTGTGAGAATATCTCTTTCATCAAAATCATTTTGGTAAGGAAGATAAACCATATGTTTCTTTCTTTCCCCAAAAGCATTTGGGAGTTCAGAATATATGTTTTAATGAAAATTTTGTATTAATTCTTCTATTTGTTTTTGAATATGGGGTTGTTGGATTTGTTCCTCTATTCTTTTATAATTTATTTCTTCTTTGAGAAAGGATATATGAGTTTCTTATTTTCTATTAAATTAATTTGTCTATATATAATATTGTTTGGTAATAAATTTAATTCTCTTGTATCTACTCATTGTAAATATTGAAAACTAAGTTGTTGTCCCATTATTGTATCATAAAAGGATATATTTGGGTTAAAAATGGAGTACCTAGTATTATAAGTTGATGAATATTTTTTTAATAATATAAATGTTGCTTTTTGACAATAACCATTGTTACAAAGATATAAATTTGTTATCTTATATTCTACATTTAATTTTGATCCACTTGCAGTACTTAATCTTTGTGTTGTTCTTTCATAATATTTTGTTGGAATAAGTCCTACTTTAATACAATTTTGATCAGCACCAGAATCAATTAATGTTCTAAATGATATTCTTTATTGATTACAACTGAAATTCTTACATACCATTTTTGAAATATCATTCTTTCTATTAAACATATATAATTATTATTTGAATCTTCTAGGTTTACTTCTTGATTTTCATTTATAAATTAGGAAAATTGATTGTTGAAGTTCCTATTTGATCTAATAGTGGTGAAAGTTGGGTTTGAATAGAATTGGTTAAATTATTTATTTCTAGATTTATCATTTTTTATTTTAATTCTATATTATCTTTTTGAAGACTTTTAATTTGTTCTTTTATTTTTGATACTTCTGCATTTAAATTTTGTATTGTAATTGGTTTAGATTTTTTATAATGTTGTTCATATATTTTTTGTAAGCTATAAGGTTCTGGATCTTTTAATTCTTTTTTATTATGTCTTTTAATTTGAGTAGATAATCTCTTTTTTCTATTGGTCTTCTATTTTATCGGTAATATCTAATAAGAATTTTTTGTTAGAATTTATCATGTTTATTGATTTGCAATAACACAATCCTTCTTCACGTCACAATCTGATTCTTGAGAATAATTACCAATATCACTATCTTCTTGAATATTATAAACATATTCTTCAAATTCTGATTGAGTATCTTCATTGCTTGAACCTGTTTCATTAATCATAAGTTTAGTTAATTGTTTTTTGAGTGTTTCATCTATATCTAATTCATTTATAGTTTTCTTAACTCGACAATTTTCTGTCCAATGTCCTAACTTTCCACATTTAAAACAAGCTTTTGAAGATATTTGTTTTTTTTTTTATTTTTCTTAAAGATTTTCTTATTTGATTTATTAGGAATAAATTGTTTTCTTTTGAATCTTTTAAAATTATTTCTTTTGAATCTTTTAAAAAATTATTTTTCTTTCTATAGGCCGCGGAAGGGGCTTTAATTATTTCATAAACATATTGAGCACAAAATGAACCTAATTCTTTTCTACTTTGATGAAATTCATATTTCTTTTTTTATTTTAATTTTATATCGGTACATAATTGTAATCCTTCATGTATAATATAATTGATTAAATCACCATAGGTTAAACCATTATAAGGAATATAACCTTGGTTTTGATCTCTAATTCTTCATCTTACTTTTTCTGCAAATAATTTTGGAATGCCATAAATAAATTTTTCTTTCCAAAAAGCATTTTGACAATCTATTCTTGTAAATACTTTTGCTAAGAAAACATCTTTGTACCATATAAATTTTTGAAGAGTTGGACAAGTTAAATTTGAAAGTATCTAAGATTGTTTCTCCTATAAAATGTTTTGCTATAGCAAATATCAAAGTAGATTTTGTTATGAGATTGTACTTATTTGTTGTTGACTTGTTTGAGTATCAATGTATATTTGTGAATATTGTCTTATTGCATTTTGTACATTTTGTCTATATGTTTCATTCAAATAATTTTCCCACCAACTTTTTAGTTGTCCAGTAAAGTGAGCAATTAACATCTTTGCTATTTTGTGATATGAATTTTTTGCATTTGTTTTATAGGCTGTTGCCATTGCCATTTCTTGAAGAATATTAATTATTTTTGGTTCACTTTGTCCATCTATGTTCCATTCGAAAATACTGATGTTGTTATATTTAGCTTGAACACTTAATTTTCTATCTTCTAATTGGGGGTTAGGAGGTGTTAGCCTAGAATAATAACTACTTGTAGTAGGTAACAAAGCTTGTTTTGTATGTTTCTTGTATATTTTATATATTGTAACAGGTTCTTGATTACTTTCTTGTTTAAATATTTCTTCTATTTCACTTACTTTATCTTGATCAAATACTTTTATATTATTTGATTTTTCACCTATTTTCTCTTTACCTATATTTATTGATAAAACTTTGATTTTTTCAGTTATTTTATTTAATATATCATTGTTGGAAATCACCTCTTGAAGAATCCCAGGTTGTGATCTTTCCAAACACCCAAATCTTGAATGATTTGTAATAAAACAAGAATTAAACCATAAAGAGAAAACATAAGCAATTGTTATCGAGGTTCGACAATATGCCTACGTCCCCGTGAGCTCCTCCAAGCTCTCTGCACTAAATCAATGGAGTTCTTATAATTACAGCAACATCCCTTCAAGAACCCTCTTGTTCTAAAAGAATGAAAGAAGAGAAAAGAAATAAATAAGAACTAAGTGTTTCCCTGAAATTTTCCCCAAGAAAATTCCAATTACAAAGCCATTGAATCCCCAATCTTGACTATTCTCTTTCAATACAAACACCTCTGAAGGTTTGAGAACCTATCTCTCTAAACAATCAGCCTCTCTTGAATGAGTCTCTCTTGTGTGTTCTGTCTTTGCACTATCACACTTTGCATTCATGTGTCTTTTTGTTATTGCTCCTAGATGGCCCTTTATATAGAGCAACAACTACCTCATCCAATCTTTGAGATCAATCTCAACCCTTAGATCTCAAGAATCAAAGACTCATGGCTCTCTAAGAGTCTAAGTATTCCTGTGCGTTTTAACCAAGTCCCACACACCATCTCAAAGTGCTGAATTTAAGGTGTCATGTGTGTCTAGCGCCGAGGCTCAGAACAGGGCAAGCCGCGGCACACAATAGGGCACAACTCCTCCAGGTCTTCATCCTTGCTGGGCGCCTGATGAGAGTCATAAAATACATCTTAATAGTACTTAATTGTTATCATTTTAGGGTTGATCTAGGTTTTAATTGCATTTTTATACGTTAACAACTCTAAAGTATCATTCTTGGATCATTGATCTATTTCGGTACATTTTCAGGTACTTTAAGCTCAAAAGAGGATGAAAAGTTATCATTGCTTGAGGCACAAAAACTCGAGGCATGTTGGAGTGAAGGAATGCTTTCGGAAGGACAAGATGGAGGGCTTAAAAGAGCAACAGCTGCTGCCCGCACTAGAGAGGAGTTTCACTAAATTGCTAGAATTGCCCGTACAGATCAATCATCTTTGCAAATTAAACTGTATTGATACAAGAAGAACAAGGAGATGAGCCATATATGCTTAAAAAGATCCAGAAGTCTATTTTATGGAGAATTTTACGGTTCATAAGCGCCGCGGCATGGGGGAGGTTGTGCCGCGGTGCACACCTCCCTAGACTTCATCCTTTACTGGTGGCCGTGGCGCACACCTGAACCTGATGCTGAACTCTTCAATTTTTCATCCATTTAATCCTTAGATAAATCCCAACAATCATCAAAGTTATTTCTTAACTTAATTAAATCTTTTTGTTCAATATTTATTTTTGAATTAGAATAAGAAGAGTAGAAAATGATCGAGGTAATTGAGTATCAATATGTTCCCATTGAGTAGAAATAAAATTTATCTAATTAGAAACAATATGAAATATCTTATTTGTATAATTGTTTTGATAACATATGTTTTTTTATATCTTTGTAATTGATATCATCATTATCTACGCGATTACCCATTTTAAAGGAGAAGCTATTAATTGTTGTTGCTTATATTTTAAATTAATTTCATATAAATGAGGATATAATTATTGAAATGATTGATTATCTGTTGTTTGCCATATTTGAGTTAATTGTTGCGCAACATTAACTTGTGGATGATTATGAGCAAAATGATTAAATATTTTATTATTAAAAGTATACATTTTTAAATAATAATAAAATATTTGATTATATTTCTTTCATAAAGGAATACCATTGTTCTCTAATTTTAATAGTTAATTCTTTTGGAAAAGTAGAAAAATACCATTATTCTCTAATTTTAATAGTTAATTATTCTAGAAAAGCAGAAAAATAGCATTTTCTTTTATTAAAGTCTTCTTAGAAGTGGCTCTGATACCAAATTCAAATCAAGGATTATACACGAATCACGACTATATGATTATATGAATAGCATAAAATAATTCGTGAACAATAAAAATGAATAGTCACAATTTTTTAACAGTAAAAATGATGATTGTTGAAAATAAAGTTATCATAATTTAAATAAGCAAAATATATAAAAAGAACACGATGAATTCTGAGTAATACTGATTTTTATTTTGACAGAGAAAACTTACAAAGGTAACTTGGTCTCTAAACTGAAAATTGCATCCGTAAATTCACTTTGCTTACAACATTGAGAAACAACATATATATAGACTCCAGATTTCAAACCATTTTGGATTCGTTGCATTATTGAGGATACTATTACATATATTATTACAAAATTCTTTTAACCTTTTGCTTAAATGGACAATAAACTTTTTTGAGTATCTATGATTTTTTGGTAGAGATGCCTTCTATTTCTCATGTTGGTATAGATACTTTTACATTTTTTATATAGGTCCACTACGCTTCTATCATGTTTTGGATGTTATACTCGATAATGTAGTCCAGGCTATTAACACTATTAGCATATTCTTCATCTAATCGAAGCTTTTTGTCCAAATCATTTCAAATATTGACAATATCATCCGTAGGCATATCAGTGTTTGGAAATCCTTTGTCACTATTTCATAAAGCAAAATTTTTGCCTCCTCCTTTTGTGCTTCAAAAGGTTGAAATGAAGAATCTAAATTTGTTATGAAGATTCTTCGTCCATATGTGACTTTTAGTCTTCCCCCAATAATTATCACTAGCATCGGTTTCTAGGTTAAGTTTATTTTCTTGTTTAGGAAAATAAACCGTAGGTAATTTATTAATTTTGGATTTGAATTGTTTAATTAAACTAGTATCTGTTTTATCCCATGTAAAGGATTTATCTTTCTTTAGTTTATTTAACAAAGACTTTTCCTTTTGGGAAAGGCCTTTAATAAATTATTTCCATAATTTAATATTCCTAAAAAACTTTGTAGTTGTTTTTTTATCTTTAATTTCTTCTGGAAATTTTTTTATTTTTGATATATCCTTAACCTAGATATATTCATATAGGAGTAATCCAAATAGAAATAAAAGTTTTATTTCGACAAGGAATTGATACCCCTATATTAGTAGTAATTCTAGATAAAAGATGGAAAGATTCAATTAAAGCACTAATTGAAGGAATCCAATCAAATCTAGTAACATGAGTAGTATAGTTTAAAGTAAAACCAAACTATTTTATATCTATAGAAGATCCTAATATTCAAAACACTGTAAAAATAAGAATTCAAACAAAAAATATAAATATAGAAGGAAATAGTTTTGATTTGTCAGTAGAATGAAAAACAATCCATGAATTAACAAATCTAACAACAGCTTCCACAAAAAAATATATAGTAAAATAATAGAAAATTTTAAACCACGAACATTCAATTCAGAAATCCAACCACGATTAATGAATTGGAAAGATTTAGAAATATTACCGGAAACAACTGAAGAAATTTCTAAGAAGCTAATTTAACCTATTGAATTTAAAGCATAAAGTAATAATCTATATTTTAGAGACACTAGAAGTAAGGGAAAATCTATTTTGGAACAACCAATAATAAGTTTTGACAATCCATCAAAACCTCTTTGGATTCTTCAATTAGTTTTATCTGCCAGAATCCTGAGTTACAATCGATTTTACTAAAATAATTTGCAATTTTAGTTTGGTTAATTAAAACATCTTTTCTTGGAATGAAATAACCATTAAATTCTAAATTTTGATTTAGTCTTTTGTAATTTATTACCGTTCTTGTTTTTCCTCTTTTGACTTCTAAATAGTTCAACGTGCTTGTTTAGCCGCTTCTGAAGACCAATAACATTGCCATATTCAATTTTCTATTTTATTGGCAAATATATTTCATATTATAAAACTTTTTTGACCTTTTCGAATAAAAAGATTCGCCTTATTTTTTCAAAAATGGAATAATGATAATTATAGTTATGAAAATAAAAATTATAATTATAAAAATATTATTATGGTAATTATAATAATTATTAATATCATAATGATAAAATAATTTTTTAATAATAACTATTATTTATTACTATTATAATAGGAATAATAATAAAAATGAAAATTATAATAGTTATTATGATAATTAAAAAAATAATTATAATAATGATAATGATAATAATTATTATGATAATTATAATAATGTATTAACATTTAGAATAATATATTAATAATAATAATAATTATTATTATCTTAATTATAATAATATTATAATGATAATAATAATTATGATGATAAAAATATTAATTTAATAATAACCATAATTTATTATTGTTATAATAATAATAAAATATACTAATAATAATTAAATTTTAGAGTTTATAAAAAAAATGAAAAATTATTTAGGATGATAATAGTGCTAAGGTATTTTGGTACAGACTTTTTATATCACTTTAGTTTCAGTCAAGTAATCTCATAAACCAAATAGATTAAGAGTGCGTTTGGGAAAGCTTTTGCCCAGAGAAAAATAATTATCAGGAATAAATGCGAGTTTTTTTTTCTTCTAAATTTAGTGTTAGGTAAAATTTCAATATAACAACTTTTCCTAAAAGAGCTGTTAGAGATAGCTAAAACTATCATTTTTGTAGAAGTAAGGATGACATTGCTTTTAAAATGTGCTTGACCGGATAGCACATAAAACTTTAATGAATTTTATGTAAAACCGAAACTGTTTTTGCCACATTTCTCCAATTTCCACCTAACTTCCCATATATTCAAATTACCAACACCTCTCTCTCTCTCTCTGTCTCTCTGTGTCTCTCTCTCTCTTTCTCGTGTTTGTCTCTCTCACTTCATTCTAATGAGAAATTGAAAAAGTACAATTAGATTAATTAGGTTGCTTAAGGAAATAATAAAACTTCAAGAACCAATATGATGGTAGCTTTGAGTCAAATTGTTTCTGTAAATGTCATAGCAATAATATTCAGATCTTTGATATTGTTTCGGATGGAGTTGAAATTGATTTTTTTATTAGTTTTGTACTTCATTTATAACTCAATAATTAAATTATTCTATAAATGTAATTTGGTGCCGTAACTATATTGCTTCATTATCATCTTAAATTCTTAGGCATTTTGATGAAAAAAATCTGTTAAAGAAATAATATTGCAATTAATTTGTTTGATATAAATGAAAATTTCAAATTACATAAACTTAGTAATATTATTATACTAATTATAATTTTAAGTACTTTTAAAGTTATTATTAATAAATAATTTTATTGATAAAAATGTTATTGATTATTACTTTTGTTTTACTTTTTAATGTCAAAAGTATTTTTTTATTGAATAAAATAATTTTTTTAAATATATATTTTGGTAATTTAACAATTTTACGATATTATTAAAATTACAGTTACCGAGCATCATTATTAATCATATTGCTTTAGCAGGACATCGCTTTTAACAACATTTTTCACGACTCTTTTGGTGCCGGTACCACGCCACTTTTTGGCGACAGCTCGTTTACAACACAGCATTCCAAAGGCAGCTAAGTATTACCTGTTTAATCCGATTTACTCATCGCAGCCTAAATCCCCACCGGTAGAGAGAGAACTCCCGAGAAACCAAACATGCTTAACTCAATAAGGCAATTTTTGTCAATAACTTACGGATTAATCAGATCTCCTTCATCGCCTCAATAAACTGAAATTTTGCTTTGCTTGCCAGAAAAAGAGAAGGAGATTTTGCGTTCTGGATAACATAACAATAACAACAATAAGAAAATGTTCAAGAAGGCAGTAGAAGCGAGGTCTCATCAGAGGCTCTCAGGTGCAGACAGGAAGAAGCTGAAACGCACCGTTCGAGAAAAGTTCCACCGAGCTTCCGATGCTGATATCGACGCCTTACTCCCTCCAAAGGTCAGTCTATGTATATACGTATTTCTGTATCTGCTAATTTATCTTATATTATTTTTTTATTGTGTATTTATTGGTATTTAAAAATGATTTTTTTAATCTTTTATTAAGTTTTTTTCATCAGTGAATAGTTTGATTGGTCGCATTGGATTTGTTGATTTTGTTCCTCAATATGTTGATTTTTCGTTCTGTGTTTTGATTTAGGTATTTATGTTAGTTTCGAGCTAAAGACATTTTTTTGTTGTTAGTAAATCTTTAGTACCCTATATTTGAGTTAGTTTTGTTAAAAGTTGGGACTATTCTTTTTGTGTTTTGGTTAATGTACAAATGAAACCATCATAATTCCCAAAAAAATGAAGTCATCATAATTTAGGTCATTTTCCCTTCTTTGCTGCATGCTGTTGTCCTTCATAGGTTGGAAGGCTGGTTATCATGCTCGTCAAATCTTTTTTGAAAATCTTGATACCCAAAAATTATGGGATGCAATCATTCACAAAAATGCCTTGTGTTTGTATGATTGCTGCTTCATAAATACCTCCATTTCAAATCAAGAATCTTCACTTGAGAAAATATATGAAACTATATTGGCACTTAATTTCAATGGGTTTTATGGATATCTTGTGCCTTGATTTTGGGAAATGCTCATAAATTTCCCAGGATGCTTAGCTCCCCCCCTCTTTTTACTTATAAAAAAAATACTTCCCCCTTTTTAAATTCCGTTGAAGTATTTTTATATTGTTGTATTGCATTTTGATCAGGATTTATAATTGTACATAATGCAGCATCCATCAAAGGTTATATTTATGATTTTCAGTGCTATGGGTTTGTTTTGTAATTTTAATTTTCTTGGGAAACCAAGTAGAATATTGTAGGGCTCTTAGGTTTACGAAAAGGGGTTTTAGGATTTTGATTTTACTAGGATTTGATTCATGTTTAGTTTCCATATTTGAATTGTATTTTGGTGCCCATAAAACACAGTTGTTAGGGTTTCGATTCAGAGTTAATTATCTATAATTCTATAATCTATGATCTATATAAAAGTAGAAATGTGTTGAAAAACATCTGCCAGACAAAAATTCGCATGCCTGATAATTATTTATTAGATGAAGTTTTTCTTTGCTTCATGGAGTTAAGATTTTATTTTACTACATAAGCAAGGATTCTACAAACAGTTCATTTTTCTTTATACACAAGTCTTCCACAAACAATATCTTACTATGTAAATACATTCATTATTGTGAATTTTCTTTTCCATATAAAATTGGGATTTAGTTTTACTTTATATAAACAAATCTTTTAGAAACTATTCGTTACTCTATATAAACAAATCTTCCACCAACAATTCATTACCATGTAATTAAATCAAACAAATTTATAAAGACTAAATCTAAAATATTTATTATCTATTTAAGTACTTGATTAAATTTTTTTTATCAAGATTAATAAATTTACAACATAATGGATTATGTTTGCATTAGAACAACGTTAATGTTTCTTGATATTATAAATTTTGGACATTAATTTTTATTTTCTCTTATCAAAATCAAATCATAGCATTTTTTTTCCTTTTATTTTTCTCATTTCATATAAAAAAAATTAATAAAACAAATAATCCAAAGCAATATTTATTCACGTTCAACACACATAACAATAGCTAGTTGGAATAAAATTCAAAATTTCGAAATCTGCCTTTATTATCTCTTACCCTTCCTCTATTTATTCCCTCTCCCTCTAAATTCTTCTACGTTCCCTTCTATTTCCTCTATTTCTCGTTCGCTTTCTTCCCTTATTCGTCTTTTTTCTCTTCTTAAATCTCCTTCTTCTACATTAGTGCATGTTTCAGTTTGGGAACTCGTACATGCACTAAAATCGTCATGTTGTCACTTTATGTTTTCTTCTCAATAAGAACCCTTTCTGATTTGGGTATATAAATTGCCGTGGAGCTTGTGCACCCCCCTAATCACTCCCTAAGTTTATCTCTTCTGCAAATATAAAATCCCTTCATCCCATATTATTTGTTACTCTTTCGTAAAATGGATGTCTAAATTCTTGTCCACTTTCTAGAAGTGGAATATAAATATAATGTACTTTCCAAAAATGAGGGTTATTATGGGAGACCCGCCATTTTTATCCTTTTATCCCCAACGACATGAATGAGGGGTATTATGGGACAGTAAAAAGCTAAGTTTGTGAGATTAGAAAGCTGATAAACAATAAGGGATGGGGGAGTGTGATACATGCATTATAAGTGAACAAAAAACGAAGTTGGTCTAATGGAAATTTACTGGTTTAGTTTTGTCCCGGTGCAAGATAGTAATAGTTTGTGGAGTTCTCTATGGAGCTAACTATCTGGAGAAAACATGTGTACACAGTATGACTGCAACATTTTGCGATGGGGATGCTAAATGATATTTCCTGCATGTGTGCATCTGGTGATCCAATATATTATTGAATTCTTGATGCCTTAATTGCTTGCCTTTTCTAATGAGCATGGGGAAAGGGAATGAAATTTCTCAAATTGGATATTACTGATTATTTTTTATACCTTGTCTTTTTGATGAAATAGACACAGGGTGACAGGGTGGTATCATTTCTATTTTTTTTTTCCTACTGATTATTTGTAATTCTTACACAATTTCTATTTAGGCTGAGATAACAGTTGCAAAGTTTCAAAATCGAGTACAAGTATATGGTGTAGAGGGTGGCTTCTCTATGTTTCTTGATATTGGTGGACGAGGGACAGAAATATTCCCCACAGGTATGTAAAATTGAATGTAATTAGGAATAAAAGATAGATTGGTTGAACTGTATCTACAGGTATGATGTTGTCTAGATCATTAGCTCAATGAGGAAAAAAGATGGCAGTTTGTTGCTAATTAATTCTATATTGGGTTCAACTTAAGTTCTATCCTTCAAACAAGGATGTGTTAATTATGAATATTGTTAACAAAGAGAGAGAGAGAGAGAGAGAAAAGTGAAGGAAAAATTGTGGGATCTAGTATTAGACTCCCATATTTATATTGGTTTAAGATAGAGTAAAAATACAATTATATACTCTTATAATAGATAGATATATTTCCAACACTCTCCTTTAAGTTGGTGCATAGATATAACATATGCCCAACTTGCCTTTTACATCTTGAAATAATGGGTTTGCAACTCCCTTAGTTCAGACGTCAGCAAGTTGCTCTCTAGTCTTCACAAAGGGAATGCAAATTAAACCAACATCTAACTCCTCTCCAATGAAATGTTTATCTATTTCAATATGTTTGGTTTGATCATGTTGAACTGGGCTATGAGCAATATTTATTGCAGCTTTGTTGTCGCATTATAACCTCAATAGGTTTGTCAGCCTCTACCTTGAGTTCTTGTAGCAACAATTGTAGCCAAAGTAGCTCACAAATGCCCTACGCCGTAGCTCGATATTCTGCCTCTGCACTTGACCTAGATACCACACTTTTTGCTCCTTTAGGTTACCAAATTACCCCCCACTAAGGTAAGATATCCGTAGGTAGATCTTCTTTCTGTTATAGATCCTGCCCAACCAACATCAGTGTAGGACTCTACTCGCACATGATCATTTCTAGAGAATAATATACCTTTCCGGGGGTAGCCTTCAAATAATGGAGAATCCGATAAACAACCTCACTGTGGGACTCCATTGGAGCATGCATAAATTGGCTCACTACTCCTACTGCATAGGTAATGTCAGGGCGAATATAAGATAGGTAAATCTGCTTTCCTACTAACCTCTGATATCTCCCCCTATCTACATGGACACCATTATTGTCTTCCACCAAGCGCAAATTTGGATCAATTGGAGTACTAGGTTTGCATCCAAGCATTCCTGTTTCTTTAAGAAGATCTAGAATATATTTTCGTTGAGAAATAAATATCCCTCTTTGTGATCTGGTGACCTCAATACCCAAGTATTTTAGGTTCCCCAAATCCTTTATCTCGAACTCCTTAGCTAAGTACCCTTTAAGTTTCTATATCTCCACATCATCATCAGGTCACTACAATGTCATCAACATAAACAATTAGGGCACCAACTTTCCCTAGATATTAGTGTTTGATGAACAAGGTGTGATCACTCTGTTGATAGCCATAATTTAGCATAGCTCGGGAAAAATGACCAAACCAAGCTCTCGATGATTGTCTTAGTCCATAAAAGGATTTTTTTAACCGGCACACTTTCCCTGAACCAATATTACCATCCACTCCTGGAGGAAAATCTATGTAGATTTCTTCCTCTAGATATCCATGCAAGTTGGCATTCTTCACATCTAACTGAATTAGTGGCCATCGAAAATTTGTAGCCAAGGAGAGTAAAACCTGAATGGAATTCATCTTGGCCACTAGAGCAAATGTTTCCTGGTCTATATGTTTGAGTATACCCTTTGTGATGCAGAAAAGTTCGGCATCACTTTGGCTACTAGTCTAGCCTTGTAGCACTCCATTAATCCATAGCCTACTGTCTTCTTGCCCTTTGGTAAGGAAACTAAGTCCCATGTTTTATTTTTCTGAAGAGCTTTTATTTCCTCAGACATGACCTCCTTCCGCTTGGAATCCCTTAATGCATCCGGTAAGGTTTTTTGAATAGAAACAGAAGACATCTGGGATACAAAGGCACGATAGGATGGTGAGAGATGAGAAAATGAGACAAAATTAGTGATAGGATGTTGAGTACATGCTCTAACACCTTTACGAAAGCAATAGGAGCATCAAGATCAAGGGATTTACCTGGTTCCAAGGAAGATGATGGACATGGAAGTGAAGAGACGGTCTTATCTTTTTGTCTCCTGGAGTAGATATGTAAAGGTTTGCTCTCGGTATCTGTACTTATAGTAGTTGAATCTTCTTTGGCACAAGCTGGGTCACTACTACAAGTTGGATTACTACTAGCCTCTCACTCTTGGAGTTCAAATGGGGATACCTGAATTTCATAAGGAAAGAAATGGAGACTGTTCTTCACTAATATGCTCCCCCTAAAGAGAAGTCTCAGAAGGGGCATAATAGGTGCAAGACTCAAAAAAGGACACATCCAAAGAAACAAAACGTTTACTAGAGGGGGGATGAAGGCACTTGTACCCCTATTGTGATGGAGCATAACCCAAAAATATACGCCTGAGAGCTCGTGGATCAAACTTACCATGAGTGTGACCGTGAACATGCACAAAACAGGTGCACTCAAAGACCGTAAGTGGAATGCAAAATAAAGTAGCATAGGAAGGAGGGGATAACACGTTGATGAAGGTATTGAAATTAAGAACTCTAGATGGAAAACAATTTATCAAGTAGGCTGTTGTTAACACAAAAGTCCCCCAATAACATTTGGGAACATTCGTTTGGAACATAACAGAATGTGCTACCTCAAGTAAATGGCGATTTTTCCTCTCAGCAACCCCATTTTTATTGTGGGGTATTAACACATGTGGTTTGATGAAGAATGCCATTTTCATTCAAATATAAAGATAGACCGCTAGTGGATACTCACGACCATTATTGGATCAAAAAACTTTAAGAGTTGCACTAAATTGAGTTTGAATCATGCAATGGATTTTTTTAAAGCAAGTAAAAAATCACTTTTTGTTTTCAATAAGTACATCCAAGTGTTGCGTGAAAAATCATCAATGAACGTAACAAACCATCTGAAACCAAAAATAGTAGTAATGCGAGAAGGACTCCAAACATCAGAGTGTATAATAGAAAATGGAATAAAACTTCTATTATTACTGAAAGGAAAAGGAAAATGATGATGTTAGCGAGTTCATAACTCACAACTAAAATGGGAAACATCTAGAATACCAAATATGGAAAGGAAAAAACGTTTCAAAAGAAAAATAATGGATGTCCTAAGCATATACCAAAGCCAAGCTTGATCGGTGGAATTTGCACTACTGGTGGATTGATGTGCTTGTTTAGTCTTGAACAATTCTAAAATTTTGGAGTCCATATAGTAGAGACCATCTCTCATTTGACCACTATCAATCATCTTCCTCGTCACCAAGTCTTGGAAGATACAATAAAAGGGAACAAAGTTTATGGTACAATTGAGAGACTTGGTAAGACTATTAACTGATAAGAGATTGGTAGTAAAATCAGGGACATGAAGTACATAAGACATTGATAATTCAGGGGTCACAACTATAGAACCCTTTCCTGATATGGAAGAAAAAGAACCATCAACGACTCTTTATCTTGACCAGAACAAGTACGATATGAAGAAAATAAAGTGGACTTACCAATCATATGATCTGTTGTCCCTGAATCAATGATCCAATGACTAGAGGAAGGAAGCATTGAGGGCCATAGCATGGTTACCTGAATGAACAAAGGAAGAAGAGGCTGCAGTAGATGTCTCCAATTTAGACATAAGGCGTCAGAGAGTGTTAAGTTCATCCTGACTCAGATTCCTAGCAGGAAGCGCATTACAAGGAGAAGCTATGGTAGAAGGGTTGGAATTGACCGTCGTGGTGTGATGAGTACGTGAAGGTTGAGAGCCCATAGTGGTATTTCTACCATAAGAATTATTAGTGCGACCTCCACCCTTACCCCCTGGTTGACCAAGGAGTTTCCAACAAGTCTCTCAAGTATGTCGATGTCTATTACAATGATCACAAAAGAGTTTGTCTTTATCATCTGTAGGAGCAGTCAACCTAGTATTAGATGACAATTTCTCTTTTTCTTTAGAGGTGGAGACCAAGGCAGATGTCTCCTATGGGACTGTTTGAAGCATCACACCTTGACGGCTCTTCTATAGGCAAACACATTCTGAATGGAAGGTAATGGCTCATTTCCGAGAATCTGAACTCGGATCTGATCAAATTCAGGTCTCAAACCAGCTAAAAACTCAAAACATTCGTTCCTGACTCATCAAACTCTGAAGTTTCTTTGTATCATTCTTAGTCTCCATTCGAAGATCCTGATAGTGGTCTAATTCCTGCCACGGTTTTCGGAGTTTGTTGAAGTATGCAGTGACACTACCATACTCCTTCTGTGTAGTTGCATGTATTTGACGCTTCAATTCATAAACTTGAGCAACATTACCCATCTTAGAATAAGTTTTTGATACCGCATCCAAGATTTCTTTGGTAGTATCTAGTAACATAAATCCACTGGCAATATCAGAACCCATACAGTTAAGTAACAACATTACCATACAATTTTTTGATTCCCACTTATCCAAGTTTGGGTCCGCAACCTGTGATGCAACAATTCTACCATCTAGGTAAACCATATTTCCTCTATCCTTGATAAACAACATAGCTGATCGTGACCAGGCTAGGTAATTTTGGCCATTCAACTTTGTAGAAGTAATTTAAAGAGTGGTGATCATTAGGGTTGGTACTCTGACCTGATCCCCCACCACTACTACTTTGACAGACAACACTTTGTTCTGACATTGCTGTCCCCAAAAAATATTCGGCCACAATAACAAAAAAAGGTTAAAGGGAATATGGAAATTTAATGAAAAATCATAGGCTCCAAATTATAGAAGCAAAAAATTCCATTAAGTGAACAACCAGGTAGAGGCAAACCAGAGGGGTAGAACCTAGGAAAAAGAACAATCTGAACAGAGGCTGCGACACGTGGGTGGCACGTGGCAGCGGCGATGGAGAAACCAATCACACAGATCGGTAGATCGACGACTCGCGAGCAAAACCCAACAAAATGGGGGTAATCAGGTGACGGCCAGTGGAGGCTCCGGTGGCAGCACTGATCACATAGATCAGTCGGTTTTTGGCTCAGGATTCTAAATATGGTGGCTGTGTTGAGTAGTTGTAGGCGGACTTTTACCTTCTGTTTTTCTCTTCTTTTTTTTTTTTGTGTGTGAAAGGGTTTTTAGGGTGGATCTCTCTTATACCATGTTAACAAAGAGAGAAAAAAGAAAGGAAAAATTGTGGGATCTAGTATTAGACTCCCATATTTATATTAGTTTAAGATAGAGTAAAAATACAATTATTACCCCTTACAATAGATAGATATATTTCCAACAAATATGAAACTTACATTTAGTTTAATCTACATTTGCATCACCGTGTTTTCAAAACCTACAATTATTTGTTTCAAAAACACCATTGCTGTTACTATTCTATTAGTCAACTATAATGTTTTGGTCAAAAAGCGTGACAGCTCATCAATCAACTTTCTAACACCCAAAATTACCCCTAAATTTGTTCTTACCCTTTATATCAGAAATAACCCAAAAATTACCGTTAGGTTAAGGGTTTACTTGTGTTTGACTTTGATTATCATAGTTCAATTTTTTGTTACAAAAACCTCGAACGAGGAAAATGACCCAATAAAAAGTGTGACAGCTCATCAATTAACTTTCTAAAACCCAAAATTACCCCTAAATTTGTTTTTACCCTTTATATCAGAAATAAGCCAAAAATTACTGTTGGGTTAAGGGTTTAGTTGTGTTTGATTTTGATTAAGTCCAAATGGAAGAGAAAGAATCAAGATTTACAATCCTCCTATTCATGGCTATGAATGACAAGCGTCAGATCAATATCATAAGGCCATACCAAAAAAAGAAAAAAGAAAAAGAAAAAAATAGTGCAACCAAAGTAGACAAACCTAGAATTAGGATGGTCTTTCACAGCTAACTTAGTAGTGGCCTTTTTACATTATGCTTGAAGGTATGATGACTCCAAGTCTCCAATGAATGAACAAATCAACAGCAAAGGAACTGATCCGTTACTTGTCAGAGATCTAAGAAAGAGGTCCCGATCTGCCGTGGGTACATATGATAATGGTTATCGAGAAGGGAGCTAATGTGTGTTGGATCGTGGCTGCACCTCGTGGCTGCACCTTCAGTGATGACTCCGTGCTATGCGACTGATTAAAGGAAGGAAATCATCATCATCAACAGGATTTGACAATGACTTTAGGGTGGGTATGTGCCATGACTCATGGATTTTGAAAGAAGTAGGCTTGTGAGAATGGTTGGTATAGATTATGTACTTCTTTTGACATTGATTTTTGCTTCGCAGTAACCATAAAAAAATCCGTGTTTGATTTTGATTGAAGGGTGTTATGGAGGGAGGAGAGAGTGGAGGAGAGAAATTGCTATTTATACATGGCCATTTTAGTCATTTTATCATGGGTACCCTCCCTAATCTTCCAATCTATTTTATGTCTCATTTCCCTAATTCTTGTGAGATTGCTAACGGTTGCAAGGGATTAAAAAAAGATTCCTTTAGGGAAACATAGGGGAAGAGTAAATACCACTTGGTCAAATGGGGGTAGTTAAACAACCCATTGAGCTAGGGGTCTCAGCATTAAATCCATGGTCACCTTTAATAAAGCTCTTTTAGGAAAGTGGCTTTGGAGATTCATGGTGGAAAATAATCTCTTGTGGCGAAAGGTTATTGTCGCGAAGTTTGGGGTTGAGCATAATGGTTGGACTACAAAAGAAGGTCATCGTAGTTATGGTGTGGGTGTTTGGAAGTGGATTAGAAAGGGTTGGAACGACTTTCTTCCTTATATATTCTCTTCAAGTGTGGCACTCGTAATGGTATTTGGTTTTGGCATGATGCTTGGTACGGTGACTCCCTAATAAAAGATCAATTTGCTCGAGATAAAGAGGCTTTGGTTAGCGGTGTGAGATTTCATAATGAGGAATTGGTATGGGACATTCCTTTAAATCGTGAATGTTCATGGTTGGAAGTGATGAGTTTGGATAGCTTGCTTGAACATATCTACAAGGAAAAAGTTAACCTACTTCATGAAGGCAAGGCCACGTGGAGATTGAATTCGAATGGAAAGTTTTAGGTAAAGTCCTTCTACAAGACTCTTCTTTTACATGGGTCCTCGAAAGGCAAGGATAACTTTCCTTGGAAGTGATTTGGAAAAATTCCACTCCTTTGAAGGTAGCTTACTTTGCTTGGGAAGTGTGTTGGGGAGTCATCCTTACAATTGACAATCTCCCAAAAAAATGAAAAGATTTGGTCCGTAGATGCTTTCTTTGCAAGGAGGAGACCAAATCAGTTTTCTATCTTCTTTTGGGGTGTCCTTTCACTAGACCATTATGGGATTTGGCTCTTAGTGTGGTGGGAATCCATTGGGTGGTCTTGGAGCGGTTTGAGTGGTTCAAAACAAAAGAGAAAGGCTTTTTGCTTAATTCTCCTCTCTATTTTTTCGGTTATTTGGCTAGAGAGGAATAGGAGAGCTTTTGATGGCAAGGATGGATGGTTTCATACTTTTGGGTTTTGGGTTAGGATGGTGTTACTGGCACTCCAAAAATTGTTATTGACACTCTGTTTTTAATAATGCACCTAATTGACCCCTAATTAAACTTAAAGAGGAGTGCCAATAGCACCACCCTTTGGGTTAAGGTGATTTTTTTTTTGTAAATGATGAAGATTTTGTAGATTTCATTGAGACGCTCTCTTGTAGATAACTTTTTGTATTTGGGAGGCACCCTTTTGGTGCCTTTGAAATGAAATTTTCTTTTACTCATAAAAAAATGTTTCGTTCAAGAGTTAATAGTCAAATGAGGTTTCTGTAGGTTTTGGAAACACAATGATGCAATTGTAGATTACGCTAAACCTCAAACCTCGGTGAGGTAAATGTAATTTTCCCAACTTTAAAAGGAAAATAGCAACAATGAACAACCACTTTTCCCTTTTCTAACCAGGGTAGCAGAAGCTTCACTGTAGGACTTTCCTTTTTTCTGTTGAGTACTTGTGTGCATGCTGCATATGCCTTATGCCTCCCCTTTCTTTTTGGTTTGATTAATAGTTTCTTTATCATCATGCAGTTTTTGCTCTCTGGAAGGTTCCTGGACTCTTGCCTTCTTTTATGCTGAAGGGTGGTGAGGTTTCTCGATATGTCATAGGAGGAGCAGATTTGATGTTTCCTGGAATTAGTGTACCTGCCGAAGGTCTACCTTCATTTTTGGCTGGGGAATCATGGGCAGTAAAAGTTCCTGGCAATCCAGCCCCAATAGCTGTAAGTTCCTTTGAATTCTTTATTTCCTTTACCTTCTTGTTGCGTTTGCTACTGCATATGCTTTCATTCCAGCACCAGTAGAACTGATGGTAAACATGAATTAGCACTTTGGTCTGTATTAGTTAAAGGTGATTGATTTATGCAGGTCGGCTCTACCACTATGAGCAGCACTGAAGCACTGAAAGCTGGTTTGCGTGGAAAGGCTTTGAGGATAATTCACTATTATCGTGACTTCCTTTGGCAAGTATAGCTGGAAACTGACTTGCATGTTGTTTGACAAAGGCCTCTGTTACTGACGTACTTGAGGAACGTTCTGCAGGGAATCAGTTGAGGGCCATTATGTTCCAAATGCAGGTTTTCTAGAAGATGTTTTTTTCGAGGATCCTGCTTTGTTGTCATCTTGTCAGGCTTCTGATTCATGTGAAGTTGCTGCTGATGCTTCAAATGACCCACAGAGTGACGTAAAAAATGAAGAGGAATCTGCTGCAAATGATGTCATCCCCAAACCTAACACTGCTTTAATGACACAAGTTGGTGCTAAGAATGATACTGCGGAACAAGTAGTTACAGATGTGGGTGATTTGAAGTTAGCAGATGATAGTTCTGCTAATGAATCTATTGTTGAGGAGCAGCATACTCTTTCCACTGAGGATGTGGATGCACATTTGGAAAAATGCCTTTTGCAAGCATTGCATACAACAGTTAAGGATATGGACCTCCCCATGCCTGGAAGCATATTATGGTGAGATTATTGTACTGATGCTTGAACTTATGCACTCTCTCTCTCTCTGTCTCTCTCTCTTTCTTACACACACACAAAAGCACGCACAGAGACAGATGCACACATGCATGATTCAACTGGTGTGTGGGCGCTCTAAATCTTGTGTTATGATCAACAAGCATAGGCAAAGAAGTCGAACAATCAAAATTTTTCTTTGCTCAGTGAATGCTAGCCTGATGATTTAAAGATTGATAACAGTATATTCCTCCTCGCCACCCATTTTGAGTATCTCTATTTGAATACCGGTCTTTTGCCATCATATGGATCGTGAACAAAGTCTACTGGATGGAAGATTTTGATAACCATGACAGTTCCATTTGTTTATTTATTTTTTTTAAAGTATGACAGTTCCATTTGTTTCATGACTATTTGTTTTTTAGTGGAAAAACAATTCTGGTATGGATATATCAGGCTGTTGCTAGTTGCACACAGATCCGATGGAAATGCATTTTAATGAGGAATTCTGTATTAAGAAAATTTAAAATTCATAATGAGAACTTGTGAAAGTCATAACTTTTGATTCTCTCGCAAATTCTAATCGCGATTGTATGATCTTCAATAGCATAACTTTTTGGGACTTATTTTTCCCCTTTCAATGGAGGTTGAATTTTGGTGGAAAGTTTGAGGTCAAAAGTCTTTCTATGAGGCTCTTTTTGGAATGTGTCTTCATAGGGGATTGACAATTTCCTTGGAAAGTGATTTGGAAAAACTAGGCTCCTAGAAAGATTGCTTTCTTTGCTTGGGGAGCTTGTTGTGGTGGTTGCTTTATTTGCTTTGGGAGCTTGTCGGGGTGGCATCTTAACAATTGATAATTGTTGTCGTTTTAGGAAGGGAGAGGGAGGGAGAGAGAGTGAAGCATTGAGAGTCAACTAGGTTACTAGCCCTAGGGCTGGTGTTGTATATATATAGGACACAAGGAAATTTCATTAATAACCTTTAGACTCTAACCCTAATACTCAACACTCCCTCTTAACTTGGAGTGTATAGATGCACCAACTTGTTATAAATATGCCCAACCAACTTGTTACAACTTACAAATAGATCTAATTCCAAATACAACAAGACCCACAATAAGATCCAACAACACCGTGTTAACAATACCAACAACACTGGATCCACAAGATCCATCAAAACTGGGTCAACAAGACCCACAACACAACAAAACTGAAACGGGTTGCTACCCATGGGTCAGATCTATGAAACGTGTCTGATTGGGTCTTCTTCAACAACACAAAACCACATCCGGGTCGGGTCAACAAACTGGATCGAGTCAACGGATCTGGGCCGTGTCGGTCAAAGGATCTGGGCCAGTGGGTAAATGAATTTGGGTCGCGTCAACTTCATCAACCTAACCCACGAACCTTGTCTCCTTCAACAGCCGACACTAATGCAAAACCAAAAACAACCAGAAGGAGACACTAGTTCGTCAACTTCAACGAACTCCGAGTAGCAGTAGAGGGACACCACCAGACCTTGACGATCGGAGCTAGGTGACGAGGGCGTGCAGCAAACCTAGACGACTGAAAACAATGAAAGCAATAAAACTCGTGACCCAACAACTAAAACTCGCCAGAGAAGACAACTAAGAAGAAGACAACCAGACCAAACAGATGATGTTGGAAAATGCCGGAGAAAAGGAGAAACTAAACAGAACTCACCGGAGAAGATAGAAACACTCTAGAGAAGGTGACTTGAGAAGAAAGCGCTTCTGGAATAGGACAGAGATGGCATGTTGTTGTTTTAGGGGAGAGAGAGGAAGAGAGAGGGCGGCATTGAGAGTCAACTAGGTCACTAGCCTTGGGGCTGGTGTTGAATATAGGACATAGTAACAAATTGCATAAATACCCTTAAGACTTTGAACCCTAATACTCTTAACAATAATCTTCGAAAGAGGACAATTTTGGTCAATAAATGTTACCTTTGTAAAGTGTTTTATCATCTTCTTTTGGGTCCCTCCTTCACTAAATGCTTGTGGGATATGGATTTTTGTGTGGTGGTTCTCAATTGGGCCGCTGCGGTTCTATAGAGGAAGAGGTGTGGGCATGGAGCGGTTTAAAAGCTTCTAAACAAATGAGAAAAGCTTACTCCTTAATCGCCCCCTTTACTTTTTGATAGTTTGGAATGAACGGAAGAGACAAGCTTTTGATGAGTGGTTTAATACTTTTGGGGTTTGGTTTAGGGAGAATTATTTTGTAAATGGTGAGGATCTCATGGACTTCATTGATATACTATACAAGAAAGTATTTTGTAATTGGGTTGTATCCCCTTGGTGCCTTGTAAATACAATATTATCTTATATAAAAAGAAAATGGTTGCCCGCCCCCAGACAAAAAAAGGAGAAGAAGAAAACCAAAGAAAAATGAGACTTGGTTGAGACTTATTAGCCCTCAAAACAAAACTTGGACTAGGAGTCAATATCATAAAATTGTATTCGAGTTTTGAGTTGGGAGCGACTTGGACAGTATATTTCACCAATCTAAAGGAGGCAAGTCTTAACAACTATGCCCTCAGTGGGGTTGGGATCAAGCTATGGCTCAAGCCACCTTGAAGAAGGTGGTATGCTGCGCTCCTTAGGGAGCAATGTTACTAGGTTGTTGCCTAGAGTCCTCTAGTAATTGGTTCCAAAATGGGTAGGGGCTCCTAGGTCAGCTCATGTAAGAAATGTTGCGTCTGCTTGACTATATTCAGCTATCAGTTACTAGCTTGGAGAGGTCAGCTGATATTTTCTTTTCTTCACTTCATCAGCAGAGTAGCTCAGAATACTCCCGTTTTCATGCCTGCTTTATGATTGTCCTTATTTTGCTTGAGGGTGGCATAACTGGCATGGTTTGATAGTGCCTCTGAATGAGCTAAGTTACGGTATTCATGGCTGTATGCAGTAATTGCAGCCTCTCCTTTATTCCATGTTTTTTGCTAAAAAAATAAACTTCATTAAGGGAGAGAAAAAAGGTACGAAAGAAGAGGACAAGGAGTCCTCATAAAACACAAAATGAGATTACGTCAAAATAGCCCTCCAGTCTCTCTGCATATCACTTAACGAAAGGAAAACAACTCTGTCCCAAAGCAGTTGCACCATCGTGGAACGATCTCCAAAAATCCTCTCATTCCTTTCCTTCCACATCACCCAAAGAATCGCAAACCAAGCACATTGCCATCTCCTTTGTTCCATGTTGAAAGTGAAATTTTTCCTAGAATATATATGTTATCAATAATTGAAATGATTTCTCTGACTGATGGTCAAGTCGCATAAGAAAGTATGGAGGTGTGGATTTTGAACTTGGTTTCACTTTGGTTATGTCCAAATTTATATTGGTGTTAGTCTCGTGGTTCAGTTTTGAATAAAATGCCAAGCTATATAGGAAATAACAGAGAAAGTATGTGTAAAGTTATCTGTATGGATTGAGATGATACACGTAGGACATAATCAAATCTGTGCTGTCTCAAAGCCATTACTGGAGCTGCTGTGATTGCTTCTGGGCTTTTGGAGCATGTGGGTGATTAAGCTACGACTGTCTTGCATCTTAATTTTATAATTACATGCCCATGAGACTTGAGATTTCTTTTGCTATTTGATTGTCTTTGAACATTGCATTTGCATATTACTTTTGTAATTAAGATCTGAAACTCAAATGCTTGTAAGATTTTACTCTGGACACTGGACAATCTCTTTCTTTAATCTTTTTGCAAGGATGCCTAAATAACAGTGTTGCTTCTTTATGAGTGATGCAGGTCAAATCATGTATTACCTAATAGGCCTTCAGGCATAACACTAGATATCAAGAAATCAACCCACAAGAAATTGTCGAAATGGTTACAGACCAAAGCATCTGCAGCACTGGTGTGTTTCTTATTGCTTCCATTTTAGTTCCATTAGCGATGATACTTCAGAACCAGTTTAGTTTGTGTTCTAGAATTATATAATGGAGCAATATGTTGTTTAAATGGGGTAAATGACAGTCATTTTCTTTTGGCAGTGTGCATCATATATATATATATATATACCTTCTAGGGTTTGGAACAACTACTGCTTGGAAAATACTTCATTGGGTTGAAAGAAAACCCATACAAAGCTTAATAGATCTCTCTTGATTAAATTCTCAGCATTTAGTGAAAGAGACCTTTTAACTGATGCCGCAAACTATCCAGATTGCTTTACAAGGAAAGGAATCCTCCGATGGGCCAGACAGCACATTATAAAAGGGTTTAAGAAGAAAGCAATGGTTAGATGTAGGCGTCCAATAGATTCTATATACCCCACACTGCAATATTTAACCTTGTAAAAGCATAATAAGAAGTAATCTCCCGGTGGCTTTATGAAGATCAAATTTTGGGGTTTTGGTTTGATCAAGTGACAATAGATTTTATGGAAATGTGTTTGGTTTGTGATTCTTTGGGTGATTTGGAAGGAAGGGAATGAGTGAATTTTTAGAGATCGTTCCATGATGGTGCATTTGCTTTGGAATTGGGTTGTTTTTTCTTCACTTTGGCCTTCCACTACAAGGTGTTTTTAGGGGTATTTTGTTGAGTGATATGTAGAGAGATTGGAGGGCTATTTTGATGTAATCTCATTTTGTGTTTTAGGACTCCTTATCCTCTTCTTTTGTACCTTTTTTTCCCTCTCTTAATGAAGTTTATTTTTTTATTAAAAAGAACAAAGAGCGAGAAAGACTTTAGGCGTAAGCTCCTATTACGTTTTTAGTAGGAGATATTTCTACCTATAGTGAGGCTATGTTGTGTAGAGATGCATCATCTTAGAAGGAAGCGATTGATGATGAATTTAAATCAATAATACAGAAATTCTTGGCGCCTATCTGCACCGGACCAGGTTACACGCGTGCCACGCGCCCCCAGGTCTGATCCGGATCATCATCTTGCTTGCAACTTGCCTGCTTGACCCGATCCAAAAATTCAGGTGTATTAGATATTTCTCTTATACTTTAATTTCTAAATTTCTGTAATAGAAAAAAAAAGAAAAAAAAGAGAAAAAAATTGTAGTCATTCTTATGAGAAATAGGTTTAAACGACCTAAGCTGAATCTTTTGTGTGACAATTCATCATGTGTTCTACTTGAAAGAGGATGTGCTGCATAAGATTTTTGATCAATATCGGTTTGTGGAGCAAATTGTTATCTCTCAAACTTCTATTGATTTTCAAGCCTTTTTGGAGGCAAGATGCTATTTGGGCTAAACTTATTTTCTCTAGTCGTCGTATTTATGGTCATTGTTGTAAGTTGGAGATCGAATATTATCATGATTTTTTAAGACATGATTCCAACTTTCAACGTTGGTTACTCAAGTTGCAACAACTCGTTAAACAGGACGTGCAACTAGTTAAAGCAACTATCACCAAAACTTCTAGACCAAATATGAAGTTAGTTCTCCGGTCTAAGAACACCTTGAAGAGCCAGAACAAGTCATAGATGAAAGGTTCGAATATCAAGATTTGGATGTATTTGTTAGAGTGTAAGGGTACTATTGTAATTTCTCTATATTGTTTATATTATAAATAGGACTATTAACCTAAGGGTTAGTAAGTCCAAGTGTGCTCTTGTGTTTCTTTGCAGCCACCTCTTTCTCTGTCTCTTTTCTCCCCCGCTTCCTTCACTCTATTCAACATTAAGACAAACCACAACATAGTATCAGAGTAATATCCTTGGACTTGGTGGTCTTGAGTAAACTTATAAAAAAACAAAATATATGTATGTTTAATATCTGGTTTTTCACTTTTGTTATGTTTTCTTTATTTTTCCAGTGTATCTATGGTGTCTTTGGAGTCATCTGGTTGAATTTCTGGTGTTTTGATTCTTCTCCGACATATTTTGTTCTTCTCATGCTTTCTGGCGAGATTTTTCGGGATTCCGACAACTTTTGGGTGATTTGAACCCACATCCTGACTCGCCGTCCTCCAGCGAGCACAACCCTGTCTCCAGTTGTAATACCTGTATTCATGAATTAAGGGTAAAAAAGTAATTTGATAAATATGTTATGAAATTTAAATAGTATATTTATGCGAAGGATTAATATTGAATAAAATAATTCTTAAAAAAAGAATAGTAAAAAGTAAAAAAAAAAGAACGTGAAACATCAGGTCCCAGAAGAAAGAAAAGAAGGAAAAGAAGAAAAAAATAATATATATATTAAAATATTATTTTTCAAAAAAAAAAAAATTCAAGAATGTTGGCAGCAGGTGGCAGCCCTGCTGCCAAGTAAATATGTGTGGAGAGAGAGTTCTCCACGTTTTTGAAACGTGAAGGCTCTTTAAAAGGGTTGAAAATTTGGTGGAGGGGACAACTGAAGCAAATTTTGCTTATATATATGTATAAGTTGTATATTGAACGATTTCGTTCAGTTTCTTTCAAATTCTTGTTTTCTCAACGCAATTGGAGATCCAAAGAAAAGTCAAAAGAGCATAATTTTGAAGGAGTTTTCTACGGAATTTCATAGAGGATCATGAGAAGCTATCAGTATTATGAGGTAATAGCATAATATTTATTTTTGAATTTTTAGCATATATGAAATTCCCGGAGCTCAAAGTGAGAATTTTCATAAGGAGTGGTTTTCGATGAATTTAAGAAATAATTAGAAGTTAAATACAAATACTATGTCAGGTGTTAACTATCTACAAAGGGAGAAATTTTTGAGAAGACCGAGAAAGGCAAGAAGGTGACCCACGGGTAGCTTTAAGTGCTATGGGGTGAGTTGGATTTACTTTAAGTAGTCTAAAAACAAAAATGAAAAATCTAGTGATAACAAATTATTGATATATGTTTGGGTGATAGATGAAAACAAAATTGATTTATAGGTATGAATGGAAATTTGGTCATATGGAAATATTTTTCGGTGATAAATAATATTTTTTGGAAATAATAAGTTTATTTGAGAATAAAAACGATAAAATATTATTGATGAGATATACTGATGTTTTAATACGAATTATGATGAGATGAATTTTAGTGGACCTTAACAAATGTTGATGGACGATTTGAGATGTATTTTTAGTGGACCTTGACAAATGTTGATGAATGATTTGCGATGAATTTTTGTGGATCTTGACAAGCCTTAATGAATTATTTGATGTGAATTGGGATGAGAGGAAATTTTGTTATATAAATTTGAGAATAATAAAGATAGCCAAATTAAGTGTTTTGAATTTTTTTATGTTGTTTAATATTACTGTTTATATGCATATTTTATATCATTGCTCATATGCATATGCATTAAATGAGAAAGAAAAGAACCGGGAAGGCAGTCAGTCTAATGAAATAACCGTGACAGCCAGTATATGTTGGAATTAAAAGGGAAAACCGTAACAGCAGGTATATGCTGGAAAAATGACACCGTGACAACCGGTATATGCTGGAAATAAAATTGACACCGTGACAGCCGGTATATGCTGGAAATAAAAGAGAAACCGTGCCAGCCGGTATATGCTAAGAAAATTCTGTGGCAACCGGGACTAAGTTGCAAAGTAAAGAACCGGGAGAGAGCTGATCTGAGAAAATAACAACCTGTCGACAGGTGGGAAGACGTTCTCATCATAATCATTCATGCATTTGCATCTGTTTTAATTATTGCTGTATGATTGAAATGTTGAGGTGTGATTTACCATCGTGAAAATAATTATAGATGATTGAGCCTCACAGAAAGAGACAATTATGATGAAAATATTATTGAAAAGTTGAGATGTGGTATATTGTCGTATATGATGGTTGAGTCTCATAAAAAGAGACAGTTATGATGATGAGATTATTGAAATGCTGAGGTGTGATTTACCATCGTGAAAATAATTATAGATGATTGAGTCTCATAGAAAAAGACAATTATGATGAAAATATTATTGAAAAGTTGAGATGTGGTATATTGTCGTGTATGATGGCTGAGTGTCATAAAAAGAGACAGCTATGATGATGAGATTATTGAAATGCTGAGATGTGACATATTATTATGAATTTAATTATAGATGGTTGAGTCTCATAGAAAGAGACAGTATGGTGATAAGACTTATCTAAATGGTAGACTTTATGATGTGAACCTCATTACGAGGTAATTATGAGATAATTGATGGTCTTGAGGTGGATCAATGATTAAGAAGAAGAGATTGATAGAGAATAAATCTTATGATATGTGTAATGATAGTCGAAAGTTGTCATCAGGTTATGTAAAAAATAAAATATTAAATATTAAAGGACTATTTATGGAATTTGGAATACTTTTAGTAAATTTAATTCACTGAGCTTGTGAAGCTCACTCCTCATTGTACAATGATTTTCAGGTAGCAGACTTGGCAAATAGTTTGGTGAGTTGAGGTTCAGAAGAAATCATTTCCTTTAAGCCGCGTACGTGTCATCATCCTCAGACTAATGAAAAAATAAAATGAAAAAATTTATTTGTAAATCTTCATGCATTTTACGTTGCATAGAATGCTTAAAGGTCGGATTGAAGTAAAAATTTTCTTTTGATGTTAATGATTTTTATTTGTTGCATATATATGTCGTGTTGGGATTCTCAAAATGTGATGACACCGTTTCGGGGTAGCCAACCCGGGATGGGTCGTTACAATTTTAGTTTCAGAGCATTAGGTTGTATGATTCTGTAGATTGCATAAAAAAATAAGAAAGTGGAAGATTAAAGTAAATTATAATGAACAGTCTAAGGATGACACATGGACGCGCTAGAGCTGGAGTTAGAATTGTTGATTTGAGAGGGCGTGGTAGGCCTACAATATTTTGATAAGTCGAGGTTGAGTCTGAATCTGTGGTGCCTAGAAGGGAACATGTTGATAATATGATTGATATTAGTAGAAAGAGATGAGCTAAGATAAACTCTTACTCATGCTTTTGAGAAAATGAATGTATCAGATGATTGAGTGGATAATTTATAGCATAGACTTGATAAGCAGACTAGAGCAGTGCCTGATGTTGTTAAATCTAGTAATGGTAGACACTTAAAAAGGGGGAAAAGTGGATTTATGCATAAGATGCAGGGAGATATAATTCAGCTGAATGCTTGTTGTTTAAAGGATCGATGAATCATTTTATGCTTGAGTTTCGGGAGAAACATGTAAGAGACATTATTTGGTATTTTACCAGTAACTGATAAGCAGACGATTGCCTTTACTTCGTTTGAGTTAGAAGGAGAAATTTTAGAATGATGGAAGGATATTCTTTCTAGGTAAGTACGAATATTGATAGTAGGTTTAAGGAAGATTTTCTTGATAAACACTTTCCTTAGACCTTTGGAGCCAAACAAGATAGAAATTTTATTTATTTGGGGTGAATGTAGTGAATATGACTTAGTATGATAAGAAAATTGTGGCTTGTTCGAGGTTTGTACTAGAAATAGTAGACCTAGAGAAGAAGAAGTGTACGAGGTTCATAAATGAATTATGTTTTAATATTTGAGGCAAATGAATTATGTCATATTAGTGGATATATCATTTTAGATTGAGAGAGATGTGATGGAGATTAAGGGAAGGAAAAAGAGTGGTTCAAGAGGCTTAGACATGAAGGTGATAAAGGTGGTGATAGTATGAGTGTGTAGCGTGAGAGACCACCCAGAGGAGGCGTTCCTTGTCACAGGGAACTGAAATGCAGAGTCAATGGCAAACATGATCTGTTGCTTGTATAGCTCAGATCAATATTGGTGGGACCCTTAGATTTTGGAGACAGGATATGAGAACTGAGAGTCATGGCAGAGAAAGTAAGTATGCCGCCAAAGGAAAGTGATACTCTGATGTAGGATTGAGAGATAGAAATTATTATAGATATATTCAGATAATATATTAGGTGATCTTGGTGTAACCTAATTCTTTTGCATCTAGTATTTATATGAAGTCTATTGAAGTATATAATAGTCATTGGATGCAAAATATTTTTGTTAAAGTTCCCACTAGAGGTAGAGTGATAATCATAAATATTTACGAGGGTTGTGTGATTTGTATCAATGATAGAGAATCTGAAGTTGAGTTATTATCTTGTAATATAATACAATTTTGGAAAAAAATTGGTTATCAATGTATTATGTTTGGGTTAATTGTTCCAGAAAGATTGTAGTGTTCAAGATATGGACATGAGGAGTATTTGGCATACATAATGGATTCTAGAAAGGAAAATAAGAAGTTAGAAGAAATTTTGGTAGTGAAAGATTTTCATGATGTGTTTCGTGATGAGTTGTTTAGGTCGCCTCCTAATAGGGAGATTAAATGTCTCTATTGATGTGATACCAGGTTCATCAAATATATTTAATAGCACCCTACAGAATGACGTCAGCTGAATTGAGAGAGTTGAACGTACCATTTTAAGAATTTTTGGACAAACAATTGATCTGACTTAATGTATTTGGGGAAGCCCATGTGTTGTTCCTGAAAGAAAAAGATGGAATGATAGGAGTATGTATAAACTACAGATAGTTGGAATAAGAACAAATTATTTTACCCAAGATAAATGAATTGTTTGAGCAGTTGTAAGGTGTGAGTGTTTTCTAAGATAAATCTGAGATTATATTATCACTAATTGAAGATAGAGAAGGAAGGCATGCCTAAGATTGTTTTTATGACATATTATGGTCATAAGTTTCTTGTGATGACATTTGGATTAAATAATATTCCAGAAACATTCATGGACTGGATGAATAAAATGTTTGAACCATTTTATGATAATCTTGTGGTTGTGTTCATCGATAACATTTTGCTGAATTTTAAGACTACGGAAGAGCAAGTAAAACATTTAGAAATTGTGTGGGAGACTTTGAGGAGAAAGAGATGGTATGATATAAGTTCTCTAAGTGTGAGTGTTGACGGAATGAAATAACTTTCTTGGAACATGTGATGTCGGGAATGGCATAACAGATGATCTATAAAAAGAAGAGGCAATGTTAAGTTGGGAGAGACCAACTAATATGACTGAGATTAGAATCTTCTTGAGTTAGCTGATTATTATAGAAGATTCTTTCAGAATTATTGTTTTTATTATTGTAATACGGTTGAATAGACTGACCAGAAAAAATGCGAGATTTGTATGGTAAGGAAAGTATGAGAAAAATTTTCCAATTCCTAAAAAGAGAAATTAACTACAACTCCAATATTGGTGTTTCTTTCTGGTGATGAAGGATTTGTGGTGTATAGTGATACGTCACATCAATGATTGGGATATGTGTAACATAGGAAAGTTGTGGGCTATACTTCTAGGCAATTGAGGATTTATGATAAGAAATTTCCCTACTCATGACTTAGAGTTGGCTGCTATAGTGTTTACTTTAAATATTGGAGATATCATTTGTATGGAGCCACTTGTGAGATAGTCATGGGTTATAAAAGTTGGACATACTTACCTAACTAGAGGAAGTTGAATTGGAGGCAGAGATGGTAGATGAAGTTGATTAGTAATGATGATTGTACAATTCACTATCATCTAGAAAATGCTAAAATGATAATTGATACATTGAGTAGAAAGTCTACAAGAAAGTTAACTGCTATTGAGAGTCCTTATACGAAATTAATGATAAATTTAAGAGAAATAAGAATGAAGTTGAATATCAGTGATAGATGATCATGGTTAATAAATATGGTTGTATAGTCATCCATAATGAAATGTTTTAGAGATGCAAGGTAGAGATAAAGAGAAAAAAAGATTAAGCATTGAGTGCTTATTAGAAAATAATATGAGTTTAAAATTGAAGTGAGAGTATTTTAGTATTGGAACTTGGAAATTGTGTTCCAAATAATGTGAAGTTAAGAGAGGGGATAATGAAAAAGGTACATGATGACGTAGATTCGATGCAACTAAGTAATAATAAGATGTACACAGGATTGAGACCGAAATTCGGATAGTCAAGATGGAAGAGGGATGTAGCTGAGATTGTGAGGTTATATGAAGTACCATTAGTCATAGTGTCAAATAAAGATGCTATATTGGGAAAGGATTTCAGAAAGCCACGAGTACACAGTGGCAATTTAATATAATTTTCATGCTCATATTGGATTTTTTTTATATACTAGAAGATATGCTAAGGACAAATGTGATGAATTTCTCAGTAAATTGAGATGCTTTCATGCCATTGATTGAAGTTTATAATAATCAGTATCAAATTTGTATTGGGATGGTACCCATTGAGACATTGTATGATAGGAGGTGTAGAACTCCTATATGTTGGGAAGAAATGGAAGAGAAAAATATATTTGGTCTATCTATTATTGAGCTAACAATAGAGATGATCAAATTTGTTAGAGAGAACCGTAAAGCAGCCTAGAGTAGATCTCTTGAGTCTCAAGTAGGTGATTGGGTGTAGTGAAAAATATCTCAATGAAAAGGTGTATTGAGATTTAAACAGAAAAGAAAAAATTGAATCCGAAGTATGTTGGACCCTATGAGGTTGTTGAGAAAGTTGAATTAGTTGTGAGTAACCTGAATTTACCTCCAGAATTAAAACATTTATATAATGTATTTCATGTTTCACTTTTAAGAAAGTGTTTACATGATATTTTGAGCTAAGTTATAGAAATTCAGAAAGATTAGACTTATATACAAGCACCAGTGAGAATTTTGGACAAAGAGAGTAAGTCTTATGTAAAAGAATAATTTCACTAGTGTAAAGTTTGGTGTCGGAATAAGGATGTTGAAGAGATTTCGTGAAAGCGTAAGACAAGTATGAAGAAGGATTATTTATATTTGATTCTGGAGTAAAGTAAAAAAATTTCGAGGATGAAATTTTTGTAAGGTGGGTAGAATTGTAATACTCGTAGTCGTGAATTAACGGTAAAGAAGTAATTTGATAAATATTTCATGAAATTTAAATAATATATTTATGCGAAGGATTAATATTGAATAAAATAATTCTTTAAAAAAAATGTGAATAGTAAAAAGTGAATAGTAAAAAAAAAAAAAGGACGTGAAACATCAAGTCCCAGAAGAAAGAAAAGAAGGACAAGAAGAAAAAAATAATATATATTAAAATATTGTTTTTTTTCCCAAAAAATGTCGGCAGCAGGTGGCAGCCCTGCTGCCAAGTAAATATGTGTGGGGAGAGAGTTCTCCACATTTAACGTGGAGGCTCTTTAAAAGGGTTGAAAATTTGGTGGAGGGGACGGCTGAAACAAATTTTGCTTATATATATGTATAAGTTGTATACTGAATGATTTCGTTCAGTTTCTTTCAAATTCTTGTTTTCTCAAAGCAATTGGAGACCCAAAGAAAAGTCAAAAGAGTAAAATTTTGAAGGAGTTTTCTACGGAATTTCATAGAGGATCATGATAAGCTATCAATATTATGAGGTAATAGCATAATATTTATTTTTGAATTTTTAGCATATATGAAATTCTCGGAGCTCAAAGTGAGAATTTTCATAGGGAGTGGTTTTCGATGAATTTAAGAAATAATTAAAAATTTAATACAAATATTATGTCAGGTGTTAACTATCTACAACGGGAGAAATTTATGAGAAGACCGAGAAAGGCAAGAAGGTGACCCACGGGTAGCTTTAAGTGCTACAGGGTGAGTTGGATTTACTTTAAGTAGTCTAAAAACAAAAATGAAAAATCTAGTGATAATAAATTATTGATATATGTTTGGGTGATAGATGAAAACAAAATTGATTTATGGGTATGAATGGAAACTTGGTCATATGGAAATATTTTTCGGTGATAAATAATATTTTTTGGAAATAATAAGTTTATTTGAGAATAAAAGCGATAAAATATTATTGATGAGATATATTAATGTTTTAATACGAATTATGATGAGACGAATTTTAGTGGATCTTAACAAATGTTGATGGACGATTTGAGATGTATTTTTAGTGGACCTTGACAAATATTGATGGATGATTTGAGATGAATTTTTGTGGATCTTGACAAGCTTTAATGGATTATTTGATGTGAATTGGGATGAGAAAATTTTGTTATATAAATTTGAGAATAATGAGGATAGCCAAATTTAAGTGTTTTGATTTTTTTTATGTTGTTTAATATTACTGTTTATATGCATATTTTATATCATTGCTCATATACATATGCATTAAATGAGAAAGAAAAAAACCGGGAAGGCAGCCGGTCTAATGAAATAACTGTGACAGCCGGTATATGCTGGAGTTAAAAGGAAAAACCGTGACAGCCGGTATATGCTGGAAATAAAAGTGACATCGTGACAGTCGGTATATGCTGGAAATAAAATTGATACCGTGACAGCTGGTATATGCTGGAAATAAAAGAGAAACCGTGCCCACCGGTATATGCTGAGAAAATTCCGTGGCAACCGTGACTAAGTTGCAAAGTAAAGAACCGGGAGAGAGCCGGTCTGAGAAAATAACAACCTGTCGACAGGTGGGAAGACGTTCCCATCATAATCATTCATGCATTTGCATCTGTTTTAATTATTGCTGCATGATTGAAATGCTGAGGTGTGATTTACCACCGTGAAAATAATTATAGATGATTGAGTCTCACAGAAAGAGACAATTATGATGAAAATATTATTGAAAAGTTGATATGTGGTATATTGTCGTGTATGATGGCTGAGTCTCATAAAAAGAGACAGATATGATGATGAGATTATTGAAATGCTGAGATGTGACATATTATTATGAATTTAATTATATATGGGTGAGTCTCGTAGAAAGAGACAGTATGGTGATAAGACTTATCTAAATGGTAGACTTTATGATGTGAACCTCATTACGAGGTAATGATGAGATAATTGATGGTCTTAAGGTGGATCAATAATTGAGAAGAAGAGATTTATAGAGAATAAATCTTATGATATGTGTAATGATAGTCGAAAGTTGTCATCAGGTTATGTAAAAAATAAAATATTAAATATTAAAGGACTATTTATGGAATTTGGAATACTTTTAGTAAATTTAATTCACTGAGCTTGTGAAGCTCACTCCTCATTGTACAATGATTTTCAGGTAGCAGGCTTGGCAAATAGTTTGGTGAGTTGAGGTTCAGAAGAAATCATTTCCTTTAAGCCGCGTACGTGTCATCATCCTCAGACTAATGAGAAAATAAAACGAAAAAATTTATTTGTAAATCTTCATGCATTTTACGTTGTATAAAATGCTTAATGGTCGGATTGAGGTAAAAATTTTCTTTTGATGTTAATGATTTTTATTTGTTGCATATATATGTCGTGTTGGGATTCTCAAAATGTGATGACACCGTTTCGGGATGACCAACCCAGGATGGGTCGTTACACCAGCCATCTGATCCGACAGCTGTGCTTCGGCAAATCTCCGGTGACCTGTTTTGCCTAGATCTAGATCCAGATCCATTGTGTTTCTGGTTTAGATCCGAATCCATTTTGTTTCTATTTTCATCATCTCTGAAGGATTCTGTCATTTTCCCATATTTTCAGCCACTTTTCGGAGAGGTCTTGCTGGATTTCGACGACTTTTGTTTCTCTGTTTAAAGAAAAAAGAAAAGAAAAGGGAAAGTTGTGGGAGACCGAAAGAAAAAAGAACAGAAAAGGAGAAAGTGGGAGAGAGACAAGAAAGAAAAGAGAAAAGTGGAAAAGGGAAAGTTAAAGAAGAAAAGTGTGAGGATGATGTTGCAAAAAATCACAGATTCAAGCCAGGCGTCAGATTTGCTCCTTGTGTTTGATGAAGATGATCTTTGTTTCGTTGATCCTGACCCAGATTATAGCCCAATCAAAGTTGTTGTCTTAAACAAGATGAAAAAGTCAAAATCTTGTTGAGTCAATCTCAGTCAAAACAATACAGAAAAGTCAATGTCTTAGTGATCCGGTATTGCCCAGATCTTGTTTTCGTTAGGTCATTCCGATGTGGTGACTAACTGTTGTCGGTTAGTGTGGAGCCCCGACCTCTCATGATTTATTATAATTTTTGGGTTTTAATTTATTTGTTTCATATTGTATTGGGTTTATTTGTAATAAGTTGAGTACGCTCCAACTTGAGGGAGAGTGTTAGAGTGTAATAGTACTGTTGTAATTTCTCTATATTGTTTCTGTTATAAATAGGACTATTAACCTTTAGGTTAGTATGTCCAAGTGTGCTTTTGTGTTTCTTTGCAGCCACCTCTTTCTATGTCTCTCTTCTCCCTCTCTTCCCTCACTCTATTCAACACTAACACTAACCACAACAACATCTATTGAGCCGCTTCATCGCGAACACAAACAAAGCCAAAGCAAAGATAAGAACAAGAAGTTTGTGCTCGAGATTCCTTCTATTGATTTTGTCATACCTCCACAACAAACATTGTTAGCCAAATTTTTTTAATCTAGTAGAGACCTCAACTTTGAAGAAACTAGATGGGCACCTATTTACCATAATGGAGAAAGCCGCGGTGGAGATGGATTTATTAGTCCACCCACGCCAAGTAGCATTGTAAACTATACAAGGAAAAATTCCCAATATACACGATTATAGGCCTTCTCTATATCGGTCTTGCAATAACTTCTCCATTCTTCTTTGAGGTGAGTGCCCTTTGTTGTTGATTAAAGAGGTGAGTGCCCATTGCACCATATTACAAGGAGTCTAGATGATGAAAATTATTTGTTGTTTCAAGAGTTGTGTGGAAAACTTCGGCCATGATATCACTAATCAGTCTTGAAAGGGCTTAATGGGGTTTTGAGCTTATGTTTCTTTGGCTCCGTATTTGGTGAAACATTTTCATAGTGGATGAAACCTCGAGTCCTAGTTGATATTGTTTATGAGAGTGAATAGCTTACTAAACCTGAGGTTAGCAGTCATATTTATAGATAACAGCAATAAGAGGTTTCATAACCAAATTATAACAAGTATCAAGAGTATGGTGAGCAATTACAATGAGTGCAATGACAACCAACCAATCGATAACACATCTCACGAGTATGACCATCTCGAAAATGAGTACATTTGGGCCTACCATGGCCACCACGACCTCCTATTCCACTAGCAATATTTTGGGAACCATCAGCAAGAGTAACAACGGGTAAAGAAGATGATCAAGAAAAACTAGAAAAGACATCAGTGGTACCTGACACATGATCAGTAACAGCAAAATCGATAAACCAAGGTTTAGATGAAGAACTAGAAGAAAGATAAATAGTAGGGGTACCTTTCTGGGCTAGGAAAGCAGTGGAAGAAGGGAACGGGTTGGTTAGGATGCTGCAAACTACCTCAAAGCGAAGAAACCGAAAGAACCGAGCATAGTCATCCTCATAAAAAGTTATGAACTGTGGCTCGAGGTGCAAGGAGATTCAGTCACATTAATGGCCACAACATTTGCAAGAAGAGGTTTCCTAACCAAATTATAGCAAGTATCAAGAGTATGGTGAGCAATTACAATGAGTGCAATGACAACCAACCAATCGATAACACATCTCACGAGTATGACCATCTCGAAAATGAGTACATTTGGGCCTGTCATGGCCACCACGACCTCCTCTACCATCAGGAGAACTAAAGTCTCGACTACCTCAACCGCGACCACTACTAGAATCAGTACGACCAACCTGAGAGACTAAAGTAGATGTGGAAGCATGAATGTTGGTGTCACAAGATGAGAGACTCAGTGACAAGCAGGAGTAGGTCTCAGTCAGGGATGGAAGCTCTGAACTGGACAAAATCTGAGACCGCATAGAATAAAACTCAAGTGGCAAAGCTACCAAAAACTTAACAACCATTTATTCTCGCTGTCAGTGCATAACCTGAAGATAAAGGAATCATAGAGTGTAATTCTTCAGAAACCCGTTGCACATCAATGAAATACTCAAGGAGAGTCTTAGTACCCATTTTGGCTCCAAAGAACTCAGAAGATAAGTCATACATTCGAGTAAGATTACCGGAATACTAGAACCTTAAGTAATCCTATACTTTCTTGCACGTCCGGAGGTGGGATCACATATTAGCAATCGGTGGTTCCATAGAATTCTACAACAAACCCATTAACTTAGCATCATCATGCCTCCAAACCTTACTCACATTTAGATATGTCGGATCATCAAGAGGAGCCTCTGTAAGAAGACTTTATGTTCACCAATAAAATAAAATTGAACAACGATAGCCTATTGAGCATAGTTGGTATCATCCAATTTACGAGTAGTAATGGGAAGAGCCAATCCATGACTAGATTTAGAATCCATACATGAGAGCAACAACACAATCAACTTAACAAAAAATTGGCTCAACAAACATAAATACCAAACTCAGGAAATATAGAAGCATCAATAAGAAAAAAACAAAAAACCGGAGACCAAAAATGGCATCTAGCAGTGACGGACAACATTCTGTTTATTTACCTCACAAATCCAAGTCGATTCAACGGATCTGAAAATTTTGGGGCAGAAAACAGGCCAGGGCAAGGTGCTTTGACATGAAATAGACCGAGTCAAAGTGGAGAAAACAGGTCATAAACCAGGTCACAGGTAAGATATCACTGTACAGGTCCTGGATGGGCTCGCCGGAGCAGGGCAAGTCTGGCAAAGGATGCACTGGCTGGAGAAGACGTCGGAAAAGACAGATGCCGGAGAAAAATGCAAACTGCTGCGTCTATAAAATAAAAAAACACCGGAGATAAACAGGAAGAAAGTTGTCGGAAAGGGCTTGGGGTTGGCCGGAAATGGTTCTGGGCTTGGTCGGAAAAAGTTTTTGGGTGGTGGAGGTGGTGTTTGGGGTTGTGGGTTTGCTGGTTCCTAGGCCTGACGCAGTGGTTTTTTTTTAATCAGGGTCCAATTCAGATATTGTTTATGAGAGCGAATAGCTTACTAACCCTAAGGTTAGCAATCATATTTATAGATAACAGAAGAATGAGAAAGTACATGAATACTAATGGGGTACAAAAGGGTATGAGGGCAAGTTTGTAATTTTCTACTATAGGGGAAAATTTGTAATTTTATAATATGAGGCAAATTTGTATTAGGATTAGGGTTTCTTTATTTAGAGTGTTAGCTTAGGGTTAGGATTCTTAAAGATCCCTAAATAAGGGGATCCCTATGTTACTATTCAATTAGCTTAGAATAAATAAAATCAGATTTTTATATGTATCAATTCCTTTCGAGCTCCAGGGTAATCTGGTTTTCTCTTCCAACCTCCAGGCTAGCATGGTTTCTATCTCTATCCTTTTTTATTTCTCTTGTTCTACCTCAAATGCCCTCATACTTTATATATTGTAACACTAGTATCCGTCTAGAGTTGTTAATTTGTGCAATCTACATAGTTGTAATGGCTTGTTAGATGACCATTAACAGGATGACTACGTATTTCATAATGGATGATGGACGAAGTTTAGTTTGTAGAGAGCTGCAACCATATCTAAGGTGGCATTTGTTTTTTTAAGTGATAAGTGCTGAATAATGAATGAGCATCTGAATTGTGTTGAACTAATAAGAGGCAATGTCTAAATGTTGAATGATTAAGTGTTTAGATTGTTTGATAACTGAGCTGATTGAAATATCTGAATATGTGTACTTTCCTTTTTTAACGTTCTTAATTGTTAAGAACATGACTGTTTGTTGCAAATAAGAATCAGCGGCTGATCTGAATAAAATTTGCATGTTTCATCACAAAAATATTCTCAATTGCTTTTTTTAATGGATTGAGCCATAATTTCATTTTCTTTAAATAATCAATTGAAACATAAAAATAGTGTGAGCTAACAATGAATATGTATTACTAATTTTATGCTTAAATAGTCAATAAATTAAATATTTAAAAAAAAAGTATATTTGTGCTCATTAGACCAAGCCATAAAGCTGGCTTGACAAAGTTAATTATGAAAAAAAGAAAACTAAATCGATAATAGAGGAACTAAAAAGAAAACTAAATCGACAATGGAGAAAAAAATAAATCTTTTTCTCTCTCTCAAAATCAAACCATTTCACATCGACATAAACACCATCATACCCCTCCATTCCTCTCTGTCACTACACATACACGCGAACACTGATACAAACCCTTTTCTCTCTCTAAAAGAATGGCGTTTGCCACCACAAGCACCACCCTCTCTCTCTACCATGATCGCTACTTCCTCCACTGCCATAAGCACCTGTGCCTCCCTCCTACATGTGCCCCCTACGCTCAACCACCGTGGTGTTTCTGTGTGTCGACTCGGCTTCTTGTCCGTGTCAGACCGTCTCTTCTCCCTCCACGTGTTGTCCAAAATCCAATCCGTAAGTGGCAAAGCCTCGAGGGGAGTGGTGCCTATGGCGAAGAATAGTGTGGGGGACTTGACCATAGTGGATTTGAAGGGGAAGAAGGTGTTAATGAGAGCTGATTTGAATGTGCCTCTTGATGATAACTAGAAGATCACTCACATAAAATTAGGGAGAGGGTATTTATGACATTATGATAATACAGTGAGGGTATTTTTGTCCAAAATTCCATTAAGATGCCATTAAGATTCAATTTTAGGTCTGATTCGGTCAAACTCATTAAGTTTCATTAAAATGTGAAAAACAAACAAATTTAATAGCATCACATCTGACTGATTTAGATGTGATGCCATTAAGTGGTTAATTAAGCGCAAACAAGCACCACCTAAGAGTGGAAAATTATTGAATTCTATCCTCTAGATTTTGTATGGATACACACTCCTAGGATGTACCTTGCCTTTCATTGTGAATCAAAATAGTATTATTACAAATTTTCATTATTATTTTCAATGTGGACAGATTTCAGTGAAAGAAGACAAGCATAAGAAGGAAATTGTTTTATTTTCTGTTAACCGCAATCACCCTGAGTACTTGTCCTTCAAGCCAGAGAAACGGAATGTAGAAAAATCTGACCAGGCCGGCGATCGTGCTTCTTCTGAAAGTCAGTCACAAAACCTGCTTGAATTGGCAGAGATTTATAAACCCAGTGTGCATGTTAATCCTATTTTTGCTTCTGTTGGAGCTGATACCGGGAAGCTTTACACTGCTTCAGAAGCCTCTGATGTTGTGTTCAAGTACATTGAGAAAGAAAATCTGGTTAAGCCAACAGACAAGTCCATTGTGGTTTTGGATTCAACATTATGTGATGCATTGTTCAAGGGCTCTATTAAAAAAGGATCAGCTTACCCAACTACAATTCACAAGAAAGATCTAGGATCAACATTTATAATTCGGATGCAAGCCCACCATGTTGTGACTAGAGGTAGTGAGTCTGTTGTTCGCAAAGGTGCTATAAAAACAATTCAACTAATGACAGAACGACGACAGGGTAATAAGAAAATGACAAAGGTCTCAGGTTTGGAGACATTCTTGATGGATGCTGAATCATTGGCATCAGAGCTGCAGAAAAAATTTGCATGCAGTACAACTGTGGCAGAACTACCAGGTATATATATATTTTGTATCAGTATCAACAGCATTGAGATTATCATATTTTATTGTGTCCGTTGTGAGTAAAAAAATTACTTATTTATTTTTCTTCTTTAGACCGTTTTAGTCTCAAGGTTACAGAATTGAGTACAGCATCGTAACAACTTGGTTCGTTTATTTTGTACATGTAGAGAAACTAAGCTAAACTTATAACTGAGTGTGGGATAATGCTGCTAAATTATATATTATTTGTGCATTTTTATCTTTCAAAATCCTGATAAATAACTGCTGGTGTGCTTTGTTTTTCTAATATTTGTCTGTGTAGGACTTCATATTTTATTTTGTTTTATTTATTATTTTTTTCAAAACCTTCTTTGAAGTAAGACATGTTTAGGTTGGACACTGACAATATTGAGTAACTGGCACAAATCTTTAAACAGAATCACTTTGAGTAGTGAATTATAATGCCCAGATGCGGTAGGTTAAAGGGAAATTTATTTCCAGAAAGTTAAACTTAGGAAAAAGTGGAGTTCTTTTCTTGAACTTAAAAGATGGTTAGACTTGAGAGAATCAACGATGATATGAAAGGATTGGCGCATGACAGTGATAGCAACTCTACATACACTTTTTCCTTTTTTAAGGGGTGGTGGTGGAAGGAAGAAGGTGAGATTCTGAATGAACAAAAGGTGGTAATAGAAAAAGCTCCATTCCCCATAAGCTTAGTAGTAGTCTGCTGCAGTGCAATCTATAATAGAACAAGACACTTAGAACCTGTTTGGTTCAGCTTATAAGCTGGTTCACTTCTCTGTTTGGTACAACTTATATTCTATGGAGATTATAATTTCGGAAGAAAGTAAGTAAATTTTGAGAAGGTGGTGTACCCAGGTTCTCAAATCGGTCCCAAATTATAATCTGGTTTTACCTCGATCAATATCCTTTGTACCTTTGGGCTTATCAATATCCTTTGTACCTTTGGGCTTTCTCATAGATCTCTATTTGCCCATAACCACTATGTCAGATTATAATTTGTTCATTTTGAAAATTTTAAGTTGATTTCAGCATTTTTTATCAAATATCTCCATAACTTATTTAGAACTTTAGGCAAGATATCCTAACACTAAAACGACTTATTTCTTAAAAATAATTTTAGGCACCAAATTATAATCTTGATAAATTGATTTCTTCAGCTGAACCAAACAGGCCCTTAAGGTGGCTGATCATGATTCACAATTATCTGGACTTTTTTTTTTTTTCTAAAAAAATGATTCACAATTATTTGAAATATCATTCAAAACTTGGCTAGGAGACATGCTCATAATGGTTGGGCATTTTAGTATATTGGATTTTGAAAGGAATAACACCTTGAAGTAGATGAGGTCATCTTGGATGTCAAGGAGTGAAATACATTGATGGAAGATAGAAGCTGGGTGCGTAGAAAGGGTAACTGGTTTTCCAGATCATGGCAGTTTCTTTTTTTCCCTTTTTTTTTTTGGATAAGAGATCATGGAAGTTTCAAAAATAATTTTAATATCGCATGGAAAGATTTTAAGTTGTCAATATAAATTAATTAGGAACATGACAATCAATCAAAAAAATTAAAAAATTAAGAACATGAGAAAGTGAACGACTGCCAAATTAAGAGTCAAGTACTTGGATCTTGATAGGAGAAAATATGTGCATGTTGCTTGTAAGCAACAAGAGAAGATGAATGGCATTTTTGCATGTTTAGGGCTGGTTTCTTGTTGTAAGTGGAGCTATATTCTGAGGCCTTTCTGTTGGAATTACATGTAGCGCACATGTAAGCTTATTTTTCTGAGACATTTATTTATACACCTCTCTTTGTCCACACTGAAAGGAAATAATATAACAGAAAATAATGAGTCATATTTTTTGTCCTTGGTGCAAATCATATGTAGTCGGTACCCCTTACATTGTTGATTCCCTTGTGTGCTGGACGGATTTTTCCATGCCAATGGATTTGGTTTCCATACATGTGGCTTAAAAACCTTGATCCAGATCACGTAATCTAATGCTCAGCCTTGTACCGTACTTCTTGTTCAAACCCTAGTATATAGTACTTTATTGTACATAGCGACGAATCACTAAAATTGGGAATAGACTCCTATTAGGGTGTGTTAAGGGTATTTATATATTTTCTCGTTATTATATTCACTACATAATATGACTACTAACCCTAGTAGGCAGTTAACTCTTATAAACATCAACATGTTATCATAGCGGTCGATCCTATTTTGAGAGCCGTTTAAGTGCTTATGCGATTTTGATGGCGGTCAGCCTAATGCCGTTCATCCGGCTATAACCCTCTTTCCTATTTTCTTCTCTTTAACTTATCTTGTTTTAGTTCTACATGTGAATAGTGTCGAGTGAAAAATGCCACGTTATAGTACCATGAACAGTTTCATAAGTTGTTTTCTCATTTTGGATCCGGTCGATTTGACCCAGATGTAGTTTTGTGTTGTTAAAGAAGACCTGATCCGACTCGTTTCATAGATCCAACCCGTGTGAACCAACCCGTTTTAGTCAAAGTCAAAGTCTTGTTGATTCAATATCCCTGGATCTTGTCCATGGATCGTGTTGATCCAATTTCGTTAGATTCTTGTGACCTAACTTCTTGTCGTGGGTCTTGTTGACCCGAATTGTTCTAATGGATTTTGTTATGTTTGGGTTTGGATTTATTTGTAGCGACATGGATGGGTCTATATGTAACAAGTTGGTGCATACATACGCTCCAACTTGAGGGGGAGTGTTAAGGGTATTTATGTATTTTCTTATTATTATATTCACTATATATATGACTACTAACCTTAAGGTTAGTAGGCAACTCACTCTTATAAACATCAACATCTCCTATGCTATTAAAAGCTACTTTTGAATTCTAATATCCTTTTGTTTTATGTCTAAACTAAATTTTAAAATGTCCACATTTCTACTGTGAGCCTAAGCCTATTCTCATGTTTCTTTCTATTCAGTTTGGTCGCTTTTTCTCTCAAAATTCTGGATCCTTTGTGTATGGGGCATTGTTGGTTCATCTTGGTGACATTTTCTTATTTTATCTCAATCATCTCGTGGAAACTAATTTTTTTAAAGTTTGAAAAAAGGCTTGCCGGTCTATGTATGGGGCAATGTGGGTTCATCTTGGTGAAATTTTCTTATTTAGTCTCAATCATTTACTCGGATAGAGCTTGTCTGATTGAAAAACACTATCTTTCAAAGGGAGGATATTGATGCTTATAAAAAGCACTATGTCTAGTCTTCCAGTGTATTTTTTGTTTCTTACTCCCCCTATTCCTCGTGCAATTGCAAATGGATTGGAAGACATTCAAAAATGAATCTTGTGGCGCAATATGGGCGATCAAATACAAATATTATTTGGTGTTGTCAAGCAACCTATTGAAAGAGAAGGTTTGGGGATAAGGCCCCTCGCCTTTTTCAACAAAGGTCTTTTAGGGAAGTAGTCATGGTCCAAAAGGAGCATTTTTGGAGAAAGAACCTTCTGGAAAAATATGAGACGGAGCATAATGGTTGTATGTCTAGGGGTTAAGGGGTCCTCATCAGATGGGAGTTTGGAAGTGGAAAAGAAAGGGGTGGGGGCGATTTTTTACCCTAAGGTGCGGTTCAAGATTGGTAATGGGAAAAAAACCTTACTTTGGCATTGTGTAGTGCGGAGACACTTTTTAGAGGAGCAATGGAAATTTTTGCTTTGGCAAGGGACAAGTATGTTTTGAATGGATCTTGTGTCTCACAGACTTTTGGTGAGTTTGTTTGGGAGGTTTCCCACATCCACTATGCTCAAAATTGGGAAGTCTAAAGTCTAGGATGGTTTTTCGAAAAGATTTAAGGTTCCAGTTTGAATTTAGATAGGGAAGATAAGGTGAAATGGGTGTTATAGGCATAAGGAAGCTTTGATGTAAAACCCTTCAACAAAGAAGAGACTATGCAAATGGAAGGGAGGACCTCTTTTCTTTGGAGAGAAATTTGGAAGACCTGTGCTCTTTTGAAAGTTACTTTTATTTTTGTGTGGGGGCTAGTTTGGTGGAGAATCTTGACCATTGATAATCTCCCGAAAAGGGTAAAGTGTTGGTGAACCAATGCTATATTTGTAAAGAGGAAGCAAAGTTCGTTAATCATATTTTGTTATGGTGCCTATGGACAAGGTTGTGGGGCCTTCTTGGCAGGGATGGATTTAGGGGGGAAGCCAAGGGGACCTTAGACCCCTAAAGTTAAAAGAAAATCTATTAATTACTATATAATATATATACACATTGAGATTGCCACTAAAATATGATATAGGTTAGCTTGCCCTCTCTCAAAATATGTTCAATAGGCGTAGATTTTATTGGTGGAGGTGGGAGCACTTTTTATAATTTGCTCTGGCCATAGACTCTCCAATCTTGGATCTGTTTAATCATCACCCGAATTCATTCCCAATCTTTTAAACAGGATTCTTGGTTTTAATTGCTTGTCGTTTTATGGTTGATGTTATTCTATATTGAGGTAAATGTTGGAAAGTGATTCCTATAACCAAAGAAGCCATATAATTAAGTTTGGTGCTTTTTTCGTATTGGATTCTTGGCACTTTGACAATATTAGGCATCAAGAGATACTATTTGAAACAAAACATTAAAATGTTAGGGTAAATTATTAAAACCTATGTGAATTTAGGTGAAACTTACAGTTGCATCTTTCTAGTTGAAACCTACTCTTTTATCCCTTGAGAACTACGATTGCATCCCTAAAGATTTACCTACACTTGGATCTCTAAAATTATCAATTTTAGGGATGCAATTGTAGGTTTCCAAACTAAAAAGGTGCAATTAGAATTTTCACCTAAATTTAAGGGGTTTTTGTGATTTACCCTAAAATATACTATACCAAAAAGCAAAACAAAATAACCGATTAGATGGAGAGGTAGTTATTCGATTCACGCTAGTAAGTTGAATGATATAAAATCTTCATTGGATACCTTGGCCCCCAAGATAATGGTTATAGATTCGTTCATACTTTAGGGTGCTTAGCATCTCTTGGGTGAAAGCAAGCTCTTTGGAGGAATGTATGTGGGCATGGAGGGGTCTTGGTGGTTCGAAGGATTTGGGGAAAGCTATTGCTTTAATCCCTCTCTCCATTATTTGGATTGTATGGAATGGGAGGAATATAAGGGTGCTTGATGAGATTGGTGGCTCAATTTGCTTAATTTCTTATGCAATTGCCAGTTTCTTTGTAATGAAGAAGTCTATAAATTTTCTCAAATTTTTTTCTTGTAACCGAGTTTTTGTTCCTTCGGTGTCTTTTAGTAATAAACTTTTTTACTTGTGAAAAAAAAAGGAGGGCATGGTTATTGGGGAAGTTGTTTGGGGCAATTTGCTGTGGTGTTTATCTGGGAAGAAAATTAGCGTTGTTCCCTTCATTTTATTTGGCTTTTATAAGACATTTTAGCATGTTTAGTATGGTTAAGCGGAGGTGGTTGAAGTGGGTTCCCGTTGTGGGTTGGTGGTGGTTGTACTTGGGTTTGATGGTTGTGGTAATAGGATTCCTAATGGTTGTAGGCTTGTAGCATTGGTCATGGGGCAATGATGATGGCAGGTGATGCAATTGTGGTACCCAGTAGATGATGAGTGACAGGATAGCCGTGGCTGATGAAGGTTAGTGGGCTGGTGGTTGTAGGTGGCAATAGTGACATTGCTGCTGGTGGGTATCAAGGTGGTAGGAGTGGCATTGCGGTGGATGCAGCAGAACTGATATACTGAGGGGTGATGTCCGTGATTTTGCTGCATAATTCTTTTTTTGTCAATGTTTTTAAGAAATAATTGTAGTTGAAAATTTCTCATTAAAGTAGGTGATAACATTTCTCCCCTCCCACCTTCATATTTTCATGAAGCGTTTAGCATAAAAGTAAGCTATATATGATGTGAAATCTGTTTTAATTGTTCTCTCTTTCTCACAACTAATTTCGTTTTTTTACTCCCCTCCAAAAAAAAAGAAGAAAAAAAAAATAGTGACCATAACCAGTGTAAAATTGTTCCTTTCTATCAATCTCCCAACATTGTAGAAAAATCCTATAGAACTGTAATTGATCTTAATCGACTTCTAGTGATGTATGTGACTCAAACTTGGGTTAAATTGCAAGATAAAGTTTAACTTGTCTATTTTAATGCTAGTTCCATGACATCAGTCTTTTATATCTTCTCCTAATGAGGCAATGTGTGCATACATGCTCTTATTATTCTGATTTTTTTCCCCAGGTAAGAAAGCGCTTGAGGTTCTCATTCAAGGTGGTGTGATCGATGATGTGGCAAAACATCTGGTTGAACAATATGGAATCCCAAAGAGATATATTGAAGTTCTTGATAAAACCAAGAAATGAGAAGTAAGTTTCGTCCAAAAAATATACGTAAAATATGAGAAGGAATTAATAGTTTTCTTGAATAGTTAGTTTCTCCTCTCAACTAGTCTTATTTTACATGTAGTGGTACATGTTTTTACGTTCATAGAGTAAATAAAGTGGCATGCATTTTTACATTCATTGACTACATTTTTTTTCTTCTTGAGTTTATTGTCGCTGGAACTCCATAAGTAAACTTTAGGTATGTTTTTCTTGGTATCTTTATGTACTGCCGCAGTTTCATATTTGTTTCATAACTTGAATACTTATGATATGTTCTTGCATTTGTGGTAGATTCTATATGCCTCACAAAGGAAGCATCATGTCTCGCTAATGAATTTCACGGTAAAATAGTACATTTGGTAGTAAAAAAGCTTGCATTTGGTGGTAAATTTAAACATTCAATGATATGTAAAAGATTACCATTAAATGTATTGTTTGGTTTTACTTCCGAATTTGAATTTTTGTAATGTATCCTAGAAGGCACCTAGTGACCTTTATATAAGCTTTTTATCAAATTGGTTTCATTGGTAACACTGCTTCATATTCGAACTAGAGGACTAACCGACTGCATATTTTGATTAACTAAGGCCACTTCATACTACATCGTTGTTCTCATCTACTTCTCATCCTGTGTTGTTCACACTTGTTGACAAATTTTGCACTTTATTAGGTTATGGTTGGTAAGAGAAAAGTGTGAGAATAAAGAAAAAGGATATTTTTATTATTAGTCTAATAAAGAAATAGAAAAATGAAAAAAATAAAGAAAAAGGGAAAAAAACTAACTTTATTTTCCATTTTATTGAAAGGGTTGTGATTTTTGCATGTTATAAGAATTCAAAAATTACTGTGTCCAATACAATCATCGCAGAAATAAATGAAGCAACATTAGAAAGAATGCCACAATAGTTTGGGCAAGCTAATGAACAATGAAAAGATTGTATTGTTATTTAATGATTTAAAATATGATTTTTCAGCTGGATGGATTTCTTAATGCTAGATTTCCTCCTCTAATTGTTGTTGATCAATCCATTCAAATCCCCTAACTTTGTCAAGATCAATTGTCTATGAGATTGTACTAGAGATTTAGTATGAAAATTACTCTTTTGCTTTTACGAGAGCATTTATCGGTTTACCGGTGATTTTTGTTGCAGGGTACTGATGAACTGTGTAGGATGTGAAAAGCGTCTACTGTGGGAAAAGCTTCAGGTTCATGGTCTTTGCACTGCGTCAAATTTGATTTTCCTTTCCCTAGCTATCGTGAAGTTTCCCTTATGTTCTTCAATGGCTGTTTTGATCTTGGGCTACAATGATTTGGTCAGTTCACATGGTATTCACGTACATCGTAGTGGCATTACAATTGACTCTTGTGCGCTTAACAATCGAGGTGACATGTTATCACTTTTGTTAATTTCACTAATGGAGGCTGGGTTGAGTTGTAATATAAAAAAATATGGCTTATCAATTTTCGAGTTGGATATTAGCTTTAAAAAATTAACATCTTATTTTGTAATTATGGTCAAAACTTAAGGGTAAAATTATAATTTATCCTTATGTTTTTTAATAGTCTTTAAGTGGCATTGTTCGTTTTCCCCCCGCTTTTTGAACTAGATCAGCTTGAAATGAAGGTAAATTTTATCAAATATTATGTGATATTGGCTAAAAAGAGAAGTGTAAATGCGTTGTTTGCATGTTGTTGGACTTTAGCTATAAATTAGGGTAAATTGCACTATAGATCCCTGAATTGTCGTATTTTAGTTTAACACCAAATATTCAAACTTTTAATTAGTTGTAATGTTATACTCTTCATGTATATAGTGCTTATTTTGTACTAAACTTTACAAGTCATTCGGAGATCTTTCAATAATTTTCGAGATTTTTTTACAAACGTAAATGTTTTAATAGTAAAAAATAAGAAAGAAAAATTTTCAATATGATTTTTTTCTTTCCAATAGATCACCTTTATGTTTTTGAATGTGTATAAAAAATCATGATCTAGTTTTTTATATTGTCAAGTTTTTAAGACACTTTTATTAATGAATAATGCTTGAAATAATTATTTTGTAATTAATTGAAAATTTAAGAAGTTTTTATGTCAAATTCATAGTTTAAGGATTTAAATGTTAAAAGACAATAAGTTTAAAAACCTCCAATGTAATTATCCCTATAAATTATCAGTTTACATATTCGTACTGTAGGTGTTTTCATAATAATGTTTAATATGCATAGATGTTATAGTATTTCTTTAAAAAGTAATTGGATTATTTTATTTCATAATATTTTTATTAGGTGTAAATTCATTTTAACCCCCAAAATTAAGGGTACTTGTAATGTAATACACAATTTTCAACTGTGGCACATTAATACACAACGTTAACTTTTACATTGCAATTGTATCAAATCAAACTTTTTTGTACAAAATATTTAACGAGTGTTAACAGCTTGATAATGTGTCACATAAAGACAAATCAACATTAAAATTAAAAAACAAAATTATAAAAATAAAGAAAAAAAATTAAAAACTGTTTTTCAAATTTTCCCAGCACAAAACCATCTTCTTCTTCCTCCCTTTTTTCTTCCTTCTTCTTTTCCCCCACTGTTCCTTTTGCTTCTAATTCGCATATTCATAAATAGATCCCTTGCTGCCTTCAGGATCTATCGTTCGGTTTGGAGACAGAAACGAAATCGTTGCGGAGGTGAGCGGCTAAGGAACTGGAGGCGTGGAGGTGAGCGATTGAGGAACTGGAGGCACGGAGGCGAGCGACTGAGAAAATGAAGGCGCGCGGAGACTCCAGATATCGAATCTCTGATGACATATTTACTTCGGGTTTTGTTGACGGAAAGAATTGAAGAAGAAGAAAAGGAGGGAGAGGGTGGCGAAACTGATAGGTTTATAGAAGAAATGTAGAGTTTTCTTGGGGATTTGATAAAGAGAGGGATGAAAAGCGCGAAGAAAGAGAGAGATTAAATTTCTGGGAGAAGGGAGAGCTTACATAGAAGAGGAGTTGCATGTTGTACGAAGAACATAAGGGAGGAGAACCGACTGCTAAGATGTATGGGCAGTAAGCAACTGAAGGTGAAATAAGGTTGAGACTGAGAGGAAGAAAAATATTATGTTTAAGGTTTTTTCCTTTTAATTTTTTTCTAGATTGCGGAATTGAAGTTTGTGTTTGTTATTAATTTGGCTGCTAGGAAAATGAAAGAAAATTTGGTGGCTTGTTTGGCTAATTCTAAGTACTAGGAAAATGAAAGAAACATGTTTGATTGTTGAGAAATTTTGAAGAACAATTTTAATTTTTTTCTTTATTTTTATAATTTATTATTATTTTATAGTTTTATAATTTTATAATTTTATAGTTTTTAATGTTGATTTGTCTCCATTGACACATGGTCAAACTGTTAGGATCCGTTAACTATTTTGGACGAAAAATTTGATTTGATACATTTGTAATGTTATAGTTAACACTGCATTAATTACTACAATTGAAACTATATATATTAAACTGTAAGTGTCCGCTAAAAAAGATTTATTATTTATATTTTTACATAGTTTTTATTATTATTATTGCTGAATAATACTTATAGTTTATTTTTTGAGATTTTTTGTTTTTGGTTATATTTAAATTTTTACATAGTTTTTATTATTATCATTGCTGAATAATACTTTAGTTTATTTTTTGAGATTTTTTATTTTTGGTTATATTTAACATAAATGGGAATGGAAAGTGAATATAATGTTAGGCGTAAATTAATTTAAGATTCGTTTGATATTATCATCATTTTTTTTAAAAAAATAAAATAAAAACAACGTTTGAAGGTACTTTATTATAGCTTTCCATTCTTAAAAATTTTAATATGAACACCAAAATGAAACAAAAATAAGCAAACGAAAAAAAACTTTTTTCCGTGGTTTTCAAAATCAAATCGTAAACAAAAAACTACGTGGAACAGTTCCACGTAATGTACCCCGAAGTAAGCCTGGGTTCAAGTCATGATTTAGGCTATTATAGTTTCATTTCATTTTATATATTTATTTGGTCAACTCAAGTTAAAATTTGACAACAAACTTAGGATTCTCCGTGAGCAGAACTCGTTTATCGTAGACCAACTCCATATTTTTCAGCTTTTTCTCTCTCAGCGATACTCGTAGATCCTACTTTTCTCACTTTATTGTAAGGGGCCACCTAAATTTTTAGATATAAAACCCTTTGAAACGATAACAAATTAAGTAAGAAAAAGACATGCTAAGGCAGCGAGAAATTGCTTGATTCTTGAAGCTTCTTGTATTTGGAGCTTGTGTGACACTGTCAAGATCATACTGTTCTCGTGATGACTATTGATGAGCAAAATGATTCAGACAAAGATGATGTCAAGATTACTATCCAACATAATTATTTTTTAGTGCTTTTTCACTGTTGATCTTAAAAAAAAGAAAACAGAGATGAAAGATAAGACAAAAAGTTATTTAATTCAATTTTCTGAAAATAAACCAAAAACAGAAAACTGGAAACAATACCAAACACTACCTTAGTTTTTTGATTTATTATTTATGAAAATAAATTAATTTATATAAATTTAATCAATTTTAAAATGATTTTTTGGTATTAATGCATCATGTGATTTTTCAATTGACACAGTTTCATAAAAAATGAAACTTATATATAAAACAAATAGTTATATTAAAAAATATTTTTATCAATAGCTTTTTTTAGCAACCATGTGCTAGTAGGTTAAAACTTAAAAATCAAAAAATAAATACAAATTGTCAATACAATATAAAAAATAATTTATATTAATTATTTAATACAAATGTTTTTTAATATTATGTTAAAAAAATAAATTTTATTTTTTAAATTATATTAAGAATGTTCAAATTATTGACGAAATGTTAAAACATAAAAGGTAAATATATTTTTTACAACTAAACGCACTTTCAAGTTTCTTAATACCCTTCTTTTTTTTTTTTTTTTTTTTTAAGCATTCTTTCTAATAGTAGGGGTAAATCTTTTACACTAAAGATCTTATTCTCAGCAACATAATCATTGAATTGAGTCATGCTTCTTACAAAGAACCATTGATTTTGGAGGTTATGAATGTGAATTGACTATTTCGTGAGATGAATATGAATCATCCTTTGGAAGTATCATCCTTTATGAGTTTACAGCTCAAACAGAATATTGATCCCCCGTTATTTGGAAAAATTCAAATTGTTCCATGAATTGAAATTTTTGACCAGATAATCATGAGATAAAAAATGTAATTTAGCCTCAACTTGCTTGATTGTTATCATATGTGAATAAGGCTAAAATGGAGATATGCTAATAAAACTAAAAGTATCATTGTATAAAAGATATACTCTTTTATGTCACTAATTTTCTTACCCATGCTATGCATAAGTTTCTTTTCAAATTATTTTTTTATATAAAATTTAATTTTTTTTTCAATTGTTATCACGCGCTTCTCTTTTTTCTAAATCATAAATTTCTTCTCCTTTAAATCTCTTCTGATAAATTAAAATAGAATTCTTAATAATATTATGTTTGTACTTAAAAAAATAATAAATAAATTTTTATTCAAACTCACGGGAAAAGAGTGGTAGTAATATTTTTCAGCCTTCTTTGATCAAATAGCGGTGATTCATATCATGACTTCAATTAATACCCATTCAAATAAATTCCTGTTGCTCAGTCCGCAAAATGGACGAAGACAAAAAAAAAAAAATGCTTGAAAGAGTGCCACAAGGCATAACTACAACTACCTATATGTGACAACTATGGCACCATTTGGAAATCACTTTAAGTTGGATTAAGAACTTTTTCTTTAGAAAAATTACAAAAAAAATTGATTTTTAGCAACAGAATTAACGACGACAATACTTTTCATTGCAAAATATCAAGCATACCACAATGACTTCAAAAAGTCGTTGCAAAATCCCGTTGCTAATAAAAAAACAATATGCCAATTTTTTTTAATTATAAATTTTTTAATTAGCAACGATAAAATGTCATTTCAATATCTTCAAATCATATCAGATCTATGTCTCATCGTTGCAATAGCTAAATAACATTTCATCATGTTTTTTTATTACAAACTTATTGGTTTGGAACGACAAATTGTCGTCGCGCTGTCAAAATTAATTTTTGTCTGAAAATTTTATTGCGCGGTAGGTTTTTGCACCAAAACAAAACAAGTCATATGTAAACAAAACGGTTTATATAACACTGAATGAAAGTAGAAGGGACGCGAAGGGTTTATAATACATTCCCTCCCCGATGACATTCATCCTCTCTTCCTGTAACACTCTCTATAACTCCCACTCTCTCTCTGTAATACTCTTTGTAACTCCCACTCACTCTCTCTCTCTCTCTCTCTCTCTCTTACTAGTCTTCTCTGAGCTAGATTACCTGTTTCTCTTGCACAACAGTTCTATGAGATTACTCATACACGCGAAGGGTCTAGGGTACTCCCTCTCTTAGACACTCATCGTCTCTCTTAGTAACTCTCTTTCTCTCTCTCTCTCTCTCTCTCTCTCTCTCTCTCTTACTAGTCTTCTATAAGATTATCCATTCCTCTTATTGGACATTTTAGCCATTCTTGGTGTCGAATTCCATGGATTTCATCATACAGTCATCAATCAACGGTCTTCTCCTTCGATACTCCTAGTTGAATATGGTATTAGTTCATCCACTCCCTGTAAGAACCCATCTTCTTTCTTTTTCATTTCATTTTATTTTTTATTCTTTTGGGTATGATTTAAGTTTGTGTACAACGTACAATAGTTTTCTTTGCCGGGACACTACAAATTGCGCGATGGTTCTTCTTGTTCTTCACTCCAAAGAAACCCTAAGTACGTTGCTTTTTCTTGGCCTAGCCTCTGCCCTGTGTCCCTCTCTGGATTTCTCAGATTATTTGACCAGTCACCATCATTTTTTCATATTTCCTTTGAATCCCTAAATATTTCATCAAAAAGACTAAATGTAGCAATATCTTGACATTATGATGGGAGCAAGTTAAGGCACTACAAAATCAAATAAGGGTCAAATTTTACAATTTAAGTTGTTGGAAAATCACCCTCTATGCCCAAGTTATGATCTTTCCAAACACCCAAGTCCACAATGACTTGTACAAACAGAAACAAGAATCAAAGCATAAAAGAGAACACAAACAATTGTTATTGATCTCCTCCGAGCTCTCTGCACTAAATCAATGGAGTTCTTACAATTACAGCAACACCTCTTCAAGAACCCTCTTGCTCTTGAAGAACGAAAGAAGAGAAAAAGAAAGTGATAAGAACTAAGTGTTTCACTGGAATTTTCCCCAAGAAAATTCCAATTATAAAGCCCTTGAATCCCTAATCTATATTACTCTCTCTCTAAACAACCAAACTTTCTTCAATGAGTCTCTCTTGTGTTTTGTGTCTTTGCACTCTCACACTTGATCTCATTTATCTTGTCTCACATTTGTGATTGCTCCTAGATGCCCCTTTATATAGGGCAATGACCACCTCATCCAATCTTTGAGATCAATCTCAACCCTTAGATCTCAAGAACCAAAGACTCATGGCTCTCTAAGAGTCTAAGTGAACCTGTGCTTTTTAACCAAGTCCCACGCACCATCTCAAAGTGCTGATTAATTGGTGTCAGGTGTGCTTCGTGCTGAGGCTTGGAGCAGGGCGTGCCGCTGCTTAGAAGTTGGGAAACTTGCTGCCTTGCTGGAGGCCGTGGTGAGAATGGGCTGGGCTGTGGTGCAGCCTGGAGGGGAGGAGCTTTCGGACTTGCTGGAGGCCGCGGCGCACAGCCATACCTAATGCTGACCATTTTCACTTGTTTAATTCTTTGAAAAATCCTAACAAACTCTACCTTTGTCTATGCAATTAAACCCAAACCCATTGTGTAGAGAACTCAGGATCCAAACTCAACTTGAGTCACCATATCAACCGACTCCAATCCTAAGAAGTCCAAGGCAATGATTGAACTTTCTTAGAGGTAGAACTTTAGTACCTAAATCTGCAGGATTTTCTTTCGTGGCCAATTTGTCCACATGAATGCATCTTTCCGTAACATTTTCCCGAATGAAATGATACCGAACATCCATATGCTTTGTCCTCTCATGAAATACTGGATTCTTACATAAATGCAACGCACTTTGGCTATCCGAATACACCACCACCTGCTCTTTTAGGACCTTCAACTCTTCCAACAACCCTTTGCACCACATAGCCTCCTTAATGGCTTCCGTTGCCGCTATGTACTCTGCCTCGGTTGTTGAGAGTGCTACCACCGGCTGCAACTAAGCCTTCCAACTTATATAGTATCTGTTTAATTTGAAGATGTAGGAGGTAATCGATTTTCTTTTATCTCAGTCGGCTCCATAGTCCAAATCTGCATAACGTTCAAGACAGATGGACTTACCCCTCTTCTCATAAACAAGCCCCACATCTGAGCTTCCCTTCAAGTACCTCAGCAACCACTTCATCCCAAGCCAATGCTCCTTTTCGGGATTACTCATAACCTACTGAGAACACTCATTGTATGAGAAATGTCGGGTCTAGTGCTTACCATCATAAACATGACTGATCCAACCACACTAGAGTAAGGGACCTTTTCCATTTCCTTCTTCTCCTAATCCGATCTTGAAAAATGAACGCTGGAGAACTTGAAATGACCAGTAAGGGGAACCTTCACTGGTTTGCTATCTTTCATAGAAAACTTAGATATCATCTTTTCGATGTAGGAAGTATGAGAAATCTTCAATCTGTTTCTCTCCCTTTCCCTCATTATACTCATCCCAAGGATCTTTTGTGCATGGTCAAGATCCTTCATCTCAAACTTCGAATTGAGTTGAGACTTCAATTTTCCTATCCTCTCAATGCTGCTCCCAACCAACAGCATATCATCAACATAGATGAAGATGATCACTATTTCCTCCACCTTGTGACCTTTGTAGTATAAGCACGAATCATAGTAGCTCTTCATGAAACCCAAGCTAGTTACAAAGGAATCAAACCTCTTATTCCATTGCCGAGGTGATTGCTTTAGGCCATAGAGAGATTTCTTCAATTTGCACACCAAATCTCCCTGTCTTCCTTCCTCATAGCCTTCGGATTGCCTCATATAGATGGTCTCATCAAGCTCTCCATGTCAAAACACTGTCTTCACATCCATTTGCTCAGTCTCCCAATTAAATTGGACCACCATTGCTAACACTATCTTTATCGTCTTGTATTTCACAACCGGTGAGAATATTTCGATGAAATCTATGCCTTCTCTTTGTGTGAACCCCTTCGCCACCAGCCTAGCTTTATACTGGACTTCATCCCCTGGAGTGTTCCTTTCTTTGATCTTGTAGATCCACCTACGATCCACAACTCTCTGTTTTTTTGGTTTAGGCACCAATTCCCAAGAGTTGTTCTTCCTCAAAGAATGCATTTCCTCCTCCATAGCTAGTTTCCATCTTGATGAATCCTTACATCCTATGGCATCAATGTAAGTTTCTGGTTCACTCCCTCCTTCTGAATAAGGAGCTGCTACATTAGCATCCACAAAACCATATCTCAAAGGTACCAGCCTCTTTTTCGGTCCCTTGTGAGCTGATAATCATTCTGATTCCCTACATCATCCCCTTCTAATTCAACCTCCTTTTGAGTATCTTGAGCTTGGCCTTCATCAATGGGCTCTACCTAGTCCGAACCCTTTTACTTTCCTTGCTCTACCTGAACAGAATTTTCCTTGATGCTATGCTCCACATAAACCGGGCTGGTTTGCCCACTATCCCTTACAGGGTTAGTTTTCTCCAAATAGGGAAATACATGCTCATTAAAAATGACATCCTTACTTATTATGAGTTTCATTCCTTTTGGTTCTAAGGACCACAACCTATACCCCTTCACCATATCCTAGAAACACACTTTCTAGATCTTGGGCTAAGTTTATCATCCTTTTGATGTGCAAACGCAGCACATCCAAAAGTCCTAAGGTTGCTTAACTCATGGGGTTTTCCACTCCACACTTCTCGGGAGTCTTAAGGTCCACAGCCCTAGAGAGTGATCTATTAACCAAATACACAGCAGTAAACACCGCTTCCTCCTAAAAACATTTGGGTAATCCGGAACCAATTAACATGCACCTAACCTTTTCCATAAGGGTCATATTCATCCTTTCAGCAACTCCATTTTGCTGAGGGTTTTTCACAACTATTCTATGTCTTAGAATGCCATTTAACTCACAGAATTTTTCAAATTCCTTATTAAAAAATTCTAAGCCATTATCGGTTCTTAACACCTTAACTACCTTACCCGTTTGAGTTTCTTCCAGCTTCTTCCACACCATAAATTTATTCAAAGCATCTGATTTATTTTTAAGCAAATAAACCCAAACCTTTCTAGAATAATCATCAATTAAAGACAGAAATTAAAGATTACCTCCCTGTGTTGGTGTTCTTGCGAGTCCCCAAAGATCGGCATGAATGTAGTCAAGAATACCCTTTGATTTGTGCACTCCGGTGTTGAAGTTGACTCGATGGTGCTTCCCAAGAACACAACATTCATAGAAATCAAGTTTCTCTACCTTGTCACCATCAAGTAAACTATTCTTGCTAAGAACTTGCAGCCCCTTTTCGCTCATATGTCCCAAGCGACTGTGCCAAAGTACTGCTTTATCCATCTCAGCCATCAAGCTTACTGCTTGATCCTTGATGTTCGTGTCTCTGATAATCTCATAGAGACCATCCTTTATTGCTGCTTTGATCACTATCAAAGATCCCTTGGTTACCTTGATCTTTCCTCCATCTACTTTGTATGTGTGCCCCATGGAATCCAGTTGCCCCAATGAGATCAAATTTCTTCTCAAATCCAGAAGATATCTCACATTCTTTAGCAGCCTTGTAACTCCATCAAACATCCTCAACTGGATGTCTCCTATACCTCTCACTTGGTAAGAAGTATTATTCCCCAAAAAACTTTTCCATCATTGGTTTCCTTGAAATTTTTGAACCAATCCCGGTGAGGACACATGTGATAAGTGCATCTGGAATCCAATATCCATCTCTCGCTGCCCTGCCACTTGCTCACATTTGAGCACACAACAAGAACATCATCTTGTTATTCTCCCTTGGCAACCGAAGCCTCTCCATTGCTGGTATGGCCTCTTCTTTTCTCATCCCTCATCATCTTCGTGCATTATTTCTTGAAATGACCCTCCTTATGGTAGTAGTAGCATCTCTTTCCTCTAAATCTTGGTTTAGAGTGCGCTTTCCCATGGCTTTGTCCTCTACCCTTTGGTTTGTCCTAGTAGTAACCATGGATGTTGCTGCCATACCGAGTTGCTGGCCTTCCTCTAAAGAACAGTCCTTCCCCACTTGATGCTTTCCTTATCTTGGCTTTGAAATTATAAGCCCTTATAGAATTGATCACAATTTCTTTGGTTAGTGTATCTCTTCCATATTCAATGGCATTAATCAAACTTTCAAAATAATCAGGAAGAGAATTCAATAACATAATAGCCAATTGTTCATCCGGGAATATTATACTACAACTAGCCAAATCTTGAACTAGTTTATTAAACACATCAAGATTATCTTGCAACTCTTTATTAGGATCCATTTTAAAAGCAAAGATTCGTTTAAGAAGATATATCTTATTAGGGAGAGTCTTGGTAAGAAATAACTCATCTAGTTTCTTCCAAATGGAAGCTGGATCTTCCGTGTCTCCATATTCCCTTGTCACACTATCCAACATATGCAAAAAAATGGTGATGTACGCCATCTTCTTCATCTCATTCCGCTGGACCTCCGTGATACTTGTTGGAAAATCATCATCTTCTCCAATAGCCAAGTCTACCATTTGTTGCATAAGAACAACTTTGATTTTTCGCTTCCAAAGGGCAAAGTCTCCCTTTCCATCAAACTTCTCAACAATGAAGTTCAAACCCATATTAGGGAGAAAATCCCAAGATTTATACAGCACCCACAATTGCTTTCCAACTTCTAAACTTTAAGAACATGATCAAATCTTGATCTCAAAACCGTTCTTAAACCTCAAGAACCCGATCAACTCTTGATCTCAACACTGTTCTTGAATCTCCTAAGAAGTTTCCTTTGATTCTTGCTTGGATGCCCACTGTATCACCACCAAAGAATCCTTTGATTCTTGGAACCGTGCTCTGATACCACTGTTGGAAAATCAACTTCTATGCCCATGTTGTGATCTTTCCAAACACCCAAGTCCAGAATGACTTGTACAAATAGAAATAAGAATCAAAGCATAAAAGAGAACACAAGCAATTATTATTGAGGTTCGGTAATGTGCCTATGTCCCCGTGAGCTCCTCCGAGCTCTCTACACTAAATCAATGAAGTTCTTATAATTACAGCAACACCTCCTCAAGAACCCTCTTGTTCTTGAAGAACAAAAGAAAAGAAAATGAAAATGATAAGAACTAAGTGTTGGATCGATTATCTACCTAAATAATTAAGCGAATAACCGTTCTAGTGTTACTTACAAGTGCACAAGGTCTGCGGTAGCATAGTGTGCAAGTGTGAGATCATTTCCACAGGGATTGGTGAATTTCTATTTAGAATTAGTTTTTTCAAGTTAAAAGAGAAATAACAGTTTGAGTGTGAGTAAATAACAATAATGAGATCATAGGGCTATGATATCGACCACTAATTATACTTTCTCACTAACTAAGGTTTCAGTGCTCTAGTCTTATCATGAATATCTAATGGTTGCCAACCTAAAGGCTTGGTCCGCACCTTAAGCTATTGATCTCCATATGCAACGAGTTAGGCATAGTGTACACTCTAACTCTTTTCTCTCTTAAGGGATTCAGCATGGGTGTATACTGAGTTGTTCCTCAAGAGAGCATAAGGGCTGTGGAGATCTGTAACCACACGGAACCTAAGGCTTGGTCCGCTCCCGGTTTCCCATGTTGATTAACCTGGGAATCCGGTGTGGATATCCCTTGTTACTAATGTCGAACCCAGGACTCAGTCATCCAAATTGATTCGACTAACCTATCCATACCACATGCATACGTTGATCAGGCACATACATATGAGGAATGTAAATATAAACAAGTATTAATCAAGTTAAATATTCTAACAAGGCTATAGCAAAGATAATCAATGAATAACTATGTGGTAAAGCATAACTAGGGCTTCAATCGAGCCCTATAGGAGTTTACTTACACATACTAAGTAAAGTAAACATGCCAAACATAATTGAATAAAAACAGAAAACTAAAATCGAGTAAGACTCGGGAGACGAGTCGTCAATTCCTCTCCTAAGCTCTCTACTTCGAATCTCAAACAAAAGGTATGGCTTATGTGTTTTACAGGGCTATTTATAGGGTCCTTATGGTGTCTCGAAACCCTAAGTTCCTATTTGGAGTCGAAAGACTTCTTTCGAATTCTGGCTCTGCTGCCTCTGGAGTAATTGCGCTTGAGCGTATGCGGGATGCACTCGATCGCATGATGCGCTCGAGCCTTCTTCAAGTGCACTCGTGTGCTTGTGCGCTCGATCACAAGGGAGGTGCGCTCGAGCACACCTTGCTGGAGGGCAGAACTTGGCTTTTGCTTCTAAAAGCTCTATTTTGTTATCTTTTTGCCCAAGTCTTGTGAAAAACACACAAAACACGAAAGTGAAGTATAATCTACTAAAATAGATAAGTAAAGAGTCTAACAAGTGTAAATTAAGGGGCTTAAATATGACTATTTAAGCACTTATCACACCTCCAAACTTACATATTACTAGTCCCTTAGCAATACAAAACTAAAGACTAAGTTAGAAAAATTTTTTAAAGATAAATTCATTTCCATGATATTCAAAAATTTAGGTTGTGCATAAAATGATGATAACAGTTCATGAGTAAGTCTAAAATAAAAAAACACATTTTTGTATTGTAAAAGGATTTTCAAAAGCTCATGTTACTTACCTAAGGCTGACCTAGGGCATTGCAAGTTTGATTTGTGTGTGATGGCTTAGCACATATAAGATGGGGCTTCCATATAATTTTAGTGTATAGTGTTTCGGTGCCCAAACTTTTATCGAATTTCTTATCCAAGGGGATAAAATGGCATAATACTTGCTTCTTATTTCTTTTTCGTTTATCATGCGATCTTTGCCATGTTGAGTTCCATCGAGCTTTCTATTTGACCCTTGTAACGAATGTTTGGCCAATGACTCCCAAACCAGATGGTTTTAGGGCATTAGGTGTAAAGACACCCCTAAGGACTTACTAACTTGAGTAAAAATGGCTACGAAACTAACAGGTTTTAATCCTTCTAAATGAAATTCCCACCTTTTGACGTGAACACTCAATGCTTACTGAGGCAAAAGGCCCAGTTACTCAGTGAAAATTTGTTATTATGATCGTTAAAGGCTTATTTCCTACCTTTTGACGTGAACACTCAATACTTACTGAGGCAAGAGGCCCAATTACTTAGTGGAAAATTTTTAATGATCATTTTAGAAACTTTTTAATCACTTTTTGCATGATGAACATTTTTCTTTATTTTTCTTATGCCAAAGAGTTCTTTTCAACAAGTTATCCGATTACAGTTTAGGTTATGGAAACATAGACAACAGAATTATATGTCATACCCCACACAAATGCGTGCTAAATGTACTCGTGCAAATTTGGATCAAACTTGTGAATTCTTAGGTGCCTTGAGGTAGGTGATTAAACTTTGTAAAATTCTTAATACAAGACTATGTGTTCTAGTGTTTTAAGCTTACTAATGAAGTGTTATCAAATTTTTAAATCAACCAAAATTTTTGTTTACCCATTGATCATGCATTTATCTTCCTAAAAAAAAACTGGGACTACTGGGACTTAGTGTGTGCATGTGTTTTAAGTGTGTGTGTGATAGTATCTAGTATCTCCCACTACTCCCAAACTTAAAATGCACATTGTCCCCAATGTGTGTGGCATGGAAAGATTTGACCTGGAAGATGGAGAACTAAGTTGCTTGCATGCTTGTATACGCCCCCAAAATTGAACTGGATGCGCGCACTAAGTACCTGACAAAGGAAAATAAACATTTTTTCGAAAAAAAAAATATAAATAATAGATATGTAAATATAAATATAAACAAAAAAAAAATACTAAAATAAAAAGGACATGTCTGGGGTGCCTCCCATGAGCGCTAAGTTTAAAGTCTTCAGCCAGACCGGGTATCTCCTCACTCCTGATCATCAGTGGGTGTAGTCAGGAGGCCCCGGGTGCAGGAGGTAAGCGGTCAAGGATGGCCTGTAGCATCGCCTCCTGTCGTGCGAACTATGCCTCTAACCCATTAATCTGCTGATGGATCAAATGAGCTGCCTCACGATCCTCTTGAAGGATGTCGGACAACTCACAGTGGAAGGAAGACAGCTCGTCTAGGAGATGCTGATACTTCATGGATCCTATGGCTGTCTAGTCCTCCTCCCATGAAGGGCTCACCGGTGGTGTTCGGCCTCCATCGGATCATCCGCTATAGGCTCGGTAGCAGGAATCTGTGCTCGGGGTCCTCGGGGCATGTGTGACTGGCTGAGGCTCCACTGGGCTCTCCCAAAGAAAGGGTGGTCACTAACCGGGTCGTCGATAGAGGAACCTCAAATCCCCTTCTTCTTGAAGATATGACTGAACAAGAAGGGGAAAGGAAGTCCCCAGGCATTAGCTGTGGCCGTCTGCCGGTTATGCACCCCATCCCAAAATTTGTGTATCTGACTCTATATGACTGTTGGGATGGAGTACCAATGACCTCGGTGAAAGGTGTAGAGAGCCTATAAGAACTAATCCCGCCTCTCTGTCTTTTGCCCCAAAGGACACACATTACGCTGCAGGATTGAATCGACGAACCATAGACGGGGAGGTAACCTCGATCGGCTCCCCGCGTTGTTGTGGCGATCAGCATACTGTCCAGCACAAATATCCTCAATGATGTGTGGGAGAGGGAACGAGTCAGGCTGCTCCTCTATGTGGCTGTCCTTCGGTGGAGTCTCATCACAGCAGTGTAATGAGCTGGCTATGTCAGTGGTGGTCAGCTCTATGAATCTGCCTTGGACTAAGAAAGATAAAAGCTCTGGCCTGGTGCAGTCGTAGGTCAAGTTCTCGTAGAAACTGACCACGAAACGTGTGTATGCCGTTGATCAAACCTGCTTAAATAACCGTTTGAGACCCCGGTTCTTAAACTCTTGGACCGCCCATCTTGTGGCGTCCAAACTCTTGAAGTCCTCTTCCACATTGAATGTTGTTTCGAACAGTATTTCACACTGTTCAAAACTGGGTCAGGATGCCTGTTGACGACTGCTGGAAGCTCGCGATGTGGAAGCCATGAGTTGTGGGCAAATAGTAGTGCTTCTGGTGTGATTGCGCTCGTGCACAGCTGTTGGTACGCTTGATTGCACAGGGTGAAGGGCACTCAATCGCTAATGCTTGGTGCTCGATCGCCCTCGGCTAGGCAATAGGTCGAACAGTTGGTGTGTAACAAACACTTGAGGCTATGGAAAAACCCATGAATCTTGATCCAATCCCCCTGCAAACATGAAATAAAATGGTCAATCACACGAGATAAATGTATAATGCAATGAAAATATAAAAGAGAGACTCGTGCGTGCTGGTGTGCAAGTAAATAGAACAAAAATAGGTTCACATATCGTGTTAGATTAGGAGAAATCAGGGGAAAGTGGTCGTGCTTGTGGAAGGGTGGTGTACGGTGATGGGGTGGTGATTGCAACAGACGGCTAATGGTGTGGAGTAGTAGATGAGGGTTGAGATCCGTTACCGTGCAGGATTAGGTAAAGTGCGATTTTTTGAGAGTACAAGGTGCACTAGAGCGTAAATGAGAAAAAATGGGTTCTGAGCTGATTGTGTTTAAAAATCATCACGTGCCTTTTGCCTTGAGTGCGCTCGAGCGCATTATGAAGTGCGCGCAATCGTACTTGTGCGCAAATGCTTAATATGATGCGCTCGTGCGCAATGCAGGGTGAGGTGGCGATCGAGCGCATATGGTGTGCGCTTGATCACAAGACAGAAATAGTGAAAAAAAATTATATAAAGAAATTAATTAAGGTAAAAAGTGGGAACGATACAGTCATACCGATTTGTAGTGGCCTCAGTACCACTAACCTTGATAGAGGCACTTGGGCTATATGTTAAGCAAATGAAATTGCTCAAGTGCTCTCTATGGCAGCTTTTAAGGCTATGTCTTTTAAAGGAGACAATTAGGGCCCCCATCAGGTGGTTCTACGTCTGTTGATAGCTGCTTTGTCTCCAATTTAAGTACCTGGTAAATAAAACAAGGAAGGGTGGTATTAGTAAATACATGATTTTTAACTTGAGGATTATACTTACTTGAAGGTTTAGGTGTGCTCTTGATGGTGTGCACAACTTCAAGGACATCTTTAATCACATTATCCTCTGGCCCAACTTCTAATCCCATGTCATTATGGATGGTCTTCAATGGATCAGTTATATGGGCCTTGGTCACTTTCTCATCAATTTCTTGCATGAAACTCACATTGTGACACTCATTATTAGTTTTAGTGGAGTCTAGTGTACTAAAGATTTTATATTCTACTTCTTTATCATTTACTCTTATTGTGACAATGCCTCTTTTTACATTAATGTTTGTGTCAGCAGTGATCATAAATGGTCTGCCTAATATGATAGGGAGTGGTACAGGCATATGGCATTCCTCCATGTCTAATACAATAAAATCAGCTGGTAAAATAAATTTACCTACTCTTACCAAAACATCTTCGAGGATACCTCTTGGTTGTTTGATGCTTCTGTCAGCCAATTGTAATGTAATGGAGGTTGGTTGGAGCTCCCCCAAACCTAGTGTCTCGAATACACTGTAAGGTAGCAAATTGACACTTGCTCCTAGATCCAATAATGCGTGCTCAAAAAGCTGGTCACCTAGCCTGCAAGGAATAGTGAAGCTACCAAGATCTTTTAGTTTAGGTGGTAACTTTCTTAATAATACAACACTCACTCACCTCTTCGGTTAAGGCTACCGTCTTATGCTCCTGAAACTTCCGTTTGTTAGTGCAACAATCTTTTAAAAACTTAGCATAAGCAGGTAGTTGTTTTTTTGCCTCTAATAAAGGAATATTTATTTTTACCTTTTTCAAGGTTTCAAATATGTCAATCATTTTAGTTTCCTTTTTAAGCTTTACCAACCTTTGAGGAAAAGGTGGAGGTGTATTTACCTTTTCTATCTCCTTTACCTTAGATGCAGAGGTTTGGTCTAGAGATGCTTGTGTAGGTTTGTTGGTACCGATGACTTTTCCACTTCTTAAGGTTGTTATGGCATTTAGTTGCTGGTGTCCTCTTGGATTAGGTAGTGGCTGGGCTGGGAGCTCTCCTTGCTTTCTGCTACTCAATTCCTTAGCCAACTGTCCCATTTGTACCTCTAGTCCTTGAATGGCTTGATCGTGCTTGGCAGTGATTTGCCTCATTTCAGTCCGAAATTACCTTGATTCTTCTATGAATTGTTCATGTTTATTCAGGATTTGTTGTTGCTGAGTCGCTAGTTTCCTTACAAGACTTTCAAGGTCATTCTTCTTGGGTTCAGGAGTAGATTGGGCTACTGGTTGGAAGTTTCTTTGCTGTCCTTGACTGTTTTGGTTGTTGCTCCATGAGAAGTTTGGGTGATTCCGCCATCCAGGGTTGTATGTGTTGGCATAGGGATTGTTCTTTGGCAGATAATTGTTCGGTCCCACAAAGTTGGCTTGCTCATGATCTACAGAATATAAGGGACATGTATCAGTATTATGATCAAACTGCGAGCATATGGCATATACCTGTAGTGGTGCAGCTGACGGGTTAGCTGAGGTGTTCTGAGTGGCCATGGCTTTCACCAATAGGTCAAGTTTTCTCTCTACAACAGCCATTTGAAGCGATGATCCTCCGTTTAAGCTTACCTCATACATACCCTTATTTTTGGTTATATGTCTACCTTGAGAGGAGAACTGCTGCGTGTGTTCACTTAGGGTTTCGAAAAGTTCCATTGCCTCTTCGCTGCTCTTCTCCATTAGCACCCCTCCACATCCTGAATCAACAATGTTTTTGTTAGAATCATTTAAACCTTCATAAAAGGCTTGTGCCATTTCATCTTGAGGTAGGTTGTGGTGTGGGCACTTGAGTAGTAGCTCGTTGAAGTGTCCCCAGGCTTCGAAGAAGAGATCTCCATCCTTTTGTTGGAAGGATTGTATTTCATTCCTCATTTGCCTTGTCTTCTGAGCTGGAAAAAACTTCCTTAGAAATTTGCTAGCCAACTCCTCCCAAGTGTGGATGGAAACTGCAGGAAAAGAATTATACCATAATTTAGCATTATCTTTTAAGGAAAAAGGGAAAAGAATTAACCTTATTCCTTCTTGGTCTAAGCCTCGGATGTGCTGAAATTTTCAGAGGTCGAAGAACTCTCAAAGGTGTAAATGTGGATCCTCACTAGGTGTAACCCTAAAGTGAGTCAGTGCACTGAGTATCTGCGGGGATATGTAATAATTTCCTTCTGTTTCAGGCTAATACGCAATGCACAAAGGTTGTTCGAGGTTCTACAGGATGAAGGATTGCTTCATCGGCCTCCGCTCAGGTGGTTGTTGTTCAGCTATCTTTTCTGCCATTGGTGGTGTCTCTTCCTTACTTCCTTCTCTTACCTCTTCTGAGTTATCCCTAAACCTTTGTCGGATAGACATCTTAAGCTCGGGATCAAAGGGAAGGACTGCTGGATTCTTGGACCGTCGTCTGTGCAAGAATCAGTGGCAGATATGTGAGTGCAGCAGTCAACTACTGCTGCTCGGATTACTCTCTGCTTCAATTGCACTCGATCGCACAAGAGAGTGCGCTTGATCGTAAGTGGCACAGAAAGCTTCCTGGAGTACCTGAAATAGAGAAAATTGATTAGGGTTTTGATGAAAAGAAACAAAATAAGATAAAAACAATAATTAAGAATAGAATAGATTAAAAAGGAAATAACAATAATTAATGAGAAATCAATTCTAACGAGAAATTTTAGCACAATCTCTGGCAACGGCGCCAAAAACTTATTGGATCGATTATCTACCTAAATAATTAAGCGAATAGCCGTTCTAGTTTTATTTGCAAGTTCACAAGGTCTGTGGAAGCATAGTGTGCAAGTGCGAGATCATTTCCACAGGGATTGGTGAATTTCTATTTAGAATCAGTTTCTTCAAGTTAAAAGAGAAATAACAGTTTGAGTGTGAGTAAATAACAATAATGAGATCATAGGGCTACGATATCCACCATTAATTATACTTTCCCACTAACTAAGGTTTTAGTGCTCTAGCCTTATCATGAATATCTAATGGTTGCCAACCTAAAGGCTTGGTCCATACCTTAGGCTATTGATCACCCTATGCAACGAGTTAGGCATGGTGTATACTCTAACTCTTTTATCTCTTAAGGGATTCAACATGGGTGTATACTAAGTTGTTCCTCAAGAGAGCATAAGGGCTATGGAGATCGGTAACCACACGGGACCTAAGGCTTGGTCTGCTCCCGGTTTCCTATGTTGATTAACCCGGGAATCTGGTGTGGATATCCCTTGTTACTAATGTCGAACCCAGGATTTGGTCATCCAAATTGATTCGACTAACCTATCCATACCACATGCATACGTTGATCAGGCACATACATATGAGGAATGTAAATATAAACATGTATTAATCAAGTTAAATATTCTAACAAGGCTATAGCAAAGATAATCAATGAATAACTATGTGGTAAAGCATAACTAGGGCTTCAATCGAGCCCTATAGGAGTTTAGTTACATATACTAAGTAAAGTAAACATGCTAAACATAATTGAATAAGAACAAAAAACTAAATCCGAAGAAGACTTGGGAGATGAATCGTCAATTCCTCTCTTAAGCTCTCTACTTCGAATTTCAAACAAAAGGTATGATTTATGTGTTTTACAGGGCTATTTATAGGGTCCTTATGGTGTTCCGAAACCCCAAGTTCCTATTTGGAGTCGGAAGACTTCTTTCCAATTCTGGCTATGTTGCCTCTGGAGTAATTGCGCTCGATCGCATGATGCACTCGAGCCTTCTTCAAGTGCGCTCGTGTGCTTATGCACTCGATCACAAGGGAGGTGCGCTCGAGTGCACCTTGCTGGAGGGCAGAACTTGGCTTTTGCTTCTAAAATCTCCATTTTGTTATCTTTTTGCCCAAGTCCTGTGAAAAACACACAAAACACGAAAATGAAGTATAATCTACTAAAATAGATAAGTAAAGAGTCTAACAAGTATAAATTAAGGGGCTTAAATATGTCTATTTAAGCACTTATCACTAAGTGTTTCCCTGGAATTTTCCCTAAGAAAATTCCAATTACAAAGCCCTTGAATCCCCAATCTAATATTTCTCTCTCTCTAAACAACCGACATCTCTTCAATGAGTCTCTCTTGTGTTTTGTGTCTTTGCACTCTCTCACTTGATCTCACTTATCTTGTCTCACACTTGTGATTGCTCCTAGATACCCCTTTATATAGGGCAATGACCACCTCATCCAATCTTTGAGATCAATCTCAACTCTTAGATCTCAAGAACCAAAGACTCATGGCTCTCTAAGAGTCTAAGTGAACCTGTGTGTTTTAACCAAGTCCCACGTACCATCTCAAAAAGCTGATTAATTGGTGTCAGGTGTGCTTCATGCTGAGGCTTGGAATAGGGCGTGCCGCTGCTCAGAAGTGGGGAAACTCACAGCCTTGCTAGAGGCCGTGGTGCGGTCTAGAGGGGAGAAGCTTTCGGACTAGCTGGAGGTCGCGGCGCACAGCCATACCTGATGCTGACCATTTTCACTTGTTTAATTCTTTGACAAATCCCAACATAAGTTCTTACTTCTTCTTTGGTTATCTCATCTATTGGTGTTTGTTTAGTTGGAAACCTAGCTTTCACTACTATGTGCCTTGTGGTACCAGTAGGCTACCTAGTTAGTGTTGAATTTAATTACATTTTTGATGCTTACACAAATTTTTGTCATTAAGCATTAATATGGGACTAATTTATATATTTTATCCTTTGGTTTTCTTCAATGGGATCGTATATAAATATTACTTTGTAAATCTCTATATCAGACTTATGTAATGGCTTAAAATCTGGTTGCATAGATTCTGTTAATAGGATTAGGTCATGACACACTTAGATTTATTTGAAAAAAATATATGATTACTTCATGAAGAAAAAGTCTTTTGTTTTGGAAATAAAAAATTATGATGGGATTTTACTTATAAAAAAAAATTATGATTGGATCATGGGAGCAAGGGAGGGTATTGCAATTTGAAATGTATTCTTAGTTCAGTTATCTATTTTGTTAATTTATTTTTGTTGATAAAACAATTTGTTACGTTTTTTTAGTTAGCAACCTTCAACTGTAGAGCAAAGCCACTTTCGATTCCATAAGATTTTGTTCTTTAATGACTTGTTCTTTTGATTATTTGGGCACATCAACTAGTTATGAAATCACTTTGATAGCCTTGACTTTTTGTGTCATGTTATTAATTAAGACCAATCAATTTATTTGTTCTTGCTTTTCCTTTTATATAAGCCCAATAATTTTCTAATCTCCTAAGTATTAACAACTTCCTTCCAAAAAACTTTATTTTTATCGGATATGTCAACACCGGCCAGAAGACATTCCTCTAGCTCGCCCATTTTTCTGAAATTGATGTCAAAAGAAACCCCATTGAATCTCACCCCACTCTTGTGAAGACCATTCTTCTTATACCTTATTGTACTACTATAAAATTTGACAGCAAATGATGAAAAGGAAAAGACCTTTTTGACTTATGTTTATTTCTTATGTGAAATTTGACAGAAGTTCATCATCTTCATCCTCATGAACATAAACTATTGGTTGTCCCTTGTTGAAGCTTGTGTTGCAATTATTGATTGTCTTGCAGACGTGGTATTGTTATATTGCTGATATTAAGCATAATATAATAGATTTAGAGAAAGTATCTTTGAAATATGTATCAAAGGCTGGTAACCAAGTGGCCCATTTCCTAGCTTGGAAGGTATTAAGTCTTGTTTCTATTTGTAAGCCATAAGCCATTTTTGTTGCATTTTGTATATGCACAGTGTATAAATGTGTTGTATGTATGTGAAAATGGAAAAAAAATTATATATTAATTTGAGGTGTGAGACATATGAGAAGGGTGATTTTTTCTGTTGCTTCAAACTGCCTTATGGTGTGATGTGTATTTAGATATTTAAGGAATAATGTTATGTTGTTTTGTGAAGGTGTGTTGTGTTATGGTTTGATTGTACTTGGGGAAAGGGGCAAGGCAGTTGTTCAAAGGTTATGTGGTCCTTTGGTAAGGCATGTCAGTAATGATGGGCCCAAGTGGTAAGATTCTCGGTTATTAGTATGGACCATTAGGGGTAAAGGAATTACTGTGCTTTGATTTGAGTTCAGATAAGGTGTTTGGTGGTCTCTGTTAAATTTATGTTCCTCCTGAGTTTTTTTGTTATAGTGTGATGTGGCATTTCTTGGGTGCATTAAAGGAAACAATAGTCGATTTTTAAATATGTGCTAGTGAATGCAAGAAAGAAGGTTGGGTTTCGAAAAGCAGGTTGAACAACTTAGTTCTACCCTTTGCCTCTTTGTTGCTTCGTTTATTATGTATGAATTAAAGGGGGATTACTGTTTTAAATTGGATGTTCAAGTCTTTTTATTTTCTTAACAGAATATACTTAGTTCTCTTTAACATTATAATGTCATAAATCACACCTAATTAGCTTGCCTTATGCAAGAAAACTATGTTAATTTTTAATTTATTTTATTTTATTTTATTTTTTGCAGTAAAGTAAACGAAAAAATGTCAAGTTTTTTCTTTTTTGGCACATGCCTCTTTTAGTTTGGCCAATGCAACATTTTACTGAACCTGTATTTTTAAATTCTCAAATTTTAGGAAATAATTAATTACGGAGTACCTTTTATTCAAATCTTAGGGAACTAAATGAGTTGAAGTTTAATGAATTGGTGAATTTTCACCTCTTAAAATAAGTTTTTTTCTTTAATAAACAGAGTAAATTTTTCGCTTTGGTAAAACAAATATTAGGGCTTGCTTGATTAAGGAAAGCAAAAGCCATCAATACAACATAATTATTTGCTAAATGAGTTTGCTTCCTACAACTTACTTTCCAAAGCTTTGAAGTAAAAAAATGTTTGATTGTTTTTTTTAAATCGCTATTTTTTAGGACTTAACTTATTTTACCGAATAGATGTTTGTGGGTCTCTTTTTTGAAGGAATTCTATGTGTTTGTTAAATTCTCTCAAAAAGAACCTTGAAAGTGATGATAACTTAAGCTAAGGTATCTTTCTATTTTTTCATTTTCCAGTTTATCCAAATATTGATTTTAAATACACAATTACACACAATTAAATACTAATTTATTATCTTAGTACTTTAATTAGTAAAATATTTTGTGTACCCTTACATTTAGATGAGTTGTCAGTTGGAGGGGTTAAGTATGGTAATGTGGCAACGTTTCTTTCTATACTTTCTCTTATATTGTTAGCATGAATTATTGATTTTAGCACTTCGTTTTTCCGTTATGGTGGTGTGATGTTGACAGTTATTATATTAGAACCTACCTAGAAGGGTGGACATGCTATTTGTTTTGTTTTTTTTTTTTTTTTTTTTTGTGGGGTATGAAATTCTGATAACCTTGAAGAAGGCATGACATTGTAGGTTTTGAGTACAATAGGAGAGATTTTGTTATGACTACTTCATGTTTTATTTAACTAGATATTTCAATATTTTGTTTAGTGATTTCTTTATGTAGTAAGTTGAAAATGTGCAAAGTTCTAAAAGGCCTTTGGTCTAGCAATAGTGAAGTTTTATGCATGGATGTCGTGATTGAATTGACTAATTAATTAAGTCTCTCGACTTTTGTAAAAACTTGTTATAGCATTTGTATCTATGCTTTAAAAGAATTTTTTATTATAAAAGTATCTTGATTTGTATATATGTTGTAATAGGTTTAAAATTTGGTGATTAATTATATGTATAAATAATACAAATTGTTTAATTTAATGAATCAAATTCATTTAGCAACGATGCACTAAACCTATTTCAAAAAGGAAAAACTTATTGCGTACACATGTTTCGTAACAGCCATGAGTCATTGCGTAAACTTGTACTGCAACAACACATGGTCGTTGCAAAAACTTATACCGCAACAACAAGTGGTCGTTGTGTAAACCAATACCGCAATGACAAGTGGTCGTTGTGTAAACATGTATTGCAACTACACATGGTCGTTGCGTAAACCTACATCGCAACGTAAACAACTTGCATAAAATGTGTTTTGCAATGACCATTTTTCGTTGCCAATTTGGACTAATTTTATTATTATTATTATTGACTACTAGCAACGAAATATTTTTTGCAATAGTCATTTGTCGTTGCAAAAAATAAGATATTGCAACAATAACATTCTTGTTTCGAAATACTTTATGTAACAAGTGCTAGAGCAATGACGACACAATGAATTTTTGTCGTTGCTAAAACGCTTTCTCAATGATATATTGACATTTCGAAATGACTTTTTCCATTGTTAAAAGTCAATTTTCTTGTAGTGAAAAAAGTTGCTTTAATCCCACGTAAAGTGGTTCCTAAACGGCACCTATATATAAGATTGTATTAAGGAATAAATCATCCTCAGTCTCAACTTCTGGAAAACCATGTTCATCCTCTAACCATGTGCAGCCAACACCTGACTGGAAACAAAACTATATAAAATAATGTTGGTACCAGCACAAGCTGCATAACACACTCTAAAGACTAAATCACCCAACAACACCTAAAAAAGATGGCAAAGTATGAAACATTTAGTAAGAACTAAAACAATATTATTAAATGCTTAACACCGACAAAGATTTTTGTTATGGCATTGAAATAACATATCATCTATAGGAGACTCTTTCAAATTAGTTTCCATTTCACCAGTCGCAGTTTAGACTTGAAAGATAATTCCAAAAATTTGGTTGCAAATACAACTTTTTGTTTGGTGATATTTGATTATATCCTCCTGTGTTGTTTGCAACCCATAGGTCTATAATGCTAGTAGTTTCTCCTACAGTCTTTTTGCACAAGTAACAATAATGGATTTGGCATGCCCAACAAAAGATATGATTGTTATTACCAACCTATAAGCGAGCCCAAAGAAAAGGGAAGTAGAGGCAAATCAAACTATGTTGAACAATTTAATGAAGTAAAGAGACTTAATCTTCATTAGGCCTATCATTATATCAAATGGCTATAATCATGAAAAAAACTTCATAATGTTTTTGTTGATGCCAAAAAGATGATGAAGGGTAGTCCTGTCTTTTTTACCTTCAACAGGGTGAAAACGGTGCTTGAAAGTTGTGGACTTGTAAATGATGGGAGTTTTGAGGTGGCCTTGCTCCTATAATCATGCTTACTCAACACATGCACACCTACAACACTTCGGGGAGGACTATCAGATGATGAAGTCAATGGGTGCACTGATGTAAAGGAAGGGTTAAAAGAGATATCGAAGTGAGAGAGTGAAAGAAATAGAGAGGATCGAGGTGATTCTCCATGTGTTAGTGTTTGTTCTCTGTGTATAATTTTTCTCTTTTTTCATTATTATTTTTTTAAAGGCTAGAGCTTATTTAAATAGGTGTTGGAGATCCTTTGTCTAGAGCTTCGAAGTGGGTTCCAATTGGGATGTATTTTTCCAAACCTGGAGCATTGTGAGAAACGACCTCTGCCTACAATAAGTGATCTTTGCCTGTGAGTTCTTCCATCAAGTATGGAATCTTTAGGCTTAGAGTGGCAAATCCATCATCATGGTTAATGTAAAGCTGACCCCTATACTGCCCGGGGTAACTGGCCATTATGATACTCCACGTGTCTAGTTCTTACTAGATCAGATAATTTTGGTCACATCATATGCCCCCCACTCCCTAAGAAGATTTGGAGAGATTCTTAAGGGAGTAGAAGCCTTTTTCATGCCTTTATTGCTATCTTGGTAGGACCAAAGTCATGGCCCTAGTTGGAAATATTTGTTTAAGTTTGGGCAGAATTGCGTTGTTGAAGCTCTAATTATACCTTAGTGGGAACTGAGTGGACAAAGCCTTAGTTCTTCTGTGGTATGAATTGTATGGATGAAACCTTGATTCCTATTTAAACTGAGGTGGAATTGTATGTCTTTGAAAACTTTTAGTTTCATGTCATGAGGAATTGTTGACTGTAGTCAGTTCCTAAAGAGGAGTAATGTGACCAAGGTCGTAATTTTTATAGATCTAAGGTTTAACTATTTGCCTTTGGAGACCTTAGTTCATGCATTGTAAGTGTTGTGCAGTTAAAATCGCAATCCATGTTCGGTTAAGAATTTTTGGGCTAAAGTCGTAATTATCGACTTGTCCAATGTGGGATTATGTGACAGTGGAAGCCTTAATCCCAGCTTCGGTAGGAATTGTGTTTGCTGAAGTTTGAACTCCTGTTGATCTAGGGTGCAATTATATTACTTTGAAGGTCATAATTCCACGTCGGTAGGAATTGTGTAACTAAATTGATAAGTGCTTAAATAGTCATATTTAAGCCCCTTAATTTACACTTGTTAGGCTCTTTGATTATATATCTTAGTAGATTTTACTTCATTTTCATGTTTGCTATGTTTTCCATAGGAATTTGAAGAAACAGAAATAATTTGAAGCTCTAAGGAACTTACAGTGAAGATCTGCAAACCTGCAAAGGTGTGCTCGTGCGCACCTCTCTTGTGATCTAGCGCAAAGGCGCTCGTTCGGGCACCTAGAAGGCTCGAGCGCACACATGCACTCGAGTGCATACCCATGCGATCGAGCGCACACATCCCAGAGGTGGCAGAGCCAGTTTTGGAAAGAAGTCTCTAGCTCTCAAATTGGAAATTAGGGTTTCGGGGCACCCTTAAAACCTTATATAAAGACTTGTAAAACACAGAAACCACACTTTTCGATTACTTTTGATTTTTGGCTTGAAGTTGTAAGCTTTGGAGAGGAATTGATGACTCATCTCCTCAGCATTCTTCGGGTTTTATTTTTCAGTTTAGTTTATGTTATAATGATGTTTATCGTAAAACAACATGTGTAACTAACTCTTTGTAGGGCTCGATTGAAGCCCTAATTATGCTTTCCCATATATATATATATTGCCTTTGTAAATAGCCATGTCATGATGCTTTAATTGATTAATACTGGTTTTATTGAATTCCTCATATATGTGTGTCTGATCAACGTATGCATAAGGTATGGACTTGTTAGTTAGATCAATTTGGATGACCGAGTCTTGGGTCTGACATTAGTAACTAAAGAAATCCATGCCAGATTCTTGGGTTAATCAACATGGCAAACCGGGAGTAGATACCATACCCTAGGTCCTGTGTGGTTGTCGATTTCCACATGTCCTATGCTCTCTTAAGGAACAACTCAGTAGATACCATGTTGAATCCCTTAAGAAAGAAAAGAGTTAGAGTAGATACCATGCCCTTAGGTTGACAACCATTAAGTATTCATGGTAGGGCTAAAGCATTGGCACATTACTCATTAGGAAAGTATGATTAGTGGTGGATATCAAAACTCTATGTTCTTATCATTATTAATTCATACTCAACATTTATTTCTATCCATTTTTACTTTGAGAATCTAATTCTAAATTGAAATTTACCAACCCCTGTGGAGATGATCTCGCATTTACACACTATGCTACCATTGACCTTATGCACTTGCAAGTAAAACAAGTATGATTATTTGCTTATTTATTTAGGTGGATAAACGTGCAACAAGTTTTTGACGCCGTTGCCAGGGATTGTACTAAATTTCCTTTTAGAATTAGTTTCATTTAATTCAGTAATTTTTATTTATTTATTTTGTTTTATTTCTATCAAAGTTTTAAGTTTTTGTTTTACCTTTATTTTTGTTTAATCCAAAACCTAATCTATTTCTTTTTGTTTTCTGCTTCAGGCACACCAAGAGAACTTTTCGTGCCACTTGCGATCGAGCGCACCCTTTTGTACGATCGAGTGCAATTTAGGCAGAGAGTTACCCGGGTAGCAGTGTTTGACTGCTGCACTCAAGTGATTGTCACCAATTCATGCACGGGCTTCGATCCAAGCATCCAATGTTCTTCCCCCTCGATACTGAGCTTGAGCGGACTATCTGACAAAGGCTTAGAAACAACTCCGAAGAGGTTAAAGAAGAAATTGAAAATGAAGCACAAATGGTGGAACAGATCGAAAATCAACAACCACCTGAGCGAAGACCGATGAAGCAATCCTTCATCCCACGGAACCTCGACCAGCCGTCTTGCATTGCTTATCAACCCGAGGTGGAAGGCAATTACTACATATCTCCGTAGATATTCAGTGCACTGACTCACTTTAGGGGTACACCTAATGAGGATCCATACTTGCACCTTCGAGAGTTCTTCGATCTCTGCAAATTCTAGCACATCCAAGGCTTAGACCAAGAAGGAATAAGGTTAATTCTTTTCCCTTTTCCTTTAAAGATAATGCTAAACTATGGTACAATTCATTGCCTACAGTTTCTATCCACACTTGGGAGAAGTTGGCCAACAAGATCTTAAAGAAGTTTTTCACAGCCCAAAAGCCGAGGCAAATGAGGAAGGATATTCAGTCCTTCCAACAAAAGGATGGAGACCTATTCTTTGAAGCATGGGGACACTTCAACGAGCTGCTACTCAAATGCCCACCACAATCTACCTCAGGATGAACTGGTACAAGCTTTTTATGAAGGTTTAAGTGACAATAATAAAATTATTATGGATTCAGGTTATGGAGGAGTGCTGATGGAGAAGAGCAGCGAAGAAGCCATGGAGCTATTCGAAACCTTAAGTGAACACGCCCAGCAGTCTCCTCTCGAGGTAGACATGTACCCAAGAGCAAGGGTATGTATGAGGTGAACCTAAATGGAGGATCTTCTACACAAAGAGTTGTTGTGGAGAGGAAACTAGATCTGATAGTCAAAGCTATGGCCGCTCAGAATGCATCACCCAATCCACCAGCTACACCACTCCAGGTATGTGCGATATGTTCCTAATTTGATCATAATGATGATACATGTCCCTTGTATACATCTGTAGATCTAGAGAAAGCACGTGGGACCTAACAACTATCCATAAAAGAACAACCTATATGCAAATACTTATAACCCTGGATGGCGAAACCACCCAAATTTCTCTTAGAACAACAATCAGAATACCCTTAACCAGCAAGGGCAGCAAAGAATCTCCCAGCCAGCCACTTACTCAACTCCCGAAACAAAGAAAAGTGACCTTGAAAGTCTTGTGAGGCAATTAGCAACTCAGCAGCAACAATTAATGACTTCACAAGATCAGTTCATAGTAGATGAAAGGCAATTCCAAACTGAACTAAGGCAAACCACAACAAAACATGAACAAGCCATCCAAAGGCTAGAGGTATAAATGGGACAATTGACTAAAGAGCTAAGTGCCATAAAGCTGATAGATGCTTAAATATTCATATTTAAGCCCCCTTATTTACAGTTGTTAGGTCCTTTATTACGTTAATTTGGTCTCTTTTACTCCATTTGTGTGTTTTACATGTTTTTATAGGGTCTTGGAGAAAAAGAAGCAGTTTTGGCACTTAAAGGAAGAAATCTGGAAGCCCTGGAGCATTCTCTGGACAAAGTGCGATTGATTGTACCATGCAATGCGATCGAGCGCACATGCGATCGTGCGCACACTTGAAGGATCGAGCGCACACTGTGATCGAGTGCAAGGCATACTGCGATCGAGCGCACATGTACGGGCGTGAACAGTAAACTGCAGAACCCTATTTTGGAAATAAGAGAATTATTGTTTTAGGAAGGTTTAGGAACTCATGGTTCTCTTAGGACTTCTCAAAGACCTATAAATACACTTGTAAATCACACACTTAAGACACACCTTAGATAGAAAACACTTCTCTCTTTTCTTTTACTTGGAGTTGAGGGCTTGGGAGAGAATTGATGCCTCTTCTCTCGGGTTTATTCTTCTCCTTTATGTTTAGCTTATTTATAATGTTTACTTCAGTTAGTATGTGTAACTAACTCTCTTATAGGGCTCGATTGAAGCCCTAGTTATGCATTCCCATATTTATATTCATTGATAAAATCTTTGCCAATAGCCTTTATTATGTTACTTAACTTGATTAATGCCTGTGCTTATTTAAATTCCTCATATGTATGTGTAAGGCCAACGTATGCATGTGGTATGGATAGGTTAGTTAGATCAATTTGGATGACCGAATCCTGGGTCTAACATTAGTAACAAGGGATATCTTATCCGGATACCCGGGTTAATCAACATAGGAAATCGGGAGTAGATACCATGTCCTAGGTCTCATGTGGTTGTCGATTTCCATAGCACTTATATTTTCTTAAGGAACAACTCAAGCAGATACCATGCTGAATCCCTTAAGGAAGAAAAGAGTTTGAGTAGATACCATGCCTAACTCGTTGCTTAGGGAAATCAATAGCTTAAGGAGTAGATACCATGCCCTTAGGTTGGCAACCAGTTGGTATACATAATAAGGCTAGTGCACTGATACCTTATACAATTAGGAAAGTATGACTAGTGGTGGATATCAAAGCCCTATGTCTTTATTATTATCAAATCACCTTCCAACAGTTATTTTTCTCTTTTTACTTTAGAGAAACTGATTCTAAAAGCAACTTTACCAATCCTTGTGGAGATGACCTTGCTTTTGCACACTAGACTACACTGATGACCTTGTGCACTTGCAAGTATAACTAATACAATTATTCACCTATTTATTTAGGTATATTTTCATCCAACAAGTTTTTGGCGCCGTTGCCGGGGATTGCGCTAAATTTTCTTTTAGAATTAATTTCGTCCTTATTTTTTATTTTTATTTTTATTTTGCTTTTTTCTGTTTTATATTTCATCAAACCCTAATTGATTTCTTTCCCGTTTCAGGCACTTCAAAACCCTAATTCTACTTTATGTGGTATTTGCGATCGATCGCAAGCTTCTACGCGATCGAGCACATTTAGGGCAGAGAGTTACCCGAGCAGCAGAATTACACTGCTGCACTGAAGCCAGTTTTTCTGATTTATGCACGGACTTCGATCCCGACATCCATAATTCTTTCCCCTCGATCCCGAGCTTGAAAGGACCATCCGACAAAGGCTTAGGGACAACTTAGAGGAGAACAAAGAAGAAGTCAAGAACGAAACACCAATGGCGGAACAACTCGAAAACCAGCAACCACCTGCACGAGTACCGATGAAGCAATCCTTCATCCCTCGGAACATTGATCAACCATCATGCATCGCATATCAACCTGAGGCGGCGGGAAATTATTACATATCTCCGCAAATCTTGAATGCTTTAACTTATTATAGGGGCACTCGTAACGAAGATCCACACTTGCACCTCTGAGAATTTTTTGATCTTTGTAAGTTCCAGGACATACAAGGACTAGACTAAGAAGGAATAAGGTTGATTCTATTTCCTTTTTCCTTGAAAGATAATGCTAAACTTTGATATAATTCTTTGCCTGCAGTGTCCATCCACACTTGGGAGGAGTTGGCAAGCAAGTTCCTGAAGAAGTTCTTTCCAGCCCAAAAGACGAGACAAATAAGGAAGGAGATCCAGTCCTTCCAACAAAAGGAGGGGGACCTCTTCTTCGCAGCATGGGGACACTTCAACGAATTACTACTCAAATGCCCACATCACAACCTGCCTCAAGATGAACTGGTACAAGCATTCTATGAAGGTTTAAATGATACTAATAAATGTATTGTTGATTCAGGTTGTGGAGGAGTCCTGATGGAGAAAAGCAGCGAAGAGGCGATGGACCTGTTTGAAACCCTCAGCGAGCACACCCAGCAATTCTCCTCTTGAGGTAGACATATATCCAAAGGTAAAGGTGTGTATGAGGTAAATCTGAATGGAGGATCTTCTCCTCAAATGGCAACGATGGAAAGGAAACTAGACCTATTGGTAAAAGCCATGGTTGCCCAAACTGCCTGATCTAGCCTACCAGCTACACCACTACAGGTATGTGCAATATGCTCTCAATATGATCATAAAACTGATACTTGTCCTCTATCTGTAGATCTGGAACAAGCAAATTATGTGGGACCAAACAACTATCCGCCAAAGAATAACCCATATGCAAACACCTACAACCTTGGATGGCGGAATCACCTAAATTTCTCTTGGAGCAACAACCAGAACAACCAAGGACAGCAATGAAACTCGCAGCCCACTGCTCATGCTAATTCCGAACCAAAGAAGAACGACCTCGAAGGTCTAGTAAGAAAACTGGTGACGTCCCAAGAATAGTTCACGACTCAACAAAAACAAACTAATGTGGCACATGAGCAAGCAATTTAAAGACTAGAGGTACAAGTGGGATAAATAGCTAAAGAGCTCAGTAGCAAAAAGCAAGGAGAGCTCCCAGCTCAAACACTACCCAACCCTGGAGGGCATCAACAACTAAAAGCTGTCACAACCTTGAGAAATGGCAAAGTGATTGGATCCAAGGATTCAGCAGCAGCATCCAAAGAAACACCATCAGCATCAAAGGTAAGTGAGATGTAGAAGGTGAATGCACCACGCTTCCCGCAAAGGTTAGTAAAACAAAAGAAAGACAATAAACTGCTTGATATTTTTGAGACCTTGCAGAAAGTTGAAATTAATATTCCATTATTAGATGCAATTCACCAAATACCTGCCTATGCTAAATTCCTAAAAGATTGTTGCACTCATAAAATAAAATTTCAAGAGCATAAGACTGTAGCATTAACTGAGGAGGTGAGTGCTGTACTTCTTAGAAAACTCCCACCAAAACTGAAAGATCCGGGTAGTTTTACTATGCCCTATAAAATAGGTGATCAACTATTTGACAAGGCATTGCTAGACTTAGGAGCGGGGGTAAACTTGCTACCTTACACAGTATTCGAAACCCTAGGTTTGGGGGAGCTACAACCGACTTCTATTACCTTATAGTTGGCAGATAGGAGTATTAAAAGATCTAGGGGTATTCTCGATGATGTCTTAGTAAAAGTTGGCGAGTTCATTTTATCTGCAAATTTCATTGTATTAGACATGGAGGAATGCCCTATGCCATTGCCTTTGCCTATTATATTATGAAGACCATTCATGAGAACTGCCGACACTAAGATCTGTGTGAAAAAGGGTATAGTAAGTATGAAAATCAATGGTGAGAAAATAGAATTTAAAATATTTGATGCAACGAAACTTCCTTAAGATGACTTTGAATGCTTTAATGTTTGTATGATACAAAACTTTGTTGAGCAAGCTTTTCAGGTCCAACACATTGATCCATTAGAGACTACTCTCACCAATAACTTCATGGAGATGGATATTGAGTAAGAATATGAAGATGTTACTGATGACATCATCACAACTGTGCACCATCTTGCAATCTCTCCAAAATACTCCAGTATGTATCCTCCTCCATTTGAATCTCTCATACCCACTAATACTACTCTTCTCCCATCCATTGTGCAGGCACCAACATTGGAACTCAAGCAGCTACCCGAGCATTTAACATACACCTACTTGGGAGAAAATGAGACTTTACCTGTGATTGTAGCTGCTAACTTGAGTAGTGGAGAAGAAGGGAAGCTATTAAGAGTTCTTAGGGAGCATAAAACTGCCATTGGGTGGACCATTGCTGACATTAAGGGGATAAGTCCAGCAAAGTGCATGCATAATATTTACCTTGAAGAAGAAGCAAGACCCACTCGAGATGCTCAAAGAAGACTTAACCCACACATGAAAGAGGCAGTAAAGGCCGAGATATTAAAGCTACTAGATGTTGGCATTATTTACCCTATATCGGATAGCAAATGGGTGAGTCCGGTCCAAGTCGTTCCTAAAAAGAGTGGGATAACCGTGGTAAAGAATGAAGATAAGGAGCTCATACGTACAAGAAAAAAAATGGGTTAGAGAGTATGCATTGATTACCGGAGATTAAACAAAGTAACTAGAAAAGATCATTTTCCCTTGCCATTCATTGATCAAATGCTAGAGAGGTTAGCCGGACACAGTTATTACTGCTTCTTGGATGGGTATAGTGGATACAATCAAATCGCCATAGCACCTGAGGATCAAGAAAAGACTACATTCACATGTCCTTTCGGTACATTTGCTTATAGAAGAATGCCATTCGGTTTATGCAATGAACCAGCCACTTTTCAAAGATGTATGATGAGCATTTTTTTCGATATGGTAGAGAAATATATTGAGATATTTATGGATGATTTTAGTGTTTTTGGATCTAATTTCGATGAGTGCCTAAATCATTTGGAAAATGTCCTAAGGAGATGTGAAGAGAGTAATTTAGTACTGAATTGGGAAAAATGTCACTTCATGGTTCAACAAGGTATTATGTTGGGTCACTCCATCTTAGATAAAGGTATTGAGGTAGACAAGGCTAAGGTTGACATCATTTCAAAGCTACCTCCCCCTCTCACGGTCAAGGGCATTAGAAGTTTCCTTGGACATGCCAGTTTTTATAGAAGATTCATCAAGGACTTCTCCAAAATCTCGAGACCTCTTTGTGCACTATTGACTAATGATACCAAGTTTGAATGGAATGATGGTTGTATGCAAGCTTTCAAAACCTTGAAGAATGTTCTCACCTCTGCCCCAATAATGATGGCACCGGATTGGAACCTCCCTTTCGAATTAATGTGTGATGCCAGTGACTTCGCCTTGGGAGCTATCTTAGGTCAAAGAATCAATAAGGTACCTCATGCCATTTACTATGCTTCTAGAACATTAAATGATGCTCAGCTTAACTATTCTACTACTGAAAAAGAATTGTTAGCTGTTGTTTTTTGCTTTAGAGAAGTTTAGATCATATCTTATTGGTTCTAAAGTTATTGTATTCACTGACCATGCTGCTCTGAGATATTTGTTTTTTAAGAAAGATGCAAAGCCTAGGCTAATCAGATGGATACTCATACTCCAAGAGTTCGATTTAGAGATCAAAGACAAAAAGGGGAGTGAGAATGTAGTTGCAGATCATTTGTTAAGACTCCCATATAAGAGTGATGATAAAGAGTTACCATTAAATGAGAACTTCCCTGATGAACAACTATTCGTACTCGAGGTAAAACTTCCATGATATGCTGATATAGTTAATTATCTAACTGTTAAAATTTTTCCCCCAGGTATGACTACTCAAGAAAAGAAACAGCTAATATCTCTGTTAAGACACTACCATTGGGATGATCCATACCTTTTCAAGGTCTACCCTGATCAAATCATCAGAAGATGTATCCCAGAAGAGGAGCATTCGAGCTTGTTGCAACATTGCCATCAGTTTGCTTGTGGAGGTCATTTTGGAGCAAAACGAACAGCTCTTAAGGTACTCCAATCTGGTTTCTATTGGCCTAACCTATTTAAAGATGCTTTCTCCTTTTGCAGCTCATGTGATAGATGCCAGCGGACAGGTAACATCTCTTCTCGAAATCAAATGCCCTTACAAAATATTCATGCAGTAGAACTCTTTGACGTATGGGGCATTGATTTCATGGGACCCTTTCCTAACTCATTTAGCTATTTATATATTCTTGTGGGCGTGGATTATGTGTCTAAATGGGTTGAGGCTGTCCCCTTAAGGACTAATGATCACAAAGTGGTTATCAAGTTTTTGCAGGCTAACATTTTTACTAGGTTTGGAACTCCAAGAGCAATCATCAGTGATGGGGGCAGCCACTTCCATCATCGTTCTTTTTCCGAACTACTCCAAAAATATGAGATTACTCATAGAGTTGGCACTCCATATCATCCTCAAACCAGTGGCCAAGTAGAAATAAGCAACCGAGAGATCAAAGGAATTTTAGAAAGGACAGTAAAGTCGAATCGAAAGGATTGGTCTCTACGCTTAAATGATGCTTTGTGGGCATATAGGACAGCTTATAAGACGCCAATTGGCATGTCTCCCTACCGCCTAGTTATTGGAAAAGCATGCCATCTCCCGGTGGAATTAGAACATTGAGCATATTGGGCCATTAAGCAGTTCAACTTTGACATGAAGCAAGCAGGTGAGAAAAGGAAGCTACATCTAAATGAGCTTGAAGAATTGAGATATAAGGCCTATGAGAATGCAAAGTTGTATAAGGAACGGACCAAAGCTTATGATGATAAACAACTAGTCCGGAATGAGTTCCATGTAGGGCAAAAGGTGTTGCTATATGACTCTCGATTGAAGCTGTTCCCAGGCAAGCTCAAATCCAGATGGTATGGTCCGTACATGGTCACCAAGGTCTTTCCTCATGGTGCATTAGAAGTCTGTGGCCCCAACGGAAATCAGCCCTTTACAATCAATGGACACAGAGCCAAGCCATACCTCGACACCAAATTTCCTCCAAGAGATGAAGACTTGGCACTTGAATCAGTACAGTATACAGCTGAAACACAAGCACTAGAGCTCCAAGAGGTGGACTCTAAGTGCCTCCTTCCAAACAACTAGCACGGTAGCAAGAGAGTGCTTGAGCAGTGTAAAAATTTGATCACCTATTAAGCTCAAGCACCTCTGGTAAGGTTAGTGGTATTGAGGCCACTAGCAATTGGTAAGGTTGTATTGTTTCAATAATTTATCATTTTTTCAGCTAGGGTAAGTTTTTACTTGTGCCTATGAGCCATACTTACGATCGATCGCATCCTCCAGTGCGATCGAGCGCAAGTGTACGATCGAACGTGTCCTTCAAATGTGTTCGAGCGCACAAGTGCGATCGAGCGCAACCCACGTTCGATTGAGCGCACTCGTGGCAGAAACAGTTATAAATCTGGAAACCTTCCCTCATTCACTCACTCTCTCTCTCCCTTCACTCACACACCCACACTCCTAAATTCACACTCGCACTCTCCCCATACAACTCTTCACTAAAACACTCACCACTCCCCACTCATCATCATCACCACTCCCCACTCATCATCACCTCCAATCATCATCCCCCTCATCACCATCAACCAACCATTGCCACCGCACACACCACCGCACACACCATTGCACAAGGTACACATTTTTTGTGTGTTCTACACACCGATTTCTATGTTTTAACTTTCATTCTTATATATAAACTTATTGCATATATAATTGGGGCTTGTTTTACTTGCACGAGGTTCGAATCACATTCCAAACCCCAAGATCATAGCTTGTCTTTTTGGTGCACACAAACTGTTCGAGAAAAAGTCTGACCGTGTGCGATCGAGCGCACGACACTTACGATCGAGTGCATAGACAGTGTGCGATCGAACGCATCTCATTGGGATCGATCGTAAGACAGGAAGAAACTAAGAAACAGCATGTCTAGACCGTCTGTTTCCACGTTCGACGCATCTAGCAGTCGTGCCTCCTCATCCCGGTCCAGTATCGAGCAACGAGAGCTGTTGTTCGAGACCACGTTCGCCATCAATAATGTATTCCGGCACATAGACGCCACCCAATGGGCCGTCCAACCATTCCAACATCTAGAGTTGCAGAGGCTGTTTAAGCCGGTGTGCTCCACTGCCTACTCCCAGCTCGTAGTCCAGTTTTATCAGCATCTATCTTTCGACTGCAGCAGACCGGGAGTCCTCACCTCTTCAGTTTGGGGCACGCCCATCGAGGTGACTAGTGCCGACATCGCCACTACTCTTCATTGCAGCAATGAGTCCCCTCTTAAGAACACTGATATCGAGGAGCAGTCGAAGTCCTTTGCCCTGGCTGAGATCATCACTGACATGTGCACTGGCTAGTATGCCGATAGACATAACAATGCGGCCAGTCGGTCCAAGCTACCTCCCCGGCTGTGGCTTGTCGATACGATCCTACAACATAATGTGTGTCCATTGGGGCACAAGACACAGTGGAGGGACCAGTTCCTACAGACTTTATATGCCTTCTATAGAGGCCACTAGTACTCCATCCCGTCTGTCATATGGAGCCAGTTGCATAAGTTCTAGGATCATGTACACAGCCGTCAGACTACCATGGCCAATGCTTGGGACCTCCCTTTCCCGTTCCTACTCACCTCCATCCTCAAGAAGAAGGGGATTAAGGGGACCCACAGTGACGGGCCAGTACGAGAGCATCCTTTCTTTGGGAGGGCTCAATGGACATATAGCATATCACACATGCCACGAGGCCCCCTAGTATCTGCTCCAGCAGCTGAGCCAGTAGAGGAGGATCACATGAAGACCGAGGCCCCGATCATGAGCCCGGTATGAGAGGAGGACCATTCGGACATGGGACCCACTGAGTCCCAACACTTTCTAGCTGAGCTATCCTCCTTCCGAGGCGAGGTCGCTGCCGCCACCACACTTGTACATTAGCGCATCGACAGTTTGGAGGCACGCTTCACACAACAGGAGGCCATGCTGCAGGCCATTCTTGATTACCTACCTCCAGCACCCAGTACCTCTCCGACTGCACCACCTGATGATCAGTAGTGAGAGAGTACCACGTCTGGCTGAAGATGTTAAACTTAGTGCTCATGGGACGCACCCCACTGCATATCCTTTTTATAGTTTTTTTTCTTAGTATTTTATAGTTCACTTGTCTATTATTTATTACTTGTTTTCCATTTTATATTTGCTTTCTTTCTTTTTCAAGGACAGTGTCAGTGCATCCAGTTGAAGTTTGGGGGCGTGCTACGAGCCATGTCAGCCATCAGCTCTACACCTCCTAGGTCAGATCTTTCCATGCTATTCACACATTGGGGACAATGTGCATTTTAAGTTTGGGGGTATGGGGACACATTCACACACTACACTATGTCCTACATTTTTTTTTGCTATTTTCATAGATAAATGCATGTTCATTCTGTCCAATAAACTTTTTTTTGTGATCTAAACAAAACTATATGATTTGACTTCATCAGCGAGCTTAACACTTTGAACATATAAGCTAATAATCAAGTTTTAAACTTAGATCACTGCCCTTTAGGAATTTAAGAATTCACAAGTTTAGCTTAACTATCACGAGCACATTAGCACATGATCGTGTGGGGTATGACATGTTATTTGGATTTGTATGTTTCTTTTGCTTGACTGTGAACTAGATGACCTATTAGATTGACATATTGGCATATGCAAATAGAAAAGATTGATTAGTGCTCAAAAGAAACAAATGCTCCTAATGATCAATAAAACAAATCTTCCGCTGAGTAACTGGCCCTCTTGCCTCAGTAAGCATTGAGTGTCACGTCAAAAGGTGGAAAATCTTAAATGATCATTAAAAAGAACTTTCCGCTGAGTTACTGGCCCTCTTGCCTTAGTAAGCATTGAGTGTCACATCAAAAGGTGGAAAATTCTAAAGGGTAGCATTAAGACCAGTTAGTTTCGTAGCTTTGTTGACTCGAGCTAGTAAGTCCTTAGGGGTGTCTTTACACCTAATGCCCTAAAACCATCTGGTTTGGGAGTCATTGGCTAAACACTCGTTACACGAGTCAGAAAGAAGCTTAAGGGAACTAACATGGCAAAAATCTCGCAAATAAAAGTCTATGCCATGTTTGTTGACTCTAATAGGAAGTTTGGTGAATCTTGAGTCATCGAAACACTACACGTTTGAATTTCTTGGAAACCCAAACTTTTATGTGCTAGTCACCACACACCAAAGTCAAACTTGTGATGTCTTAAAATAACTCATGAATATGATTTACGTTCAAAACTCTTATTCATTGCAAAAATATGTTTACATTTGTTAAGCTTGCTCATGAATGCGCATCATAGTTTTGTGTTAAATCTAGACTTTTGATTGACACCATGAACATTTGATTTATCTATGTCTTTCATTTTAGTTTTTAATTTAGTATTGCTAAGGGACTAGCAATATGTAAGTTTAATGGTGTGATAGATGCTTAAATATTCATATTTAAGCCCCCTTATTTACAGTTGTTAGGTCCTTTATTACGTTAATTTGGTCTCTTTTACTCCATTTGTGTGTTTTACATGTTTTTATAGGGTCTTGGAGAAAAAGAAGCAGTTTTGGCACTTAAAGGAAGAAATCTGGAAGCCCTGGAGCATTTTTTGGACAAAGTACGATCGATCGCGCCATGCAATGCGAACGAGCGCACATGCGATCGTGCGCACACTTGAAGGATCAAGCGCACACTGCGATCGAGTGCAAGGCACACTGCGATCGAGCGCACATGTACGGGCGTGAACAGTAAACTGCAGAACCCTATTTTGGAAATAAGAGAATTGTTGTTTTAGGAAGGTTTGGGAACTCATGGTTCTCTTAGGACTTCTCAAAGACCTATAAATACACTTGTAAATCACACACTTAAGACACACCTTAGATAGAAAACACTTCTCTCTTTTCTTTTACTTGGAGTTGAGGGCTTAGGAGAGAATTGACGCCTCTTCTCTCGGGTTTATTCTTCTCCTTTATGTTTAGTTTATTTATGATGTTTACTTCAGTTAATATGTGTAACTAACTCTCTTATAGGGCTCGATTGAAGCCCTAGTTATGCATTCCCATATTTATATTCATTGATAAAATCTTTGCCAATAGCCTTTATTATGTTACTTAACTTGATTAATGCCTGTGCTTATTTAAATTCCTCATATGTATGTGTAAGGCCAACGTATGCATGTGGTATGGATAGGTTAGTTAGATCAATTTGGATGACCGAATCCTGGGTCTAACATTAGTAACAAGGGATATCTTATCCGGATACCCGGGTTAATTAACATAGGAAACCGGGAGTAGATACCATGTCCTAGGTCTCATGTGGTTGTCGATTTCCATAGTACTTATATTTTCTTAAGGAACAACTCAAGCAGATACCATGCTGAATCCCTTAAGGAAGAAAAGAGTTTGAGTAGATACCATGCCTAACTCGTTGCTTAGGGAAATCAATAGCTTAAGGAGTAGATACCATGCCCTTAGGTTGGCAACCAGTAGGTATACATAATAAGGCTAGTGCACTGATACCTTATACAATTAGGAAAGTATGACTAGTGGTGGATATCAAAGCCCTATGTCTTTATTATTATCAAATCACCTTCCAACAATTATTTATCTCTTTTTACTTTAGAGAAACTGATTCTAAAAGCAACTTTACCAATCCCTGTGGAGATGACCTTGCTTTTGCACACTAGACTTCACTGATGACCTTGTGCACTTGCAAGTATAACTAATACGATTATTCACCTATTTATTTAGGTATATTTTCGTCCAACAATTATAACTCAGCAACAACAATTAATGACTTCACAAGATCAGTTCATAGTGGATGAAAGGCAATTCCAAACTGAACTAAGGCAAACCACAACAAAACATGAACAAGCCATCCAAAGGCTAGAGGTATAAATGGGACAATTGACTAAAGAGCTAAGTGCCAGAAAGTAAGGTAAGCTTCCAGCTCAAACACTACCTAACCCTGGGAGGCATCAACAACTGAAAGCTGTCACGATCCTCAGAAATGATAAGGTGATAGGGACCGATGAATCTGCAAAAGTATCTCTAGAGAAACCATCCGCATCAAAGGTGAGTGAGATGGAGATGGTGAATGCACCATCCTTCCCGCAAAGGTTAGTAAAACAAAAGAAAGAAAATAAATTGCTTGATATTTTTGAAACTTTGTGGAAAGTTGAAGTAAACATTCCCTTGTTAGATGCAATTCAAAAAATACCTACTTATGCTAAACTTTTAAAAGATTGTTTCACTTATAAGAGAAAGTTTCAAGAGCATAAGAATGTAGCCTTAACTGAAGAGATAAGTGCTGTGCTATTAAGAAATCTCCCACAAAAATTGAAAGATCCGGGTAGTTTTACTATTCCATATAGGATAGGTGATCAGTTGTTTGAGCGAGCATTACAAGATTTGAGAGCGGGTGTAAATTTGCTACCATACACAGTATTAGAAACCCTAGGTTTGGGGTAGCTACAACCGACTTCCATTACCTTGCAGTTGACAGATAGAAGTATAAAAAGACCTAGGAGTATTCTTAAGGATGTCTTAGTAAAGGTAGGTCAGTTCATTTTACCTGCTGATTTCATTGTGCTAGATATGGAGGAATGCCCTATGCCATTACCCCTACCCATCATATTAGGAAGACCCTTCATGAGAACTGCAGATACTAAGATTTGTGTGAAAAAGGGAATAGTAAGTATGAAAGTCAATGGTGAGAAAATAGAATTTAAAATATTTGATGCATTAAAACTACCTCAAGATGATATGGAATGCTTTAATGTATGTATGATACAAAGTTTTGTTGAGCAAGCTTTTCAGGTCCAGCACATTGATTCATTGGAGACTACCATTACCTATAGCTTCACGAAAGTGGATATTGAGCAAGAACCTGAAGATGTTACTGATGACATCATTAAAGCTGTGTACCTCCTTGAGGCTTCTCCAAAACACTCAAGTAAGTATTCTCCTCCATTTGAATCTCTCATACCTACTAATACTACTCATTTTCCTTCTATTGTCCAGGCACCAACATTGGAATTAAAGCAGCTACTAGAGCATTTAACTTGTGCCTATTTAGGAGAGAAGAAGACATTACCAGTAATTGTGGTTGCTAATTTGAGTATTCGAGAAAAAGAGAAATTATTAAGAGTTCTTAGGGAGCATAGATCTACCATTGGATGGACTATTGCAGACATTAAAGGGATAAGTCCAGCCAAGTGCATGCATAATATCTACCTTAAGGATGAAGCAAAGCCCACTTAAGATGCTCAAAGAAGACTCAACCCACACATGAAAGAGGTAGTAAAGGCTGAGGTATTAAAACTACTAGATGTTGGCATTATCTACCCCATCTCCGATAGTAAATGGGTAAGCCCAGTCCAAGTTGTTTCTAAGAAGAGTGGGATCACAGTAGTGAAGAATGAAAATGAGGAGCTCATACCTACAAGAAAAACAACTGGTTGGAGAGTATGTATTGACTACCGAAGATTGAACAAAGTGACTAGAAAATATCATTTCCTCTTGCCATTCATTGGTCAAATGTTAAAGAGATTAGCTGGCCACAGCTATTATTGCTTTTTGGATGGGTACAGTGGGTACAACCAGATTACCATAGCACCTGAGGATCAAGAAAAGACTACCTTCACATGTCCTTTTGGTACATTTGCTTATCGAAGGATGCCATTTGGTTTATATAATGCACCAACCACTTTTCAAAGATGTATGATGAGCATATTTTTCGATATGGTGGAGAAATACATTGAGGTATTCATGGATGATTTCAATGTCTTTGGTTCCAACTTTGATGAATGCCTAAATCATTTGGAGAGTGTCCTCAAGAGATGTGAAGAAAGTAACTTAGTGCTGAATTGGGAGAAATGTCACTTCATGGTTCAATAAGGCATTGTGTTGGGTCACTCCATCTCCAACAAAGGAATTGAGGTAGACAAGGCTAAAATAGACATCATTTCAAAGCTGCCTCCTCCTCTCACAGTTAAGGGTGTTAGAAGTTTCCTTAGACATGCTGGTTTCTATAGACGATTCATCAAGGATTTCTCCAAGATCTCGAGACCTCTTTGTGCATTGTTAGCTAAAGATACCAAGTTTGAGTGGACTGATAACTGTATGAAAGCTTTCAACACATTGAAGGATCTTCTCACCTCTTCCGCAATAATGATGGCACAATATTGGAATCTTCCATTCGAATTGATGTGCGATGCTAGTGACTTTGCCTTGGGAACTGTCTTAGGTCAAAGAGTCAATAAGGTACCTCATGCTATTTACTATGCTTCTAGAACTTTAAATGATGCCCAGCTTAACTATTCTACTACTGAAAAGGAATTGTTAGCTATTATTTTTGCTTTAGAAAAGTTTAGATCACATCTTATTGGCTCTAAGGTTATTGTATTCACTGATCATGCTGCTTTGAGATATTTGTTTTCTAAAAAAGATGCAACGCTTAGGTTAATCAGATGGGTACTCCTATTGCAAGAATTCGATTTGGAGATCAAAGACAAGAAAGGCAATGAGAATGTGGTTTCAGATCATTTATCAAGGCTACCCTATAGGAATGACGAAAATGAGCTGCCTTTGAATGAGAACTTCCCTGATGAACAATTATTCGCACTAGAGATAAAACTTCCATGGTACGCTGATATTGTCAATTATCTAACTCCTAAGGTTTTTCCCCCAGGTATGACCACGCAAGGAAAGAAGTGGCTGATATCTATGTCCAGACATTGCCATTGGGATGACCCTTACCTCTTCAAATTCTACCTCGATCAAATCATCAGATGGTGTGTCTCAGAAGAGGAGCACTTGAGTTTATTACAACACTGCCATTAGTTTGCTTGTGAAGGACATTTTTGGGCAAGAGAACAACTCTTAAGGTATTACAATCTAGTTTTTATTGGCCTAATCTATTTAAAGATACCTTCTCATTTTGCAGCTCATGTGATAGATGCCAGCGGACAGGTAACATCTCTTCCCGAAATCAGATGCCCCTACAAAATATTTGTATAGTAGAACTTTTTGATGTATGGGGCATTGATTTCATGGGTCCATTTCCTAACTCCTTTGGTTATTTATATATTCTTGTGGGTGTGGATTACGTGTCCAAATGAGTCGAGGCTGTCAACTCAAAGACTAATGATCACCAAGTGGTTGTAAATTTTCTATAGGCTAACATATTTACTCGGTTTGGGACCCCAAGAGTAATCATAAGCGATGGTGGCAACCACTTTCATCATCACTCTTTTGCCGCACTACTCCGAAAATACAGAATCACTCATAAAGTTGGCACTCCATATCATCCTCAAACCAGTGGCCAAGTGAAGATAAGTAACCGAGAGATCAAAGGAATCCTAAAGAGGACTGTGAAGCCTAATCGGAAGGATTGGTCTTTACACTTAAATGATGCTCTATAGGCATATCAGATAGCTTATAAGACTCCAATTGGCATGTCTTCATACTGCTTAGTATTTGGGAAAGCATGCCATCTCCCAATAGAGTTAGAACATCGAGCATATTGGGCCATAAAGCAGTTCAATTTTGAAATGAAACAAGAGGGTGAGAAAAGGAAGCTACACTTAAATGCTAGAAGAATTAAGGTATGATGCATATGAGAATGCCAAGCCATACAAAGAAAGGACAAAAGCCTATGATGACAAACAACTAGTGAGGAAAGATTTTCATGTGGGAAAAAAGGTCTTGCTATACGACTCAAGATTAAGACTGTTCCCAGGCAAACTCAAGTCCTGATGGCATGGTCCATATGTGGTCACTAAAGTCTTTCCTTATGGTGCTTTGGAGGTCCATGGTTCCAACGAAAATCAGCCCTTCACGATAAATGGACACAGAGTCAAACCATTCATTGATCTCAACATGCCTCCTAGAGACGAAGACTTGGCACTTCACTTTGTTTAATATGCAGCTGATCTAAGAGCACCTGAGTCATAAGAGGTGGCCTCTACTTGCCCCCTTCAAAGAGAGTAGCATTGTATCAAAAGATTGCTTGAGCCGTTCCACCTTTGACAATCATGTAGCTCAAGCGCCTCTACTGAGGCTAATGGTACTGAGGCCACTAAAGTATGGTATGGTTGTATCGTTACCAGTTCGTATCCTTGCTCATTTCATTATTTTAATCCTTTTATGTTTTATTATTATTATTATTAATTTCTACCTTGCGATCGAGCGCACTATATAGTGTGCTCGAGCGCACTCTCGCCCTGCATTCCATTGCGCGCGAGTGCATCACCCTACGCACTTGCGCACAAGTGCAATCGAGCACACTTCACAATGCACTCGAGTGCACTCGGGGTAGAGGGGTCACATGACAGATATAAACATTTGCCCTCTTATTCCCTCACTTACGCTCAATCGCACTTCTTATGTTTCTCTCTCGCACTCTCGCCCTCTCAACCTCGCTCATCACTCACAGCACAATAACCCTCTCAACATCTTACTCAATCTTATTTCCCGTCAAGACATACCTCCCTATCCCACATTTTATTCCCCTATCATCATCCCACATCACCTCACACACACACACACTCATTTTCCCGTACCCATAAGGTATGCCTATACCCGTTTTTATTTTCTTTTCGACTTAGATACACACATTCACACACAGTTTTTGATTTACATTGTACTAATTATATATCTTTACCATGTGTTGTGATTGTATGTGATGTTTGCAGGAGGTTGCGATTGCGTTTGTGAAATTCTCACAGCTTTGTGTCTTCGTTGCCCACAACCTGTTCGCCAAAATGCCTAACCCAGTGCACTCGAGTGCAACACCACCTGTGATCAAATGCATGAAAGCTGCGATCGAGTGTAATTTTGACAGTAACCACAGTTTCATACCTCAAAAAATGGCATCCAGTTCCCAAGCCTCCGGTAGCCGTTCCCAACCCACCCAGCCTAGTTTCGAGCAGCGTGACATCCTGTTCGAGACTACTTTCAACATAGATGAGGACTTCAAGAGTTTGGATGCCATAAGATGGGTGGTCTAAAAGTTTAAGGCTCGGGGTCTCAAGCAACTGTTCAAGCCGGTCTGTTCAACGGTATGCACCCAATTCGTGGTAAGCTTTTATGAGAACCTGACCTATGACTACACCCGACCAGAGATTCTTTCATCCTCAGTCCAGGGCAGACTCCTAGAGCTAACCACCGCTGATATCGCCGCTTCACTCCACTGTTGTGATGAGCCTCCTACGGAGGACAGCCATATGGAGTAACAGCCTGACCCATTTCCTCTGCCCCACATCATTAAGGACATGTGTGCGGGCTAGTGTGTAGACTGCCACAATAATGCGAGGAGCCGATCGAGGTTACCTCCTCGCTTATGGTTTGTGGACTCCGTCCTCCAACGTAACGTGTGCCTTTTGGGGCACAAGACTCAAATAAGGGATTAGTTTCTACAGGCTCTCTATGCCTTTCACCGGGGTCACTAGTACTCCATCCCAGCCGTGATATGGAGTCAGATACACAAGTTCTAGGACCATGTGCATAGCCGTCAGACCACCACGACTAATGTATGTGGGCTCCCTTTCCCTTTCTTACTCAGCCACATCTTTAAGAAGAAGGGGATTAGAGGCTCCTCCGTCGATGGCCCAGTTAGTGATCATCCATTCTTCGGGAGGGCCCAGTGGAGCCTCAGCGAGTCCTACATGACCCGAGGACCCCGGGTGCAGATTCTTGTTGCTGAGTCTGTGGTAGATGATCTGATGGAGGCCGAGCACCCACCAGTAAGCCTTACATGGGATGAGGACCAGCTAGACATGGGGTTCATGGAGTACTAGCACCTTCTCGAGGAGCTGTCCTCCTTCCGCTGTGAGCTATCAGACCTCCGTCGAGTGGATAGGGAGGCGACCCGACTGATCCACCAGCGGATGGATAGGTTAGAGGTGCAGTTTGCACGACAGAAGGCGATACTATAGGCCATCCTTGATCACCTACCTCCTACACCCGGTACCTCTTCGACTGCACCACCTGATGACCAACAGTGAAAGGATACCCTGTCTGGCTGAAGACGTAATATTTAGCGCTCATGGGAGGCACCCCACAACATATCCTTTTCTTTATAGTATTTTTCTTTTCTTAATTATGTTCATTTATCTGTTTATTTTCCATATTTCTTGTTTTCCGGCACAACATTTGTTTTTCTTTTTCAAGAACTTAGTGCGTACATCAAGTTCAAGTTTTGGAGCGTGCTACGAGCAATGCCAGCAATTTAGTTCTCCACCCCCCTAGATTAGATCTTTCAATGTCACGTACACATTGGGGACAATGTGTATATTAAGTTTGGGGGTAGAGAGAGACACTTGCACACACATGCACACACTATGTCCCGATTGTTTTTGGTTCCGTTGATAACTGCATGTTCATTTTGTTTTAAAAATTTTGGTTGACTTAAAAAATATATGATCAAACTTCGTTAGTAAGCTTAAAAATTTAGAACACATAGCCTAGTAATAAAAATTTTAAAAGTTTAATTACCTCTCTAAAGGCACTTAAGAATTCACGAGTTTGATCTAGAGCTGACACGAGCACATTAGCACATGAGTGTGTGGGGCATAACACGTAATTCTTATGTATATGTTTCCCTGACCTAACTATAATCGGATAACTTGTTAGAAGAACACTTTGGCATAGAAAAATAAATAAAAATGTCCACCATGGAAAAAGAAAATAAAATGCTCGTAATGATCATTAAAAACTTTTCACTGAGTAATTGGACCTCTTGCCTTAGTAAGCAGTGAGTGTTCACGTCAAAAGGTGGGAATTAAGCATTTAATGGTCATAAAAATTTCCACTGAGTAACTAAACCTCTTGCCTCAGTAAGAAGTGAGTGTTCACGACAAAACGTGGTAATTTCACTTAGAAGCATTAAGACCTATTAATTTCGTAGCCTTTTTGACTTGAGTTAGTAAGTCCTTAGGGGTGTCTTTACACTTAATGCCCTAAAACCATCTGGTTTGGGAGTCATTGGTTAAACACTCGCTACAAGGGTCAATTAGAAAGCTTAATAGAACTCAACATGGCAAAAATATCATGGTGAGAGAAAAAAAAAAAGAAAAGAAGTAAAAACTATGCAATTATTGTTCTATCTGATAAGGAATTCAATAAAAGTTGGGACACCAAAACAATATACATTAGAATATTTGGAAACTCCATCTTCCATGTGCTAATTCACCACACACCAAATCAAACTTGCGATGCCTTAAACCAACCTTGTGTAAGTAACTTAAACTTTCAAAATCTTTATTCACTACAAAAATGTGTTTTTATTATAAGCTTACTCATTGAAAAATCATCATGGTTTTGTGTGAACCCGAATTTTTGGATATCATGAAGTATGAATTTATCTTGGATTTTGTTTTCATATAGTCTTTCGTTTTTGTATTGCTAAGGGACTAGCAATGTGTAAGTTTGGGGGCGTGATAAGTGCTTAAATAGTCTTATTTAACCCCCTTAATTTACACTTGTTAGGCTATTTGATTATTTATCTTAGTAGATTTTACTTTATTTTCGTGTTTGCTGTGTTTTTCATAGGACTTTGAAGAAACGGAGACAATTTGAAGCTCTAAGAAACTTACAGTGAAGATCTGCAAACCTGTAAAGATGCACTCGAGCACACCTCTCTTGTGATCTATCGCAAAGGCGCTCGTGCGCACACCTAGAAGGCTCGAGTGCACACATACGCTCGAGTGCTTACCCATGCGATTGAGCGCACACGTCCACGAGACGGCAGAGCCAGTTTTGGAAAGAAGTCTCCAGCTGTTAAATTGGAAATTAGGGTTTCAAGGCGCCCTTATAACCCTATATAACGACTTGTAAAACACAGAAACTACACTTTTCGATTACTTTTAATTTTTGGCTTGAAGTTGTAAGCTTTGGAGAGGAATTGACGACTCGTCTCCTCAACATTCTTCGGGTTTTATTTTTCAGTTTAGTTTATGTTATAATGATGTTTATCATAAAATGTCATGTGTAACTAACTCTTTATAGGGCTCGATTGAAGCTCTAATTATGCTTTCCCATATGTATATATTTATTGATTGCTTTTACAAATAGCCATGTCATGATGCTTTAATTGATTAATACCTATTTTATTGAATTCCTCGTATGCGTGTGTCTGATCAATGTATGCATGTGGTGTGGACTTGTTAGTTAGATCAATTTGGATGACTGAGTTATGGGTCTGATATTAATAACAAAAGAAATCCACACTGGATTCTTGGGTTAATCAATATGAGAAATCGAGAGTAGATACCATACCCTAGGTCCTGTGTGGTTGTCGATTTCCATAGGTCCTATGCTCTCTTAAGGAACACCTCAGTAGATACCATGCTGAATCCCCAAAGAAAGAAAAGAGTTAGAGTAGATACCATGCCTAACTAATTGCTTAGGGAAATCAATGGCTTGAGGAGTAGATACCATGTTGGAAATCACCTTGACAAGATGCCCAGGTGGTGATCTTCCAAACACCCAAGTCTAGAATGACTTGTAAAGATTTGGAATCGAAAACATGAATAGAAAATCAAAGAAAGAAAGAAGACAAGCAATTTGTTATCGAGGTTCGGTAATGTGCCTACGTCCCCGTGAGTTCCTCCAAACTCTCTGCACTAAATCAATCGTTCTTTACAAATACAATAACCCTCTTCAAGAAGCTCAAGTTCTTGAAGAAACCGAGAAGAGAACAAGAAAGTGATAGACCTATTACAATGCTTTCTATCAATTCTAAACTCCTCTATCTTCTTTACAACCAGCCTCTCTACAATGAGTCCCTCTTGTATGTCTGTGTCTTTGCACTCTCACACAATTCTCTCATTCACACACATGTCTCACAAGTTACATTACATCACACTCTTGTTGATAATGAAGCTAGGTGACCTTTTATATAGTGCACCAACTTCTTGTCTAATCTTGTGTGTCAATCTTCACTCTTAGATCTTGATTGCCACTTAACCATGGCCCTCTATCAATCCTAAGTGGGGCTGTGTGTTTTAACCTTGCATCCACGCACCCAAGAGGAGTCTAAAGTATGCTGTCCCTGTGTGCTTTGGTGTGCCTAGCGCCTAGGCGCTCAACAGGGGGTGGCATGGCACTGAGCAAGGCATACTTGCAGCCCATTCTGGAAGGCGCGGCGCTGGTAGGGAGTTGCATGGCACCGGTGCAGGTCAAGGGGTCTTCATTCTGGACACCTAGACACTGGTGAAGGGGCGGTGTGGCGCACACTGATGCTACCCCTTCACACAGCAGTGCACACACTTTTCCTACTTGTGTGCTGAAGTGCGCACACTAGTGCGCCTACCCTTACCTTGCTCCAAAGTGATGCACACACATGTGTGCAATCTTTTAACTTGCTGTATTTTAATACTCCAACCTTGGCTTAGACTTTAACCATCTTTGAACCATGTTTAGACATGTTTAATCCTTAGACAAATACCAACATACCATGCCCTTAGGTTGATAACCATTAAGTATTCATAGTAGGGCTAGAGCACTGGCACATTACTCATTGAGAAAGTATGATTAGTGGTGGATATCAAAGCTCTATGTTCATATCATTATTAATTCACACTCAACATTTATTTCTATCCATTTTTACTTTGAGAACCTAATTCTAAATCGAAATTTACCAATCCCTGTGGAGATGATCTCGCACTTGCACACTATGCTACCATTGACCTTGTGCACTTGCAAGTAAAATAAGTACGATTATTTGCTTATTTATTTAGGTGGATAAACGTGCAACACAAATCCATAATTCTTGTCTGACAAGAATCATATGACTGAAACTGCAACTCTTTTCTGTTGGGGGTTGTATGGCTGAAATCGTAATTCCAATTGATTTGAGGTGGAATTGTGTGACTTTGGAAGCCTTAATCTCATGTGGGTAAGAATTATTTACTGAAGTCTTAACCTTTCTATTCAGGTGGAACTGTGAGGCATAGAGCTATAGTTCCTATTTTGGAGGAATTGTATAACTGATGACTTAAATCCACTTTAGTGGGAGTGTGACTGAAGTCTTACTTCATCTTCTACTCAAATGGGAGTGTGAGATATAGAAGTTTTAGTTCCACTTTAACGAAAATTGTATAGCTGAAGTCATAACTCTACTTCAGTAGGAGTTGTATAGCACGAGCCTTAATCCTCTTTTGAATCTTCTTGGAATTGTGAGGCGTAGAAGCCATAATTCCTCTTTTGGAGGATTTGTATAGCTAAGGCCTTAATTCCTCTTCTTCTCGAGTAGGACTGTAAGGCGTAGAAGTCATAGTTCCACTTCAGTAGGAATTGTATAGCTGAAGTCGCATATCCACTCCAGTAGGAATTACGGGGTACGAGCTTTAATTCTTTTGGGGAGGGGGGGTGTGACTGAAGTTGTAATTCCTATTGATCTAAGGTGGAACTGTATGGTGTGGAAGCCATAATTCCATAAACATAAGAATTGTTGGCTAAAGTTCTAACCCCTATTTGATGGAGTCATATGATTGAAGTCGTAATCCTTGTTGATCTGAGGTGGAATTGTATGGTATGGAATCCATAATTCCACGTCGATAGGAATTGTTGACTGTAGTCTTAACCCTTACTGGATGGGAGTTATATGACTGAAGTCATAATTCCTATTATTTTGGGGTGGAACTATATGGCATGGAAGCCGTAATTCCACGTTGGTAGGAATTATTGATTGAAGTCTTAAGTCATGTTGAATGGGAGGCGTATGACTAAATTTGTATTTTCTATTGGAACTATGTAGCGTGAAAGTCGTAATTCCACATTGGTAAGAATTGTTAACGAAAGTCTTAACTTCTGCTGAATAAGAGTCGTATGAGTGAAGTTGTAATTTTTGTTGATCTAGGGTGAAACTGTATAGCATGGAAGATATAATTCCACATCGGTAGGATTTGTGGATTGAAGTCTTAACTCCTGTTGAATGGGCTTGGGTGGAATGGTGTGACTTTGGAATCAGTAATTCCACGTAGGCAAGGTTCCCAACTAAGACTTTAATTATGAGCCTGGACTTATAGGGGCCAATAGAATTGTATGGTCAAAAATTTAAATTCGCATGAGATGGTGAGGTGATTGGTTCTCTCAAGGCGCCCCTTGCGAGTTGCCATATTAATGAAGAGTGAACGTTTCAACTGCCTAAAGCACATTTTGGTTATGTCAATGTAAATGGCACATTAACCATTCACCTAGGCAACAACTCACTAACTGGGGCTATTTAAGGGACACTTTGTCTTTATTTCCTTCTTTTTCCTTTACTTGATTGCATTTGAATTTTCATATTGTTGACTCTTGAAGTTTCCTTAAAGTTCTCTTAAGAGTTTTCTTCTTTTTTGCGAATACTTCACGCTTCTTTTTTACTCACCTTTTGGTAAGATTTCCTTTCATCTTTTCCTTTCTTTTCGAACCATGACCATTTTTGGCTCCAGTAGATATAGAGAGTGAAGTTAATAGAAGAGATGTTAACCCTGAGAGTAAGGAGAGGGTGTCTAGTGGGGAACAACCTTCTTCTCAGGAGGTTACGGTTTCTTCTACTAGTGTGGGTTTTCAGGCTAGGAGAATACCCAGCTAAATCTCGAAGTTTGCTCTTGAGTCTATACCCACTAGGTTTTTTTGTCCCTCTCTAGTGGAGAGTTAGGAATCTTAGGCTCGAGAGGAGGGCCTATGCATCTCTGAGAGACGAGTAGTCATACTTTGTATGTTGTTATCGTGACCACTTAAAGGCAGTTGAGATTACCTCTTGACCCTGATGTTAATGAAATAGTGAACTGCTATAGGATCTACCTTACCCAACTTTCCCTAAACGGGATGATGAGTGTCGTGGGGTTTGTATTGGCTTTGAGGAAGCACAAAGTACAATATGAAGATGTTTAGGTGGTTCTATACTCTTAAGAAGCATTCTAACAATGGGTGGTTTAACTTATACCCAAGGATCAGGAAGAAAATTTTTGATAGCCCTTCCTTGATCAAGTATTGGAAGGAAAGGAATTTTTTCATGGAGGGGTTAGAATCTCATCAGGTTTTACTGGAGTAGAGCTCTAAAGATATTCCTGATCAGAAAGAGTCTTTGGTAATGAGTGATGAGCAACAAAGGGAAGTTAATAAGGTCTTAGAGGCTAGACCTAGGATGTTTGTCAAGGATCTTACTAACGAGCAACTGCTTGGGACCCATCAGCTTAGTCTTTACAACCCTAGTTCTCCTGATGGTAGTAGATAATACTTTTAGCTATTATTTTATTTGCCTTCTTACTAACTGAACTCTTGACTTACGTTTGTTTTTATCTTTCTGACCTTGGTGATTTTTCTTTGCAGTAGACGCCATGTTGAGCTCAGTCGAAGTCACCATGATAGCTCACGAGAGAAAAAAGACTAACTCTATAAGTACCACTTCCTCTAACTCTGCTGGAGGAAGAAAGCCATGATGGAGAAGCCTCAAATCCAGCAGCCTAAAATGAAACAACTTGAGGTGAAAGAGATTGTTGAGGAGTTGGTTGAAGTGTAACAAACCAAGGGGCAATGAATGGAGGCGCTAATGACCAAGGCTTTTGAGGATGATAGGAAGTTGACTATTGTTGGAAAATCATCTCAAGATGCCTAGGTGGTGATCTTCCAAACACCCAAGTCTAGAATGACTTGTAATGAATCAGAATCAAACAGCAATCAAAGAAAGAACACAAGCAATTGTTATCAAGGTTCACCAATGTGCCTATGTCTCTGTGAGCTCCTCCTAGCCCTCTGCACTAAATCAATGAGTTCTTATAAGTTACAGTAACACCTCTTCAAGAATCTTAAGTTCTTGGGGAAAATTCCACTTACAAGTCCCTTGAATCCCTAATCTATACTACTCTCTCTCTCTAAACAACCATCCTCTCTTGAATAAGTCTCTCCTGTGTTTAATGTCTTTGCACTCTCACACACCTATGTGTTCTATTTCACACACACTCATATGTCATTCACATCACTCACATTCATCACATTACACTTTGAATGGCTCCTAGATGACCCTTTATATAGGGCAATGACTTCCTCATCCAATCTTGGAGATCAATCTCCACCCTTAGATCTTAAGAACCAAAGATCCATGGCTCTCTAAGAATCTAAGTAAAGCTGTGCGTTTTAACCATGCTCCACGCATCATTTGAGAGTGTTGAAAAACCAAGCATCAGTATGCTTGGCGCAGCGGCCCAGAACAGAGCAGGCCGCGGCCCAGGGTAGGGCACACATCCTTCATTTTCTAGGTGCCACGGCCTGGGGGACGCTGAGCCACGGTGCACACCTCCACTAGGTCTCCTCCTTGCTGGGCACCGCGGCCTGGGAAGGCTGTGCCGCGGCGCTACCTGATGCTGAACATACTGATTTTCTTCTCCTGTTTAATCCTTAGACAAATACCAACAATCTCTACCTTTGTCTAAGCGATTAAACCCGAACTCATTGTGTAAAGAACTCAGTATCTAAACTCAACTTGAGTCACCATTCATCTGACTCCAATCCTAAGAAGTCCAAGGCAATGATTGAACTTACTTAGTGGTAGAATTTTGGTGCCTAAATCTGCAGGATTTTCTTCTGTTGCGACTTTGACCACATGAATGCATCCTTTCGTAACATTTTCCTGAATGAAATGATATCGAACATCCATATTCTTAGTCCTCTCATAGAACACCGGGTTCCTACACAAGTGCCACGCACTTTGGCTATCCGAAGACACCACCACCTACTCTTTTAGGACCTTCCATTCTTCCAACAACCCTTTACACCACATAGCCTCCTTTATGGCTTCCGTAGTCGCTATGTACTTAGCCTCGATTATTGAGAGTGCTACCACCGGCTGCAACTTAGCCTTTATATAACTCAGCAACCACTTCATCCCAAGCCAAAGCTCTTTTCCGGGATTACTCACAAATCTGCTGAGAACACCCATTGCCTGAATGTCAGGTCTAGTGCTTACCATCATGAACATGACTGATCTAATTGCACTAGAGTAAGGGACCTCTTCCGTTTCCTTCTTCTCCTCATTTGATCTAAGACATCATTCGCTGGAGAACTTGATATGACGAGTAAGGGGAATCTTCACTGGTTTACCATCTTCCAAAGAAAACTTATACAACACCTTTTCTATGTAGGAAGATTGAGAAACCTTCAACCTGTTTCTCTCCCTTTCCCGAATTATTCTCATCCTAAGGATCTTTTATGCAAGGCCACGATCCTTTCTCTCGAACTCCTTACTGAGTTGAGATGTCAACCTTTCTATCCTCTCCCTGCTGCTATCAACCAACAACATATCACCGATATAGACGAGGATAATCACCATTTCATCCACCTTGTGTCCAGGTGAGAAGGTTTCTGTGAAATCTATGCCTCTTCTTTGTGTGAACCCCTTCGCCACTAGCCTAGCCTTATTTCAAACTTCATCTCCTGGAGGGTTCCCTTCTTTGATCTTGTAAGTGCACTTACAATCCACAACTTATTGTTTTCCTAGAATGTGCACCAATTCCTAAGAGTTGTTCTTCGTCAAAGAATCCATTTATTCCTCCATAGCTAGCTTCCATCTTGATGAATCCTTACATCGTATGGCATCAATGTAAGTCTCTGGTTCACTTATCCCTCTTTCTGTCCAAGGAGCTACTGCATTCGCAGCCACAAAACCATATCTCAAAAGTGGTCTGACCAGCCTTCTTTCCCGGTCCCTTGTGAGCTGATAATCATTCTGACTTGCTACATCATCCCCTTTCAGTCAGCCTCCTCTTGAGTATCCTGAGCATGGCCTTCATTAATGGGATCTACCTGGTCCGAACCCTCTTATCTTCCTTGCTCTACCTGAACTGAATTTTCTTTGATGTTATGCTCCATAAATTCCGGACTGGTTTGCTCACTAGCCCCTACAGGGTTAGTTTTCTCCAAATAGGGAAATAAATGCTCATTAAAAATGACATCCCTACTTATTATGAGTTTCAATCCTTTTTGTACTAAGGACCACAACCTATACCCCTTAGCCCCTTCTCCATATCCTAGAAACACATATTTTCTAGATCCTTGGCTAAGTCTATCATCCTTTTGATGTGCATACGTAGCACATCCAAAAGTCCTAAGGTTGTCCAACTCAGGGGGTTTACCACTCCACATCTCTAATGGAGTCTTAAGTTCCACAACCCTAGAGGGTGATCTATTAACCAAATACGCAGCAGTAGACACCACTTCCCCCCAAAAACATTTGGCTAATCCGGATTCTCTAATCATGCACCTAACCTTTTCCATAAGGGTCTTATTCATCCTCTCAGTATCTCCATTTTGCTGAGGGGTTTTCACAACCATTCTATATCTTAGAATGCCATTTAACTTACAATATTAATCAAGTTCCTTGTTAAAAAATTCTAAGCCATTATCGGTTCTTAACACCTTAACTACCTTGCCCGTTTGAGTTTCTTCCAGCTTTTTCCACACCACTAATTTATTCAAAGCATCTGATTTATTCTTAAGTAAATAAACCCAAACCTTTCTTGAATAATCATCAAGTAAAGATAGAAAGTAAAGATTACCTCTCTGTGTTGGTGTTCTTGCTGGCCCCCAAAGATCCGCATGAATGTAGTCAAGAATGCTCTTAGACTTGTGCACTCCAGCGTTGAAGCTGACCCAATGTTGTTTCCCAAGAACACAACATTCGCAGAAATCAAGTTCCTATACTTTGTCACCATTAAGTAGATCATCCTTGCTGAGAACTTGCAGGCCCTTTTCACTCATATATCCTAAGCGATTGTGCCAAAGGGCTGCCTTATCCATCTTAGCCATCAAGCTTGTTGCTTGACCCTTGATCTCCGTGTCTACGATCATCTCATAGAGACCATCCTTCATTGCTGCTTTGATCACTATCAAAGTCCCTTGGTTACCTTGATCTTTCCTCCTTCTGCCTTGTATGTGTACCCCATGGAATCTAGCTGCCCTAATGAGATCAAATTCCTTTTTAAATCCGAAAGATACCTCACATTCCTCAGCAGCCTCATCATTCCATCAAACATCCTCAACTGGAGGTCTCCCGTGCCCCTCACTTGGTAAGAAGTATCATTCTCCCGAAAAATCTTTCCATCATTGGTTTCCTTGAAATTCTTGAACCAATCCTTGTGAGGACACATATAATAAGTGCACCCAGTATCCAAGATCCATTTCCCGCTGCCTTCTTGCCCTTTGCTCACATTTGAGCACACAATAAGAACACCATCTTGTTGTTCTCCTTTGGCAATCGAAGCCTCTCCATTCTTGGTATGGCTTCCACCTTCATCCCTCATCATCTTCTTGCAGTCTTTCTTGAAATGACAATCCTTATAGCAGTAGAAGCATCTCTTCCCTCCAAATCTTGGTTTGGAGTGCACTTTCCCATGGCTTTCTCCTCTACCTCTATCTTGGTAGTAGCCATATATGTTACTGTGTGCTCTCCCATGGCTTTCTCCTCTAACTCTGTCTCGGTAGTAGCCATGTATGTTATTGTGCGTTCTCCCATGGCTTTCTCCTCTACCTCTGTCCCGGTAGTAGCCATGGATGTTACTACCATACCAAGTTGTTGGCCTTCCTCGAACAAACATCCTTTATCCACTTGATGCTTTCCTTATCTTGGCATCAAGATTATCTTTTAACTCTTTATTAGGATCTATTTTTAAAGCAAATATATGATTACAAAGATAACTTTTATTAGGGAGAGTCTTGGTAGGAAATAACTCATCTAGTTTCTTCCAAATTACAGCTAGATCTTCTGAGTCTCCGCACTCCCTTATGACACTATCCGACATGTGTAGATAGATGGTGGTACTTCTTCATCTCATTCCACTGGACCTCCGTGATACTTATTGGAAAAGCATCATCTTCTCCAATCGCCAAGTCCACCTTTTGTTGCATAAGAACAACCTTGATCTTTCGCTTCCAAAGGGCAAAGTCTCTCTTTCCATCAAACTTCTCAACAATGAAGTTTGAACCCATCTTGCGGAGAAAATCTCAGATTCATACAGCACCCACAATTGCTTTCCAACTTCTTCTAAATCTCAAGAACACGATCAAAGATGGATCTCAATACCGTTCCTGAATCACCCTCAAGAACACGATCAGATCTTGATCTCTACTCCGTTCTTGAATCACCTTAAGAACACGATCAGATATTGATCTTTACTCCATTCTTGAATCACCTCAAGAACACGATCACATATAGATCTCTACTCTGTTCTTGAATCACCTAAGAAGTTGACCTTTGACTCTTGGAGTCTTACTCCGATAACCTCCTGTTCTTGCTCTGATACATGCCAATCTTGGCTCTCTTGGCTCTGATACCACAATTGCGGTATCTCCTCTAGCTCTAATACCACTGTTGGAAAATCACCTCAAGATGCCCAGGTGGTGATCTTCCAAACACCCAAGTCTATAATGACTTGTAATGAATCAGAATCAAACAGCAATCAAAGAAAGAACACAAGCAATTGTTATCGAGGTTCGGCAATGTGCCTACGTCCCCGTGAGCTCCTCCGAGCCCTCTGCACTAAATCAATGAGTTCTTACAAGTTACAGCAACACCTCTTCAAGAATCTTAAGTTCTTGAAGAACGAAAGAAGAGAGAAAAGAAAGTGGTAAGGTCTTGAGTTACCCTGGAATTTTCTCCAAGAAAATTTCACTTACAAGTCCCTTGAATCCCCAATCTATACTACTCTATCTCTCTAAACAACCAGCCTCTCTTGAATGAGTCTCTCCTGTGTTTAGTGTCTTTGCACTCTCACACACCCATGTGTTCTATTTCACCCACACTCACATGTCATTCACATCACTCACATTCATCACATTGCACTTTGAATAGCTCCTAGATGACCCTTTATATAGGGTAATGACTTTCTCATCCAATCTTGGAGATTAATCTCCACCCTTAGATCTCAAGAACCAAAGACCCATGGCTCTCTAAGAATCTAAGTAAAGCTATGCGTTTTAACCATGCTCCACGCATCATTTGAGAGTGCTGAAAAACCAAGCATCAGTGTGCTTGGTGCCATGACCCAGAACAGGGCAGGCCGCGACCCAGGGCAAGGCACACATCTTTCATCTTCTGGGCACTGTCGCTTGGGGGAGGCTGAGTCACGGTGCACACCTCTTCCAGGTTTCCTCCTTGTTGGGCCCTGTGGCCTGCGAAGGCTGTGCCGTGGTGCAACCTGATGCTGAACATGCTGATTTTCTTCTCTTGTTTAATCCTTTGATAAATACGAACAATGGATTCAAGACTCAAGGCTGAGGTCCCATAAGATATTGAAGTGATGTTTGTTAGTCAAGAGGCTCATTTCTTAGGGGTGGCTCTTTCTGCTATGTCACTTGCCTCTATTCTTACTATCATTGAAAACTCCACTCATGTTGAGAGTTTGAGTTATGGGATGCACCAATCGAACTAGAAGGTGAAGTCCATGGATTTTTCCTTCGACAACATGAATGTGGTTCGCTAGCTTCTCAAGGGATCAATCTTGCCTCCAGATGCGTACCTGTTGAAAAATTTGGCTCCTCACCAGTTGATGGCTAACACCCTAAACCACTGCTATAAGGTAAGATCTGAGGTCTTAAGTCTTTGTCTTTTGCATATTTTTTCTCAGTATTCTCTCACTAAGTTATTTTTTATGTAGGCTGGCATGCATACCTATTTTCTTAGCACCTCTCTCTAGTCCATGAGCAATACCATTATTGGACTTACAAGAAGTGCGAAGGATTGTAAAAGGCAGTTGGATAAAAGCAAAGAACAATTGGATGCTCTTTCCAACCAAGACAACGATCTTGAGCTCGAGAAGGAGAAGCTACAGGCCTCTTTGGCCTCAAAAAATTCTAGTTGCATGTCTAACTAGGAGGAGGTGGAATGCTTGAAGACTAAGGTTTCTTGGCTCCAAGAGGTTGGAAGCCAGCTTGGGGTTGAAATCTTTAAACTTTATGGGATCAAGAGCCAGCTTGGAGCTAAAGTGACTCATCTTCAAGGCATAGAGGGTGAGCTGAGTATTCAGTTGGTCCATGTCTAGGCCTTTGTTGTAGAGAAATACTGTAACTCTAAGGACTTTAGGAAGAAACTTTTGAGGGAGGTTTCAGGGTTTTGTGTTGAAGGCATTGATATAACAAAGGTAGTTAGTGCTAAGAAGTGGCCTGACCTAGATTGGGCCAATGTGGAAATCCCTTAGACCTCTGAGGGGTAGGCAAGATAAGAGGTAGTTGAGGTAGCACGAGTGACCAAGGTAGCTAAGCTAAGAAGAATGAGGATGAGGAGTTACAATATTAGGATAAGACTTAACTTTTTTTTCCTGTAATTTTTAGGCTTGAAGCCCTCTAGATATAAATATTTTTTAAATGAAATATTTTTATTTTATGTCTCTTGCCTTTACATTTTCACTACTTCTATTCAGTAAAGTTTACAATAATTTTTTATAAGTGCTAAGACTTTGTATTTTGATCTTGATTTATCTGCTTCAACTAGAGTAGTAGTGATTGAATGAAGGTTTGTTCGAGTAGAGATTTAGTCTCTCACTTCAGGTTCTTAAGATCCTCACTTTAAGTGGACTGAATGGGGACTTTTGCAAGCGTTCTGTCCTGAGCATATGACTTCAGTCTCTTGCTTAGGCTGAGAGTCTTCGCCTGTGTCAATGTATCTTTGTAGTGCTTTATCCCCAGACTAAAACTGAATTTGACTTTGTGCTTCTTCCTTTACCCTACTTAGGTCTATCCTAAGTATTTGGTGATTAATAAGATAGTCAAGATATCTTTATCTATTCTTTTTTATTTGATGGCCTGATTTGCTTTGGTTACTATGACTTTATCTGCCTAGATGAAGAGGGTTGCTAAGGAGCTCACTAGGCAAGTGGTGATTAAAGCCTAAGATTTGAAGGTCTTTGATAAGGGTCGTGACAATTTTTTTTGTTCAAGCTTTTTACCTTGGTTAATGAGGTATTTGTGGGGTGGTTTATTAACTTGTTGAGTAAAATTGTGCAAACCACGAGCTCATTCCTCTTGTCTCCTAGCTATTAAAGGGATTAGTCACAAGTCGCTTATATCAAACCTTGAAAGAATTTGATCGTCCCTAAGTAGGGATATAAGGATAGATCTGTACCATTTCCTTCAGAGCATGTGGGGGAAGCTGACACAAATCTGTCTATGAATGTCCATGAGTAAGCATTGAAAAGTTGCTAGTCCCCATATGCTTAATGGAACTCTCCTATGTAAGGCACGATCTCTAACATCTTGAAACTGTTAAGACTCGTTGTATATGTGTGTTGGTGTTTGTATAAGGTTTAAACATGGTTTGAAAAAGGTTCTTCATAAGACCTTGGCGCCTCAGCGCACAGCAAGTCAAGAAGAGTGCAGCATCAGGTCAAGCTGCGGCCCAGCCTTCCCAGGCCGCGGTGCCCAGAATGGAGGAAGCCTGGAGGAGGTGTGCACTATGGCTCAGCCTCCCCTAGGCCGCGGCGCCTAGAGAGTGATACATGTGTGCCTTGGCTTGAGCCGCAACGTGCCCTATTCTGGACCGCAACGCTAGATACACTGAGACTAGTTTCTTCAGCCTTTTAAGAGGTGCGTGGATGCATGAACAAAACACACAGGATCACTAATGATTAATGAAGGGCTATGATTGAATCGTTCTCAAGATCCAAGGGTGGAGATTGACTTCAAAGATTGGCTCAAGAAGTGGTGCACTGTACAAAGGGTCACCTAGCTTCAATCTCAACATAATAATACACAATAAACACAATTGATCATCATACAAAAGAATTCAAGTGCAAGTGTGAGAGTGCAAAGACACAAAACACAGGAGAGGCACTAGAATAAATCTCAAAAGAGAGGCTGGTTGTAAAGGGAGAGTAGCATATATTGGATAGAGGGCTTTGCAATAGTTCTTATCCCTTTCTTTCTTCTCTTCTTTGGTTCTTTAAGAACTTGGGTTTCTTGGGATGAGGGGTTGCTATAACTTGTAACAATTGTCGTGTTCTTTCTTTTCTTTGATTTCTGTTTCTGTTTCCGATTCATTACAAGTCATTCTAGACTTAGGTGTTTGGAAGATCACCACCTGGGCATCTCTAAGGTGATTTCCCAACAGTGGTATCAGAGCCGGAGGAGCTTTGGTGAGAGGGTATCGGAGCTGGAACAGAAGGTATCGGAGTCAAGACTCCAAGAATCAAAGATCAACTTCTTGGGTGATTCAAGAACGGAGTAAAGATCAAGATCTGATCGTGTTCTTGAGGGTGATTCAAGAACGGTATTGAGATCAATCATCAATCGTGTTCTTGAGGTTTAGAAGAAGTTGGAAAGAAATTGTGGGTGTTGCATAAATCTGGGATTTTTTCCGCAAGATGGCTTCAAATTTCATTGTTGAGAAGTTTGATGGAAAGGGAGACTTTTCCCTTTGGAAGCGGAAGATTATGGCTGTTCTTATGCAACAGAAGGTGGACTTAGCTATTGGAGAAGATGGCGTTTTTCCAGTAAGTATCACGAAGGACCAGCGGATTGAGATAAAGAAGATGGCATACAGTACCATTTTCTTGCACATGTCAGAAAGCGTGACAAGGGAGTGTGGAGACTCGAAAAATCCAGCTGTCATATGGAAGAAACTAGATGAATTGTTTCTTACCAAGACTCTCCCTAATAAGATTTATCTTCTTAAGAGAATCTTTGCTTTTAAAATGGATCCTAATAAAGAGTTGCAAGATAATCTTGATGTGTTTAATAAGCTAGTTTAAGATTTGAATAGCTGTAGCATAACATTCCCGGATGAACAATTAGCTGTTATTTTGTTAAATTCTCTTCCTGATTGTTTTGATAATTTGATTAATTCTATTGAATATGGAAGAGATACACTAACCAAGGAAATCATGATTAATGCTATAAGGGCTCATGATTTCAAAGCCAAGATAAGGGAAGCATCAAGTGGAGAAGGGTTGTTCGTTAGAGGAAGGCTAGCAACTCAGAATGGCAGTAGCATTCTTGGCAACTACCTAGAGAAATCAAGAGGTAGAGGGCAGAGCCATGGGAGATCTCACTCCAAATCAAGATTTGGAGGAAAGAGATGCTTCTACTGCAACAAGAAGGGCCATTTCAGGAAAGATTGCAAGAAGAAGATGTGGGATGAGAGAGGAAGAGGCCATACCAATAATGGAGAGGCTTCGGTTGCCAATGGAGAACAGCAAGATGATGTTCTTGTTGTGTGCTCAAGTGTGAGCAGGAAGAAAGGTAGCGAGAAATGGATTCTGGATTTCGGGTGCACTTATCACATGTGCCCTCACAAGGATTGGTTCAAGAACTTCAAGGAAATCAATGATGGAAAGGTTTTCTTGGGGAATGACACTTCTTGCCAAGTGAGGGGGATAGGAGACATCCAATTGAGGATGTTTGATGGAGTCATAAGGCTGCTGTGGAATGTGAGGTATCTTCCAGATTTGAAAAGGAATTTGATCTCATTAGGGCAGCTGGATTCCATGGGGTATACATATAAAGCAGAGGGAGGAAAGATCAAGGTGACCAAGGGATCTTTGATAGTGATCAAAGCAACAATAAAATATGGACTCTATGAGATGATTGGAGAGACAGAAATCAACGATCAAGCAGAAAGCTTGATGGCTGAGATGGATAAAGCAACCCTTTGGCACACTCGCTTAGGACATATGAGTGAAAAGGGTCTGCAAGTTCTCAGCAAGGACGATCTACTTGGTGGTGACAAAGTAGAAAAATTGGATTTCTGCGAGTGTTGCGTTCTTGGGAAGCAACACCAGGTCAGCTTCAACACTGGAGTTCACAAGTCTAAGGGGATTCTTGACTACATTCATTCAGACCTTGGGGACCAGCAAAAACACCAACACAGGGAGGTAACTTTTACTTTCTGTCTTTAATTGATGATTATTCAAGAAAGATTTGAGTTTATTTGCTTAAAAATAAATCAGATGCTTTGAATAAATTTGTGGTGTGGAAAAAGTTGCTGGAGACTCAAACGGGTAAGGTAGTTAAGGCTTTACGAACCGATAATGGCTTAGAATTTTGAAATAAGGATTTTGATAAATTCTATGAGTTAAATGGCATTCTAAGACATAGAACGGTTGTAAAAACACCTCAGCAAAATGGAGTTGCTGAGAGGATGAATATGACCCTTGTGGAAAAGGTTAGGTGCATGTTAATTGGGTCCGGTTTACCAAAATACTTTTGTAGGGAAGCTGTGTCTACTGCTGCATATTTGGTTAATAGATCATCCTCTAAAGCTTTCGAGCTCAAGACTCCCATGGAGATGTGGAGTGGGAAACCCCCTGAGTTGAGCAACCTTAGGACTTTGGGTGTGCTGCATTTGCACATCAAAAGAATGATAAACTTAACCCAAGGTCTAGAAAATGTGTGTTTCTAGGGTATTGATGAGAGTCATAAAATGCATCTTAACAGTACTTAATTGTTAGCATTTTAGGGTTGATCAAGGTTTGAATTACACTTTTATACCTAAATAACTCTAAAGTGATATTCTTGGATCATTGATCTATTTCAGTGCATTTTTAGGCACTTTGAGTTTAAAAGAGATGGAAAAGCTATCATTGCTTAAAGCTCGAATATTCCATACGTATCGGAGTGAAGGAGTGCTTCTAAAAGGACAAGATGAAGGGTTTATGGGCAAGGAAGCCTTCAGTGGGTGCCTAGGACCAGACCAGACAAAGCCTAGCGCCCAGAGAGAAAGCCTAGGTGCCCAGAAGCACACCCAAGCAAGGAACAGCCAAAGCCTAGGTGCCCAGAAGGAAAGGCCACGGTGCCCAGAGGCACACCCAACCAAGGATCAGGCAGGGCCGCGGCGCACATAAGTGAGAGCCGTGGTGCATACACAAAACTTTATTTTTGAGTTATGACCTAATTAGGACTTTAATAATTGTTTAAACCCTAGAACACCCTTGGACCTCTTGTATTATAAATAGATCACTTAGGGTTTGAGAAGGATGAGAGGCCGGAGGTCGAAAAAAAACATCATAAAGGCTGCTACATTCTCCCCTATGATCACCTAATCTCCAAGCAAGGTGAAGGGATGAATCCCTAGGTGTAGTTGTTCTTATTTTCCTTTATTGATTCAGTTGTAGTTGGAATTTATTGTCAAAACATTGTTATATGTTACTCTTTTATCTAATTAAAAGATTTTCTTAATCCGGTTATTGTATCTTTATCTTTGATATAAGTCTAGTCATACTCTTCTTATGTCAAGATTATTGGATGTGATTGAGTCCGGTAGATTTATCTTTTAAGTTTGTCCATTACTGCAATATTGTCATTAAAGATATATTGTCGTTTCTTGATAAATCTATAGGATAGGTCATGTGTGCTTAACTCGAAAGTAAAGAGTAATTCATATCAATTACATTAGAATTTATATGTGCTTTAGTTGAATATTTGCCGATTGCTTGTTTGGGATGTGAAACTTGCAATCGAGATAAAAACAACTGAATTGAGATTGGAATAAGGCAACAAACCCAGGAAGAATTCCTAGAACCTTGTTGTTTCTTTATCACATACTTTAATCTATTTACACAATTACTTCATCACATATCTTCTCACTTGATTATTATTGTTCGTGTTAAGGTTTGCACTTTTCCTTTGTAGATCGCTTTTCCCTGTGGAATAGACACCCCAAAGCTGTGCTACAACTACCGCGTTATACTTTGGACGTAATCAAATTTTAGCGCCGTTGCCGGGGAAATGCACTTACATACAAAGAAGATTGTCAACTCTAAGACAAGATGGTACTATTGTTCCTTTCTTTAAGTTTTTTGATTTTTTGATTTCTTTTATTTATTCTGTTTAATTTCCTTTTAACTCATTTGGTGTATGCTTATACCAAGAGATTCACGAGGTAGGTTCATAAAGGACCCGAAGTAGAGTTACCCTTTCCTTCCACGTCTGTTAGTGAAACCTCGCCTAGATCAAACCCTAGTGTACACCCAAACAAGAATTTAGAAGATTTTGCTAACATGGCTGAAAACCCTAATGAGAATGTTGCTAGGACACTTAAAGATTATTTACATCCTAGCCAAACAGCCACACCATCATGCATCATGTCTCCAGCCAACACTTGCCATCAAGACTTTAAAACTGGGATGATTCAATTACTCCCTACATTTTATGGCTTGGAAAACAAAAACCCATATGTACACATTAGGGAGTTTGAGGAAGTAGTTACGACTTTTCATAGTCAAGATGTAACTGATGATATCGTAAGACTCAAGTTTTTTCCTTTCTCTTTGAAGGATAAAGCTAAGAGTTGGCTATACTCGCTGAGACCACGATCTATTAGGACATGGAATGAGATGACTCAGGTCTTCTTCAATAAATATTTCCCTCAACATAAGACCAATGCTTTAAAAAGACAAATCTCCACCTTTGTACAAAAGGAGAACGAGACTTTGTATCAGTCTTGAGAGAAATTTAAGGAGCTATTAAGTATGTGTCCACACCATGGGTATGAGAGTTCGCGCTTAGTGAGCTACTTTTATGAGGGACTTACCTATAAAGAGTGCCAATTCGTAGAGATAATGTATAATGGTGAATTTCTGCAAAAAGATCCTAATGAGGCCATATAGTACCTCAATGAGCTTGCTGAAAAAACTAACACTTGGACTGGACCTAGTGCTACTGAAAGCACAAATAGGTCATGACCTGTAGGAAACCCAAGTAGTGGTGGAATATACCATCTTAGGGAAGAAGACAACCTAAAAGCTAAGGTCGAGATGCTCACTAGGGAATTAGATGCATGAAAAACTAAAAAGCCAACACACTGGATTAATTAAGCCGAATCTTTGGAACCATGTTTTGTGTGTGGCGAGGTAGATCATCTCGCCCAAGAGTGTCCCACATTTGCTGAGATGAGAGAGATGTATAAGGAACAATGTAATGCCTTAGGCATGTACAAAAATCCCTCAGCACCCTTCTCTAACACCTATAATCCGGGATAGCGAAATCACCCCAACTTCAGCTGGAAATTTGAAAACCAGCAGCTTGCACAACCCCTTAGATCATACCTTGCAGTATATCATGCACCCTCATCCTCTAGGAGTTCTTTAGAAGACACTTTACATGCTTTTATAGAGGCAAAGAGTAAGACAAATCAGAGGTTTGAATCGTTAATTACGCAAGTTGTTGAAGAGAACAAAGAGATAGAGAGCCAAATGACCAAACTGATGGGCTCCTTAAGTGTGAATGAGCGAGGGAAGTTCCCTTCCCAAACTCAGTCCACACCCCATGGTCAACACATGGCACAAACAAATCCAAAAAATGTAAATTCCATTGTGACAAGAAGTGGTAAGACATTACACATCCCAACAACGAACATATCTGAGGATGTGGAAAAGGGTCAAAGTAGTAGTGATGCTGAACTGCCCAAAGAACATGAGATTACCAAGAGCCCTGTTAAGGCACCATTCCTTCAAGCCTTAAAATCAAACAAGAAAAATCTGGAGCTAAATAATGAAATCATAGAGAACCTAAGGCAAGTAAAACCGAATCTTCCACTTTGCATGTGATTAAACAAGTTCCTACTTATGCAAAGGTTCTCAAGGATTTATGTACAATTAAGAGGAAGCACCATGTGAAGAAAACAATATTCCTAATGGAACAAGTTAGTGCTTTAATTGAGTAAAGAATTTCCCCAAAATACAAGGATCCTAGCTGTCCAACCATTGCATGTAGCATTGGAAATCAAGAGGTTAGACAAGCCTTGCTAGATTTAAGAGCTAGTGTAAACCTCATGCTATTTTCTATTTATTTTCAGTTGGGTTTAAGAGAAATCAAACCAACCATTGTGGTATTGCAATTGGCTAATTGTTCAGTCAAAGTACCTCAGGGTGTGGTAGAGGATGTTTTAATTCAAATTGATAAATTTTATTATCTTGTTGATTTCCTAATCCTTGATACTACTTCTGCTGTTGACACTAACTCTAAAATTCCTTTGATTTTGGGTAGACCTTTCCTTGCTACTGAAAATGCTCTAATTAATTGCAGGAATGGACTCATGAAGCCGTCCTTTGGAAATATGACCCTCGAAATGAACATTTTCAATGTTGCAAAACAGCTCAAAGATGAGGACGAGAACCACCACTTATACATGATCGAGTCACTCATAGATGAAGGAGTTTCTATAGCTCATGATTTTGATCCTCTTGAGTATTTTCTTGTTAATTCTGAGTTTGATTCTATTGATGATAAATCTAATATAATTGATATTTGTGCTGTTTTTTTATAAAACTCAGGATTATAGCACTCGAGCATGGCAATCGAAATTTGAGGAGTTGCCCGAAAGAAGCGAGAAACAAATCCTCCTAAGTGTGGAAGCACCTAAAGTCGAATTGAAGCCATTACCTAAGGGTTTGAAGCATGTCTTCCTCAGTCCAGGTGATATCTTTCCAGTTATTATCTCATCTGAATTGTCTGAGTCGCAAGGTGAGAAATTAATTTGGACCTTAAATGCACATAAATCAGCCTTAGGTTGGAGCATGGCTGATTTAAGAGGAATTAGTCCCTTGATCTGTTCTCATAAGATAAATTTGGATGAAGGGACTAATCCTCGTAGAGACCCTCAACATAGGCTTAACCCTACTATGAAAGAAGTAGTGAAGAATGAAGTGTTAAAACTATTAGATTCGGGAATTATATATCCCATAGCTGATAGTAAATAGGCAAACCCTACACAAGTCGTTCCTAAAAAGTTCAGAGTCACTGTGGTAAAGAATGACCTAGGAGAGTTAGTCCCTACAAAACTTGTGACTGGGTGGTGAATGTGCATTGATTACAGAAAATTAAATGCTGCCACCCGGAAAGACCATTTCCCACTCCCCTTTATCGATCAAATTCTTAAGCATGTAGTTAGTCATCCTTTTTACTGTTTCTTAGATGGTTATTCTGGTTATTATCAAATTGAAATGCATTAGAAGACCAAGAGAAAACCACTTTCACATGTCCTTTTGGCACTTATGCTTTTTGTAGAATGCCATTTGGATTGTGTAATGCCCCTGCCACTTTTTAACGTTGCATGATGAGCATTTTTAATGACATGGTTGAAAATTGCATGGAATTTTTTATGGATGACCTAACTGTTTTTGGATCTTCATTTGATGCATGTTTAATGAATTTAGAAAGAGTGCTAATTCGTTGTGAGGAGAAGGAATTAGTCTTAAACTGGGAAAAATGCCTTTTTATGGTACCATCCGATATTGTCTTAGGGCATATTGTTTCTTCTAAAGGGATAGAGGTTGATCAGTCTAAGATTGAATTAATCTCTAAATTGCCCACACCTAAGACAGTAAAGGATGTAAGATCTTTCCTTGGTCATGCTGGTTTTTATAGAAGGTTCATACAAAACTTTTCCAACATATCTAGACCACTATGTGCCCTTCTAGTTAAAGATGTCCCATTTGAGTGGACTCAAGCTTGTTAAGAGGCCTTTAAAACACTGATTAGCAAGCTTATTTCAGCACCTATAATGCAGTCACCTTATTCGAATTTACTTTTTGAAATCATGTGTGATGCTAGTGACTATGTTGTAGGTGCTGTTTTTGAACAGTGAGGAAAGGGAAAACCTTTTGTCATTTATTATACTAGTAAAACCTTAAATAGTGCTCAAATGAATTACTCCACCACTAAAAAAGAATTGCTAGCTGTAGTATTTGCTTTGGACAAATTTTGTGCTTAATTAATTAGTTCTCCTATTCTTATCTTCACAGATCATGCAACCCTCAAGTACCTTCTTACAAAGAAGGATGCCAAGGCACGACTAATACGGTGGATCCTACTCTTACAAGAATTTGACATCACCATCAAGGATAAGAAAAGAGTAGAGAATGTGGTGGCTAACCATCTATCAAGGCTCACATTTGAGGACACCTCTGACGACATGCCAATCAAGGATGATTTCCTCGATGAGCAATTACTCTCCATTACTTCTTTACCATGGTTTGCTCATATCGTGAATTATTTGGCTACAGGTGAGATACCAATGGACTAGAGCGCTCAAGACAGGAGAAAGTTCTTATATGAGGTATATAATTTTTATTGGGATGACCCCTATCTTTTCAAGTACTGCCCTGACCAAATTTTAAGGCGTTGCATCCCTAATGAAGAGATTGCCAGCATCTTAGAATTTTGTCACTCCCAAGCTTGTGGAGGCCACTTTTCAATGAAAAAAACCACTACAAAAATTTTGCAGTGTGGATTTTATTGGCCTACCTTGTTTAAAGATGCAAACATCTATTGTTACTCATGTGAAAAGCGTCAGAAGTTAGGAGCTGTGTCTCGTCGTAATATGATGCCCTTAAACCCAATTTTAGTGATCGAAATCTTCGATTGTTGGGGCATTGATTTTATGGGACCCTTTCCTCCTTCCTTCGGATACCAATATATCATCGTGCCAATAGATTATGTATCAAAATGGGTAGAGGCAGCAGCTTGCCGAAGCAATGATAATAGAATGGTAATTAAATTTCTTAAAGAAAATGTGTTATCTCGATTTGGTGCACCACGTGCTATAATCAGTGATCGAGGTACACATTTTTGCAACCATTCTTTTGAAGCTTTGATGAGAAAATATGGGGTGTTACATAAAATTTCTATAGCTTAAGACCCTTAGACTAGTGGATAAGTGGAACTTGCTAATAGGGAAATCAAACAAATTTTAGAAAAAACGGTTAACCCGGATCGCAAGGATTGGTCTTTGAGACTAGTTGATGCGCTTTGGGCTTACTGAACAGCTTTCAAGACTCCTTTAAGTATGTCACCTTATAGGCTTCTTTTTGGAAAGCCTTGCCACTTACCTACGAAGCTTGAGCATCGAGCTTATTGGGCCATCAAATCTTTTAATTTTGATATAGGCAAAGCGGGTAAGCTTAAAAAATTTCAGTTGACCGAGTTAAAGGAGTTAAGAAATGATGCTTATGAGAACTCTAGAATCTATAAGGCAAAGATGAAAGTGTTTCATGATAAAAATATTTTGAGGAAAACATTTAAGCCTAATGATCGAGTGTGGACCAGTCCTTTCGTAGTGAAAAATGTTTTGAAAATGGGGCGGTAGAAATTAAGGATACTAGAGATGGTCGGATTTTTAAAGTAAATGGTCAATGCCTTCAAATCTTCATTGATAGGCAAGATCCAAAAGTGGAAGACATTCCACTTATGGATCCGGTTTATTCACTTTGACTTCACCACAGAGGTATATTTTTGTTTTTCTTTTGTTTATTTTGTTCTTAATTAAATTTTAATTTATAGTTCTTTTTCTAGTTTGACTTGATCTAATTTTTTTAGGTTAATGTTTATTTTTATTTTCGTTTTTACTTTACTAATTTTATAGTTTTATTTGGCCCACAAACAAGCTTTTACCTAAAACAGGCCCAGGACGTGCCTAGGCCAGGCCCACAGCGCCTCAGTGCCCAGCACGCTCACCAGCCCAGCAGCAGTGCGCGCCTAGGCCCAGCCCCTTGCGCGCCCCAGTGCCCAGCGCCTTACCTTCTTACCCCCTGTCTCACACCTAGGCCCAGCACTGTGCGCGCTGTAGCGCACAGAATGAACACACACACACCTCAGCCCAAGCTGCGGCGCTCCCTCAGCCGAGTCGTGGCTTCACCTGTTCTGCCACCTGTCCCTGCACATAAAATGAAACCTAATTCTGCACTTATCATCTTCATTTCTTCCTTATGAAAATAGCAGCTCATTCTCTCTCTCTCATCCTCTCTCCAAACCCTTACTTACCCACTCACTTTTACTAAAAATTTCTTGATTCTAACACCAATTCTTGTAGGATTTAGCACTAATATTGCAGATTTTGCTGGAAATTTCTCCAAAAAGCTTGGCACTAAGAAGATTTTGGGTTCATCAAGAAAACTTCAAGTTGGTGGGTACTCCTTCTCTCCAATTTTGGGAATCAAATAAGACTAATTTCTTCTCTTTATTGTTCATTTGTGCTATTTGGGTGGTTGATTTTTGAATTAGTTCTATTATTCTAAACATTTGATTCAAATGGCACATAAACCTAAGAGATCAAGGGGGAAACAATCTCAATAGTATGATGAGAGAAAATTTTTTAGTTTTGAGGCTAGTGAGAGATATGTTAGGATGATGCACACTAGAAAACCCATTCCTAAGAAAGGATTCAAAATCACAGAGAGGGGAAACCCAACCTTGTTTAGAATGATCATTGATAAGCATTAGGGTGCATTTGCAAGACAACCATCTCATTCCCTCACAAATGTGGTTAGAGAATTCTACGCTAATACAGACGAACATAGGAATGGTAAGGTGAGGGTGAGAGGCAAAACAGTTTCTTTTAGCAGCACATCTATAAATAGATTCTATGGACTACCTGACATAGAAAACAGTGAGTATACTGCATATGGGTCTAATATTAATTATGAAGAGATTTGCAATACTCTCTGTATTCTGGGCACTACATGAAAAATGACGGGTGATACCCCTATAGCCTTGCCCGTTACTTCTCTGACTGTCAATGCTCGAGCTTGGTAATATTTTATATGTCAGAGATTGATGCCTGCCACGCACTATAGTGACCTTACTATTGAGAGAGCTATGCTGATTTATTCCATTTTGATGGGCATGACTATTGATGTGGGCCAGATCATATTTAATTCTTTCATACACACTGTACAACAAAAGCTTGGATTGTACTTCCCATCTTTAATTACCCAATTATGCATCTAATCTGGAGTTCAGTACAGTCCTGATGAGGATGCCTAGCAACCAAAGAAGCCCATCGATGATGGCATGCTTAATATGATTAAAACCTCAAGGCCGCCAGTTCCGGGAGAGAGAGCAGCAATTGCAGCCCCTCCTCCCCCTAGGCATGTCACTGTTGCAGAGTGCCTTGAGCGTTTAGAGATTTGTTTTGACGAGCATAAGAAATTTTTGTATGATAGGTTTGATCGTTAAGAACGCTTCTTGGCTAGGCAAGCTGATTATCAAGCAGGGGTTTCCTCTTTTTTTGGTCAGATGTACCAACACCTTGCCTCCGCTACTGGTTGTGACATGGATCACTTTCCCACTTTGCCACCCTATCCGAGTTCCTCTTTTGATCCAACTCTTGAGGAAGGTGAAGAGAATGAAGAGAATGAAGAGAATGAAGGGAATGAAGAAGAGGATGAGGACTTAGAGGATTAGTCTTGGGTTCTATCTCTTGTTTGTCTACTTTTCTTTTGTTTTTATTGGATAACTATACTAACATTTATTATGTTTCCCTTTTCGTTATTTTATTTTTCGTACTTTATTTTTCTTTCTTTTAGTTATTTCTCTCCATTTCATGTGCTAACCTAACACACGGTGGGAATCTTAATGGTACACCGCAGTTGCTTTCCTTTCGCTGTTTTGTTCTATATTGTAGATCGAAATTTCAGCAAAAAGAATGGCACGCAGTTCACATGAGAGGCACTAGAATAGATCTCAAAAGAGAGGCTGGTTGTAAAGAGAGAGTAGCATAGATTGGATAGAGGGCTTTGTAATAGTTCTTATCACTTTCTTTCTTCTCTTTTTTGGTTCTTCAAGAACTTAGGTTTCTTGGGAGGAGGTGTTGCTATAACTTGTAAAAACTCATTGATTTAGTGCAGAGAGTTCGGAGGAACTCACGGGGACGTAGGAACATTGCCAAACCTCGATAACAATTGTTGTGTTCTTTCTTTTCTTTGATTTCTGTTTCTGTTTTCGATTCATTACAAGTCATTCTAGACTTGGGTGTTTGGAAGATCACCACCTGGGCATCTCTAAGGTGATCTCCCAACAATGTGGTTTCTCGAAATAATGGATCCTTTGGAGATCGGATTTTATTTGAGATGTTGAGGCTACCAGTCTTCAAAGCAAGGATGATGTATTCATCTTCGATCTTAGCTTCTGAGGGACTTTGAGTAGCTCACAAATCCTTGCGCCTTGTTAAAGGCCAGGAGGGGGTTTAGATTTGCCCGAGAGCTGAGCTTGAGAGTTTTGGAGGGACTAAGTTTGGCTTTAGCCATCCAACTCCCAGTTAAGCATGTAATGATGCTCGTATCGAGTCGTGGTTACTATTTCTTCTCAATCTTCTGAGATGACTATTACGCTAGCTTTTTGGCAATGAACCTAAGTAGGTTCGGTCGAGCCGAGTTTGGTGCCATCTATTTGATCATGAGGACCATAAGGTCGCATTGGAATCTGAGTTCTTTGTGCCCCGTTCTGTTGGGTAAGGTGGTAAAGTACTCGATGAGAACAAATTTTACAATGCTGGATTGGAACCATTTACTATGAGCTTTGGGATTTTGCTGACTCCCTGGGGTTTGGTGAGGGTTATGTCCATCTGTACACCGTTTTGGAGGTGCTATACTATATTTCTTCGCTCTGGTGGGAGCCAAATAGAGCACCTCGAGGCTACAATATTAGAAACAATAAAATGAGATGGGTTACAGTGTTAGGAACCATAGGATGAGACGAGCTAGAGGATTTTTTCAGTGTCATCATGAGATGAATTTATCTTTCCCATTAACGACGTCAATCTGTTAATGCCAAAAAGATGATGAATGGTAGGCCTGCCTTTTTAGCCTTTAATAGGGTGGAAACAGTGCTTGAGAGTTATGGACTTGAGGAGGATTATAGTTTTGAGGTGGTCTTACTCTTATGATCACGCTTACTCAACACATGCACACCTGCAAGGGAAGTCACTCGAAGCGTGGTGCTATAGGGAGGACCCTCCAATGATTAAATCATTGGGCGCATTAAAGTGATATAAGTGAAGGGTTAAGAGAGATATCAAAGTGAGTTAGTGAAAAAGAGAGGGGATTGAGGTGATTTTCTGCGTGTTCTCTTAAGTGTTTGCTCTTTGTTTCTAGCTTTTCTCCTTTTTGTCTTTTTTTTTGTTATGAGGGTTGGGGGTTCTTTAAATAGATATTGGACATGCTTTATATGGAGCTTAAAAATGGGTTCCATCTTGGATGTGACTTTCCAAACCTTGAGCCTTGCGAGAAATGATCTCTGCCTATGAGTTCTTCCATTAAATACGGAATCTTTAGGCTTAGGGTTGCGAATCCATCATCATGATTAGAGTAGATCTGGTCCCTACACTGCCCAAGGTAACTGGCCATTATGATGCTATATGTGTCCAATTATTACTAGACTAGATAATTTTGGTCACATTAATTTTTAACTCAAATATTTATTGACAACTTGAAATGAATCCCATTATTAAATTCATATATGCTGTTGATACCTCTCAAAACATGTCTTAGGTTTAAAAATATTTTCATTTTGTGAAAAATCAACTTAAAAATAGAATCACCATTAATCTGTTTTAATGTTGATAGAATCACCATTAATCACTTAATCTTCTTTTAGTGTTAGCATTTCACTAACACCAAAAAATAGGGGCCTACAAGACTTGAGTGTGGGTTTCGGAGATCAGTTATGCGAAGGGAAGATGTTAAGCACCCTCCAACATTATTCCTAGGACTATTACCACTTGTTTTTTTTTTTATCCCTTTCAAATATTTCATAAAACAAACCCTAAATAATGTCTCAAGTTTTGATGAAAAATAAAACAATTTTCTATTTTTTATATCTTGACCGGGCCAACATGCGTATTGACACTTGAAGTTTAGTACATTGTAAGGTTTGTGAATTAATTTATTAACTATCTCAAAAGATCCAACCTGCGCATCGACACTTGGAGTTTAGTATGTTTGGAGGCTTGTGTTCGATTTTAGGTCCAAATAAGAAGTAAGAGAAATGCACATGTAACACGTGACCCATTCGAAGCCATGTGTAAACTTTATTTATTTAGAGGTTTTACCATACTCGCATCATTGACTAACAAGCCCAGTTAGATTACTGGCCTCAATTAAATGATCGATTCCATTTTTATTTTTCTAATTTTTAAATATTTTTACTAGAACACATTGAGATTAAATCTCCCTAGCAAAGTCACCAACTGTAGGTACCGTTCATTTTCACCTTACCCACGACTTCGAACTTAATACCCAAAGCCATTCCCTTCAAAGAATGATCAATAAGCGAGTGTATGGATCAAAGTGGGTTGGTTTATGGAATGATTAAAACCTACTTTGATGTGAACCCGTGGGATGGAAATCCCTTGAACCCACAATCAAATTGAAACTTACCCAAGAAAGCTAAGAAGCAAGTCAAGATAATCTAGACCCGTTGAAATCTTGTTTCAAGAACCTAGATTCGGTGAGAACACCACAAAGGATTTGCCTTCAATATGTTCTTAGTTCAATCAAGAACAAGTAGAGAAAATTGAAAATTCTCGATGAAGAAAACTTCATTCATGTTCAACTTTCCCTCAAAATGCGGCTACAAGTGTTTTTGAACCCCTCTATGAAACCCTAGGGCCGAATAAGGCCTACATCAATTAAAAGACATGGGCTGAACATCTTCAAGCCCAAAACATCCTAAACTACACACTTGTAGCTAATAAAAGATGTCCACTTAATGAATTAAATAGGCCCAAATGCCTACAGCCATAGAAACAAAAAAATAGGCCCACACACCTATATTTAATTAAATAAAAAGTCTACACAAAACCACTAGGCTATGCCGCCTCCCTCTGTAGCATGTATCACATGGATTAAAATTGGTTATTCTTTTTTCAAGCCCATCTTGAATGTTGGGGTCTTGCTCGATAAATTTGCAAACTCGACCTAAGTGGATTACACCAATCCTTGCATTGCTTCCTTGATCTTCTTAGCTCTTGACCTTGTGATTAGCCCATCTGGAACTTGCAAGGGATCTTTAAGACTCGGTCCACCATGGTGCCCATCATTCCCCTTCTCCTCAAAAGGATTCACCCTTAAATCATCACCTGTATCAAAGGGAGAAAGATCAGAAACATTGACAGTAGTAGAGACATTATACTCACCTGGAAGATCCACTTTATAAGCATTATCATTAATTTTCTCAAGGATTTGGAAAGATCCATCTCCTCGAGGATGCAATTTAGTCCTTCTATGGGCTGGGAATCTTTCTTTGCGCATGTGAACCCAAACCCAATCTCCTGGTTTAAAGATGACACGCCTTCGGCCTTTATTGGCTTGGGAAGCAAACTTTTCATTCTTCTGCGCAATTTGAAGCCGTACCTTCTCATGAATTGGCTTCATCATTTCGGCCTTCCACCGTGATAAAGCATCAGCAACAATGTTCTCCTTACATTTCTTGTAACGGATGACATAAGGAAAGGTCTCGATGTATTCCATCTATCTAGCATGTCTCTTATTTAATTTACCTCGATCCATGAGATGCTTCAATGATTCATGATCAGTGTGGATCACAAACTCCTTAGGCCAAAGGTAGTGCTGCCACATCTCTAGAGCGCGAACAAGAGCATAAAGTTCTTTGTCATAAGTGGGGTAATTCAGTGTTGTCCCACTTAGCTTCTCACTGAAGAAGGCTATAGGCCGCCTATCCTGCATCAAAACAGCTCCAATTCCTATTCCTGAGGCATCACATTCAATCTGAAAAGTTTTGTTAAAGTCAAATAATGCTAACACATGTGCAGAACATAACCTTTCTTTAATAGTAGCAAATTCCTTTGCTTGATCAATCCCCCAATGAAATCTAACATTCTTTTTAATTATTTCACTGAGTGGTGTAGCAATGGTGCTAAAATCCTTTACAAAACGCCTATAAAAGCTAGCTAAACCATGAAAGCTTCTTACCTCAGAGATGCTTTTAGGCATTGGCCACTCCTTGATGGCCTTGACTTTCTCTTCATCCACCTTAATACCTTTTGTACTAACAACATAACCAAGAAAATAACTTTTTCCATGCAAAAGGTACATTTCTTAAAATTAGCATACAACTTTTCACATCTCAACACATTGAACACACATTTCAAATGCTTAATATGTTCATCTAAGTTCTTGTTGTACACTAGGATATCATCAAAGTACACGACTACAAATTTTCCTATGAACGCATGTAATACATGGTTCATTAATCTCATGAAAGTACTAGGCGCATTTGTAAGTTCAAATGGCATAACCAACCATTCATAAAGTCCATATTTAGTCTTAAAAGCAATTTTCCATTCATTGCCCTTTTTCATTCTAATCTAATGGTATCCACTTTTAAGATCTATTTTACTGAAAATACATGAGCCATGTAATTCATCAAGCATATCATCTAATCTAGGAATGGGATGACGATACTTTACCGTAATATTGTTGACCGCTCTGCAATCTACGCATATCCTCCAAGTCATATCCTTCTTTGGCACTAGTAGCACTGGTACTACACATGGGCTCATGCTCTCTCTCGCGTAATCCTTGCTCATCAAATCTTTAACTTTTGTTTGAAACTCATTTGTCTCATCTAGATTACTCCTATAGGCTGGTCGGTTTGGAATAACGGCTCCAAGTACAAAATCAATTTGATGCTCAATGCCTCTAATGGGCGACAACTCACTTGGCATCTCTTTCGGAAATACATCATTGAATTCCGGCAACAAAAAAATATCCAAACTAGGAAGAGATTGGTTAGTTTCATCAAGATTAAGATAAAATTCTTTGTAAACAAGAAAAATCATAGGTTGATATGCTATGAAGACCCTCTTAAGCTCACTCTCCTTTGCATAAAAACTCATATTTCTCTTTTATTTTCTCTCTGTAGGTTCTCTTTCTTTTTCCTCTCGTGGTTCCACTCTCTTTTCTTTATTCTTTGCTATCTCTCTATTTTCTTTTTCACCCTCTCTTTTTCTTGAGGTTTTGGCCTCATCATCATTTTTCTTTCTTATGTTTCGGCCTCACCCTTTCTTTTTTGCTCAATCTCACTTTTCACCTTCAGTTGGTCCTCATAGACCTGTTTTAGGGTTAAAAGAGCAAGCTTGATTGTTTTTCCATCCTTTACAAAATTTTATCTATTCCTAAACCCGTCATGAATCACCCTCCTATCATACTGACACAGTCTCCCTAACAAAATATGGCCAGCATGCATAGGAACTACATCACAAAGCACCTAATCACTATACCTCCTAATGGTAAAAGCCACCAAAACTTGCTTATTGACCTTGACCTCCCCACATTCATTCACTCATTGCAACTTATAAGGTCTAGGATGCTTCAGTAAAGGTAAGCTCAACTTCTCAACTAGGGTGGTACTAACTACGTTGGTGCAACTTCCCCCATCTATAATTATACTACACACCTTGTTGTTTACATAACATCTAGTATGAAATATGTTCTCTCTCTGCTGCTCCATATCATCTACCTTAACTTGTGTATTGAGAGAACGCCTGGCAACAAGAGACTCACCTTCTATGGGGTATTCCACTCCATCATCATCACTAGCATCGACCAACTCGGGCATCTCATCACTATCATCCTCACTCTCAGTCATCACCTACCCAGTGTCACGCATAACCATCACCCGTTTGTTTGGACATTGAGACGCGATGTGCCTTGAACCCAAACATTTAAAACATTTAATATCTCTATTCCTTGAAGGTTGGAAATCTACCTTAGGTTTATTCTTGCTAGTTACCTCATTTTTTCCCTTAAGTGGTTCAGCATTCCCCTTTGCTACAACTCGATCATTTTTATCCCACTTTGGTTTCTAAGGAGTGATAGAATATAAAGTATACCTTACTGCCCCCTTTCTCTTTAACTGCCTCTCCACCTTCATAGCCATCTGCACCATGTCTTCTACCTCCACGTAATGCTGCAACTCAACTACATTGGCTATGTCCTTATTCAAACCACTTAAAAATCTGGCCATTGTGGCTTCCTGATCCTCCTCTACATTAGCCCGAATCACAGCCACCTCCATTTCCTTATGGTAATCCTCTACACTCCTAGACCCTTGTGTAAGGTTTTGTAATTTTTGGTAGATGTCTCTATAGTAGGAGCTAGGTACAAGTCTTCGCCTCATGAGAGCTTTCAACTCACCCCATGTTTCTATAGGTCTCTCATGATTCCTCCTCCTATTGGTCACTAATTGATCCCACCAAATAATTACATAATTAGTGAACTCAATTACCGCCAACTTCACCTTTTTCTCCTCTGAAAAATTGTGACAATCAAAAATCAACTATATTTTTTTCTCCCACCCTAAATAGACTTTAGGGTCATTCCTACCTTATAAAGATGGTATTTTCATTTTGATGCTCCCAAGGTTCCTATCTACCCCATCTCGACCCCTTGGATTTCTCCTAGGTCTTCTTCCATGCCTACCTCCTCTAAGTCTGCCCATTCCACCCATTTCAACTTCAGATGCTATATCTTTCTCATCCTCATCATCTTCTTCGTTGTCATACTCATTTTCAATGCTAGGTTCATGTCTCGTCCTATCTCATCCACCTTTCAGATTTCTAATCACTACCTATTGCTGATCCATCCTATCCCCCCCCCCCAATACCAAATTCAACCGTTCAAACTGTTGTTGCATGGATAAAACCTCACACACTCCCTTACGTGTTTACACTCAAATATTGTCACTCCACTCGTGTTTAACTCTTTTAGCCTTTTCCAATACTATTCTCACCCACTCTTGCCTTTTACCTCACCTGTTTTCCATTTCAAGTTCTTTAAGAACTAGTTGAACTAAATCAAGACACAACCTTGTATTATTCCAACCAGTAATAGATTCAAGAAATAAGAAAGGAATAAAATGACATGGATCTCAAGGAATTTGTACGAGGAAAAGGGCAATTAGGAAACAAGATACTAAAGATGATATATTCAACCCCTTGAAGATAAAGATCAATCAACACCAAAATCACTTCAATTTTCAGATTGTAAAGTATATCAAACAGTCAGTTCTGAAATTTCTTTCTTTTTTAATACAAATTCGGTCACAAACAACAACAATAATTGTAATTTTGAAAAAAGATTGATCTGATTTCAACAACAAAAAACGAAAATAGATAGAATCAAAGAAAAAATTACAGATCTAGAAATTAAAGCAAAGATTCGTGTAATCTATTAAAGGATTTGCATATCTGAATTCTTGAATCAAGTACATGAGTAATTGTTGTGGTATCTCCTCTAGCTCTGATACCACTATTGGAAATCACCTTGGAGATGCCCAGGTGGTGATCTTCCAAACATCCAAGTCTAGAATGACTGGTAAAGATGAATCAAAAATAGAAACAGAAATCAAAGAAAGGAAATGACACAACAATTGTTATCGAGGTTCGGCAATAGCCTACGTCCCAATGAGTTCCTCTGAACTCTCTGCACTAAATTAATGATTCTTTACAAATACAACAACCCTTTCCAAGAAACTCAAGTTCTTAAAGAACCAAAGAAGAAGAAGTAAAAGAAAGTGATAAGAACTAACCCTGGAATTTTCCCAAGAAATCTCCCCTTACAAGCCCTTGAATCCCCTTTCTATTCTACTCTCTCTTTCTAAACAACCAGCCTTTATAATGAGTCTCTCTTGTTTTGTGTCTTTGCACTATTATAATTAATCTCACTTTCAATTATAAGTTATGTCTCTTTTGAAGCTAGGTGACCCTTTATATAGTGCATCATCTTCTTGACCCATCTTGAGGATCAATATCCACCCTTAGATCTTGAGGACCAATCAACCTTAGCCCTTAATTAATTCTAAGTAATCCTATGCATTTTGAATATGCCTCACACACTTAACAAAAGGTTGAACCAAAAGGTATCAATGTACCTTTAGGCCGCGGCCTAGAACAGGGCATGCTGCACCCTAGAGTGTGCTGAAACTTCACCATGTTGCATCCATTCTAGGCGCCGTGGCCTGGGGGAGGCTGAGCCATGGTGCATACCTCCTCCAAATCTTCTCCTATGCTGGGCACTGCACCTTAGAAGAGCTAAGCCATGGCACACACTAGTGTGCACACTTTCTGTAGTTGCTTCAAGGTGAGGCGCGCACACTTGTGCTGAGGCGCCAAGACTTGAGGCTGAAACTCTTCAAATCATATTTAAACCTTAGACAAACACCAATAATCTCTACCTTTTTCTAAGCGATTAAACCCAAACCCATTATGCAGAGAACTCAGTATCCAAACTCATCTTGAGCATCATATCAACCGACTCCAATCCTAAGTAGTCCAAGGCAATGATTGAACTTACTTAGAGGAAGAACCTTGGTGCCTAAATCTGCAGGATTTTTCTCTGTGGATATCTTGTCCACATGAATGTATCCTTCCGTAATATTTTCCCAAATGAAATGATACCGAACATCCATGTGCTTTGTCCTCTTATGGAATACCTGATTCTTACACAAGTGCAACACACTTTGACTATTCGAATACACCACCACCTGCTCTTTCAGGACCTTCAACTCTTCCAACAACTTTTTGCATTACATAGCCTCCTTAATGGCTTCTGTTTCCACTATGTACTCAGCCTTGGTTGTTTAGAGTGTTACCACTGGCTGTAACTGAGCCTTCCAACCTATACAACATCCGTTTAAGTTCAAGAAGTAGAAGGTAATTGATCTTCTTTTATCCTGGTCTGCTCCATAGTCTGAATCCGCATAACCCTCAAGATAGATGGACTTACCCCTCTTCTCATAAATCAGCCCTACTTTTGGGCTTCCCTTCAAGTATCTCAACAACCACTTCATCCCAAGCCAATGCTCTTTTTCGGGATTACTCATAAACCTACTGAGGACACTTATTACATGAGCAATATCAGGTCTAGTGCTTACCATAGTGAACATAACTGAACTAGCCGCACTAGAGTAAGGGACCTTTTCAATTTCCTTCTTCTCCGCCTCTGATCTCGGACATTGATCACTGGAGAACTTGAAATGGCCAGCAATGGGAACCTTCACTAGTTTGCTATCTTCCATAGAGAACTTAGATATCATCTTCTCTATGTAGGAAGTCTGAGAAATCTTTAATCTATTTCTCTCCCTTTCTCGGATTATATTCATCCCAAGGATCTTCTGTGCATGGCCAAAATCCTTCATCTCAAACTCCGAACCGAGTTGAGACTTCAATTCTTCTATCTTCTCCCTGCTATTCCTAACCAACAGCATATCATCGACATAGATGATGATGATCACCACTTACTCCACCTTATGCCCCTTGTAATACAAGCACGAATTATAGTAACTCCTCATGAAACCCAAGCTGGTTACAAAGGAATCGAACCTCTTATTCTATTGCTGAGGTGATTGCTTCAGGCCATAGAGAGATTTCTTCAATTTGCACACCAAATCTCTCTGCTTTCCTTCCTCATAGCCTTCAGGTTGCCTTATGTAGATGGTCTCATCAAGCTCTCCATGCAAGAACGCTATTTTCACATCCATTTGCTCGATCTTCCAATCAAATTGGACCACCATAGCCAATACTATCCGTATCTTCTTGTATTTCATAACCGATGAGAATATTTCGGTCAAATCTATGCCTTCTCTTTGTGTGAACTCCTTTGCCACCAGCCTAGCTTTATACCGGACTTCATCCCCTGGAGTGTTTCCTTCTTTGATTTTGTAGATCCACCTACAATCCACAACTCTTTGTTTTTCTGGTTTGGGCACCAATTCCCAAGAGTTGTTCTTCCTCAAAGAATCCATTTCTTCCTCCATAGTTAGCTGCCACTTTGGCGACTCCTTACATTCCATGGCATCAATGTAAGTTTTTGGTTCAACCTCTCCTTCTGTCCAAGGAGTTGCTACATTAGCATCCGCAAACCCATATCTCAAAGGTAGTCTGACCACCCTCCTTTCTCGGTCCCTTGTGAGCTGGTAGTTATTCTGACTTGCTGCATCAACCTCTTCTAGTTCAGCCTCCTCTTGAGTATCCTGAGCATGGCCTTTATTAATGGGCTCTACCTGGTCCAAACCCTCTTTACTTCCTTGCTCTACCTGAACTGAATTTTCCTTGATGAGATGCTCCATAAATTCCGGACTAGTTTGCTCACAAGCCCCTACAGGGTTAGTTTTCTCCAAATAGGGAAATAACAATTCATTAAAAATAACATCCCTACTTATTATGAGTTTCATTCCTTTTGGTTCTAAGGACCACAACCTATACTCTTAACCCCATCACTATACCCTAGAAATACACATTTTCTAGACCTTAGGTTAAGTTTATCATCTTTTTTATGTGCAAATGCAGCACACCCAAAAGTCCTAAGGTTGTTCAAGTCAGAGGGTTTCCTACTCCACATCTCCATGGGAGTCTTGAGCTCTAAAGCTCTAGAGGGTGATCTATTTACCAAGTATGCAGCAGTAGACACAGCTTCCCCCTAAAAATATTTTGGTAAACCGGACCCAATTAACATGCACCTAACCTTTTCCATAAGGGTTCTATTCATCCTCTCAACATCTCCATTTTGCTGAGGTGTTTTTACAACCGTTTTATGTCTTAGAATGCCATTTAACTCACAAAATTTACCAAAATCCTTATTGCAAAATTCTAAGCCATTATCGGTTCATAAAGCCTTAATTACCCTACCCGTTTGAGTCTCCAGCAACTTTTTCCACACCACAAATTTATTCAAAGCATCCGATTTATTTTTAAGCAAATAAACCCAAGTCTTTATTGAATAATCATCAATTAAAGACAGAAAGTAAAAGTTACCCCCCTGTGTTGGTTTTCTTGCTAGTCCCCAAAGCTCCGAAAGAATGTAGTCAAGAATGCCCTTAGACTTGTGCACTCCGATGTTGAAGCTGACCCGGGATTGCTTCCCAAGAACGCAACACTCGCAGAAATCCAATTTCTCTACTTTGTCACCACCAAGTAGACCATTCTTGCTGAGAACTTGTAAGCCTTTTTCGCTCATATGTCCCAAGCGAGTGTGTCAAAGGACTGCCTTATCCATCTCAGCCATCAAGCTTGCTGCTTGATCCTTGATTTTTGTCTCTTCGATTATCTCATAGAGTCCATCTTTTATTGCTGCTTTGATCACTATCAAAGATCCTTTGGTCACCTTGATCTTTCCTCCCTTTGCTTTGTATGAATACCCCATGGAATCCAGCTGCCCCAATGAGATCAAATTCTTTTTCAAATTCGGAAGATACCTCACATTCCATAGCAACCTTGTGACTCCATCAAACATCCTCCACTGGATGTCTCCTATCCCCCTGATTACGCCCAAAGTATAATGTGGTAGTTGTAGCACAGCTTTAGGTGTCGATTCCACAGGGAAACGTAAACTACAAGGAAAGTGTAAACTTTAATATGAAACGGTAGAATCTAAATGAGAGAATCTGAGTAGTGTGAGAAAATTGTGTAATTGTAATGAAAAATATAATGGAAGTAACAAGGTTCCGGGAATCCTCCCCAGGTTCGTTGCCTTATTCAAATCTCAATTCAGTTGTTTTTATCTCGATTGCAAGTTTTACATCCCAAACAAGCAATTGGCAAATATTCAATCAAGCACATATATAAACCCTAATGTAATTGATATGAATTACCCTTTACTTTCGAGTTAAGCACACATGACCTATCCTATAGATTTATCAAGAAATGACAATATATCTTTAATGATGATAGGTGCTTAAATATTCATATTTAAGCCCCCTTATTTACATTTGTTAGCTCCTTAGTTATGTTAATTTAGTACATTTTACTTCATTTGTGTGTTTTACATGTTTTTATAGGGTCTTGGAGAAAAAGAAGCACTTTTGGCACCTAAAGGAAGATACCTAGAAATCCTGGAGCAGCTTCTGGTCAAAGTGCGATCGATTGCAATGTTACATGCGATCGAGCGCACATTGCGATCATGCACACACATGAAGGATCGAGCGCAGCACTGTGATCGAGCGCAAGACGCATGCGATCGAGTGCACATGTACGGGCGGTGAACAGTAAAATGGCATAACCCTATTTTGGAAATAAGAGAGTTTTTGCGTTTTTGAAAGTTAGGGTTTCCAGAGCCTTCCAGGACTACTCAAGCCCTATAAATACACCTGTAAAGCACACACAAACGATCACTTCTTAGAGAACACTTCTTTTATTTTTTGCTTAGCTCGGAGTTTTAGGCTTTGGAGATGATTGATAACCCGTCTCCCTAGTATTCTTCGGGTTTTATATTTTATGCTTAGTTTATATATGATGTTTATCTTAGACAGCATGTGTAACTAACTTTCTTATAGGGCTCGATTGAAGCCCTAGTTATGCTTTCTCATGTATTTATTCATTGATAAAATCTTTGCCAATAGCCTTTATTATGTTGCTTAACTTGATTAATGTATGGCCAACGTATGCATGTGGTATTGATAGGTTAGTTAGATCAATTTGGATGACCGAGTCTTAGGTCTAACATTAGTAACAAAAGATATCCACACCGGATTCTTGGATTAATCAACATGGGAAATCGGGAGTAGATACCATGCCCTAGGTCTCATGTGGTTGTCGATTTCCATAAATCTTATGCTTTCTTAAGGAACAACTCACGCAAATACCATGTTGAATCCCTTAAGGAAGAAAAGAGTTAGAGTAGATACCATGCCTAACTCGTTGCTTAAGGAAATCAATAGCTTAAGGAGTAGATACCATGTCCTTAGGTTGGCGACCATTAGGTATACATGATAAGGCTAGTGCGCTGATACATTATACAATTGGGAAAGTATGACTAGTGGTGGATATCAAAGCCCTATGTCTTTATTATTATCAAATCACATTCAACAGTTGTTTTTTTTTTTTTACTTTGAAAAAACTAATTCTAAAACCGAACTTTACCAATTCCTGTGGAGATGATCTTGCTTTCGCACACTATACTACACTGTTGACCTTGTGCACTTGCAAGTAAAACGAGTGCGATTATTTACTTATTAATTTAAGCATATTTTTGTCTAACAAGTTTTTGGTGTCGTTGCCGGGGATTGTGCTAAATTTCATTTTAGGATAATGTTCGTTTAGTTTAATCATCGTTATTATTTTATTTTCTATTTACCATATTTATTTTTACTTTTCATCAAACCCTAATCGATATCTTTTTGTGTCAGGTACATCAAACCCTAAATCACACTTTCTGTGATACTTGCGATCAATCACAGCCTTCTGTGCGATCGAGCGCAAATAGGACAGAGAGTTACCCGAGCAGCAGAGTTAAGTTGCTGCACTGAAACTGTTTTTGCTGATTTATGCACGGACTTCGATCCCAACCTCCAACAGTCTTTCCCCTCGATCCTGAACTTGAGTGGACCATCCGACAAAGGCTTAGGGACAACTTTGAGGAGAACGAAGAAGAAGTCGAGAATGAAACATCAATGGCGGAACAGCTCGAAGATTTTTCTCTGCAAGTTCCAGCACATACAAGGCCTAGACCAAGAAGGAATAAGGTTAATTCTGTTTCCTCTTTCCTTAAAAGATAATGCTAAACTATGGTATAATTCTTTGCCTGCAGTTTCCATCCACACTTGGGAGGAGTTGGCAAGCACGTTCCTGAGGAATTTTTTCCCAGCCCAAAAGACGAGGCAAATGAGGAAGGAAATCCAACCCTTCCAACAAAAGGATAGGGACCTCTTCTTCGAAGCATGGGGACACTTCAACGAGCTGCTACTCAAATGCCCACATCACAACCTGCCTCAAGATGAACCGGTACAAGCTTTTTATGAAGGTTTGAATAATACTAACAAAAGTATTGTTAATTCAGGTTGTGGAGGAGTGTTGATGGAGAAAATTAGCGAAGAAGCGATGGAGCTCTTCAAAACCCTCAGCGAACACACTCAGCAGTTCTCCTCTCGAGGTAGACATGTAACCAAAGGTAAAGGTGTGTTAACGTAAATCTGAATGGAGGATCTTCCCCTCAAATGGCAGCGATGCCATGGCCACTCGAAATGCATCATCCAACCTACCATCTACCCCACTCCAAGTATGTGCAATATGCTCCCAATACGACCATAATACTGATACTTGTCCTTTGTATTCACCTGCAGATACATAACAAGCAAATTACGTGGGACCTAATAACTATCCGTCGAAGAACAACCCCTATGCAAATACATACAACCCTGGAACAACAATTAGAACAATCAAGGACAGCAACGAAACCCCCAGCCCATTGCTCATGCTACTCCCGAACCAAAGAACAAAGAAGAACGACCTCAAAAGTCTAGTGAGACAATTGGCCACTCAGCAGCAGCAATTAATGAGTCACAAGAATAATTCATGACTCAGCAAAGACAAACCACTGCTACACATGAGCAAGCAATTCAAAGACTAGAGGTACAAATGGGACAACTAGCTAAAGAGCTCAGTAGCAGAAAGCAAAGAGAGCTCCCAGCTCAAACACTACCCAACCCTGGGGGGCATCAACAACTAAAGGCTGTCACAACCTTGAGAAATGGCAAAGTGATAGGGTCCGATGAGTCTGCAGCAGCATCCAAAGAGACACCATCGGCATCAAGGGTAAGTGAGACGGAGAAGGTGAATGCACCACCCTTCCCGCAAAGGTTAGTAAAACAAAAGAAAGACAATAAACTACTTGATATTTTTGAAACCTTGCGGAAAGTTGAAATTAACATTCCTTTATTAGATGCAATTCACCAAATTCCTGCATATACTAAATTTCTGAAAGATTATTGCACTAACAAAAGGAAGTTTCAGGAACATGAGACGGTTACCTTAACCGAAGAGGTAAGTTCTGTGCTTTTACGAAAATTACCACCTAAACTGAAAGATCCGGGTAGTTTTACTATTCCTTGTAGCCTAGGTGACCAGTTGTTCGAGCATGCACTATTGGATCTAGGAGCGAGTGTCAACTTGCTGCCATACAGTGTATACGAGACACTAGGTTTGGGGGAGCTTCAACCAACCTCCATCACTTTGCAACTAGCTAACAGAAGCATCAAATGACCGAGAGGTATCCTTGAGGACGTGTTGGTAAGAGTAGGAAAATTCATTATACCTGCTGATTTTATAGTATTAGATATGGAAGAATGTACTCTGCCATTACCTCTCCCCATCATCCTAGGACGCCCCTTTATGATAATTGCTGACACTAATATTAGTGTAAAAAGGGGCATTATCACAATGAGGGTAAATGATGAGGAGATAGAATTTAAAATATTCAATACATTAAAATCAACAAATAATGATAATGAATATTCTAATGTGAGCTTCATGCAAAGTGTTGTTGAGAAAGCTTCTCAGGTCCGTCACACCACTACATTGGAGACTACCCCAACCATGAGGACACAAGAGTAGAGATTAGGCCCGAGGATGACATAGTGATTAAAGACATCAATACAGCTGCACACCTCCCCAAGAATACACTACAGCCTTCAAGTAAGTATGCTCTTCAAATTGACCCTTCTGCAAATACTAATACTACTTTTCCTTACTTTATTGACCAGGAATCAAACGTGGCAATGAAGCAACTATCAAGGGCACTTGAACCACCTAATGTGGGCTCTAAGTGCCCCCTTCAACGGGAGTAGTACTGTATCAAGAAAGCGCTTGAGACATTTCACATTCGCCGATCATGTAGCTCAAGTGTCTCTACTGAGGTGTACTGAGGCCACTAACACATGGTAAGGTTGTATCGTTCCAAACTTGTCATTTTTTAGCTAAGGTAAGTTTTCATTTGTGCCCATGCGCACTGCGTGCGATCGATCGCACCATTCAATGCGATCGAGCACAAGCGTGCGATCGAGCGCACCAGTCAATGTGCTTGAACGCACAAGTGCGATCGAGCGCACTCGTGGTAGAAGGTTTAGTTATAAGTCTGAAAATTTTTACTCACTCTATTCACTGTTCACTCGCACCCTTCCATTATAAACCACCTATCATTTCACTCAGCTCACTCACTCGTACTCTACCACCACTGTCATCCACCATCAACATCCACCATCACCACCGTCACCAACCATTATCGCCACATACAACCTCCCCATTCCACATCTCCTCCACTGCACAAGGTACCCATTTTTTGTTTACACGCACGGATTTTTCATGTTTTAGTATAAACTTCCTATATATAACTTATCTTGTGAATGATTGGGTGCTATTTTTCTGCTTGTAGGAGGTTAGGAACGAATTCAAATCCTCAAGACCAAAGCTTGGTTTTTTGGTGCACACCACCTGTTCGAGGAAACGCCTGACCGTGTGCGATCGAGCGCACGACAGTTGGGATCGAGCGCATATCCCCGTGTGCGATCGAGCGCACTTATTTGAGATCGATCGCAAATTAGGCAGAAGCAAATAGCAGCATGTCCAAACCATTTGTTTCCACCTCTGGTGCATCAAGCAGCCGTGCCTCGTCATCCCAGCCTAGCATCGAGCAATAAAAGCTCTTATTCGAGACCGCTTTCGCCATCGATGACGTATTCAAGCACATGGACGCCACTCAATGGGCCGTCCAAGCATTTAGACATCGAGGGTTGAAAAGGCTTTTCAAGCCAATTTGCTCGATTGCTTACTCCCAGCTCATAGTCCAATTCTATGCGAGCTTATCCTTTGACTGCAGAAAATCGGAAGTACTGACTTCTTCAGTCCCGGGCACACCCATCGAGGTGACTAGTGCCGATATAGCCGTTGCTCTTCATTACACTGATGAGTCCCCTCTGGAGGACACCAATATCGAGGAGCAACTGGAGTCCTTTGCCCTGGCTGAGATTATTACGGATATGTGCGCTGGTTAGTACACCGACAGACACAACAATGCAGCCAGCCAGTCAAAGTTGCCTCCACGACTTTGGCTTGTTGACACTATCCTTCAGCGCAATGTGTGTCCCTTGGGGCACAAGACACAGTGGAGAAACCAGTTTCTACAGACCCTATATGCCTTCCACAGAAGTCACTGGTACTCTATTCCGGCGGTTATATGGAGCCAGTTGCACAAATTATGGGATCACGTCCATGGCTGGCAGACCACCATCGCCAATGTATGGGGTCTCTCTTTCCCGTTCCTACTCTCCTACATACTCAAGAAGAAAGGGATTAAAGGGACCACTAGCGATGGACCAGTGCGAGAGCATCCCTTCTTCGGGAAGGCTCAGTGGACACATAGCCTCTCGCACATGCCTCGAGGACTCCCAGCACCGGCTCCAGCAGCTGAGAGAGTTGAGGAGGATCGTATGGAGACCGAGACCCCTGTCGTTAGCCTAGTGCGAGAGGAGGACCATCCAGAAATGGGACCCATCGAGTCCTTGCACTTTCTAGCTGAGCTGTCCTCCTTCCGAGGTAAGGTCTTTGCCGCTACCACACTCGTGCATCAGTGCATGGATAGTTTGGAGGCACGGTTTGCACGACAGGAGGCTATGTTGCAGGCTATTCTTGATCGCCTACTTCCGGCACCCGTTACCTCTTCGACCGCACCACCTGATGATCAGCAGTGAGAGGATACCACGTCTGGCTGAAGACGTTAAATTTAGCGCTCAAAGGAGGCACCCAAAGCATATCTTTTTTATTAGTTTATTTTATTTTATTATTCGTATTTCCTAGTTTATTTTTCTATAGTTGTTTATTATTACTTGTTTTCCATTTTATGTTTGTTTTTCTTTCTTTTTCAAGGATAGAGTGAGTGCATCCAATTAAAGTTTGGGGGCGTACTACGAGCCATGCCAGCCATATAGTTCTCCATCTCCCAGGTCAGCTCCTTCCATGCTATTCACACATTGGGGACAATATGCAATTTAAGTTTGGGGGTATGGGGACACGTTCACACACTCACTATGTCCCATTTTTTGTTTTGTGTTTTTATAGATAAATGTATGTTCATACTATTCTAAAAAAAAAAAAATTTGGTGATCTAAACAAAGAATATGATTTGACTTCATAAGTGAGCTTAACACCTTGAAAATATAGGCCAATAATTAAGTTTTTAACATAGATCACCTCCTTTTAGGCATTTAAGGATTCACAAATTTGACCTAAACAATCACAAGCACATTAGCACATAATTGTGTGGGGTATGACATGTAATTTTGATTTGTATGTTTCTTTTGCTCGACTATGAACCAAATGGCCTATTAGACTAACATCTTGGCATAAGAAAATAGAAACAAATTGTTAGTATTCAAAAAGAAAGAAATGCTCCTAATGATCAATAAAACAAACATTCCACTAAGTAACTGGCCCTCTTGCCTCAGTAAGCAGTGAGTGTCATGTCAAAAGGTGGAAAATTTTGTTAACTCAAAAGATCATTAAAAAGAACTTTTCGCTGAGTAACTGGCCCTCTTGCCTCAGTAAGCAGTGAGTGTCACATCAAAAGGTGGAAATTCTGATTAGAGCATTGAGACCAGTTAGTTTCATAGCCTTTTTGACTCGAGTTAGTAAGTCCTTAGCGGTGTCTTTACACCTAATGCCCTAAAACCATCTGGTTTGGGAGTCATTGGCTAAACACTCATTACATGAGTCAAATAGAAAGCTTGAGGGAACTAACTTGGCAAAAATATCACAAACCAAAGAAAAGAAGAAAATTTATGCCATCTTTGTTGATTCTAATAGGAAATTTGGTGAATCTTGAGACATCAAAACACACACTTTAGAATTATTTGGAAACCTAATCTTTTATGTGCTAGTTCACCACACACCAAAGTCGAACTTGTGATATCTTAAACTGCCTCATGAAAGTGATTTACGTTCAAAACTCTTATTCATTGCAAAGATATATTTATATGTGTTAAGCTTGCTCATGAATGCACATCATTATTTTATGTAACAGCCTAAAATTTTTGTGGACATTATGATTATTGGATTTATCTATGTGGTGTTATTTTTTTCATTTTAGTTTTTAGTTTTATATTGCTATGGGACTAACAATATGTAAGTTTGGGGGTGTGATAGGTGCTTAAATATTCATATTTAAGCCCCTTTATTTACATTTGTTAGGTCCTTAGTTATGTTAATTTAGTACATTTTACTTCATTTGTATGTTCTACATGTTTTTATAGGGTCTTAGAGAAAAAGAAGCACTTTTGGCACCTAAAGGAAGACCCCTGGAAATCCTGGAGCAGCTTCTGGTCAAAGTGTGATCGATCGCAATGTTGCATGCGATTGAGCGCACATTGCGATCGTGCGCACACATGAAGGATCGAGCGCAGCACTGCGATCGAGCGCAAGACGCATGCGATCGAGCGCACATGTACGGGCGTGAACAGTAAAACGATAGAATTTTGGAAATAAGAGAGTTTTTGCGTTTTTGGAAGTTAGGGTTTCCAGAGCGTTCTAGGACTACTCAAGCCCTATAAATACACCTGTAAAGCACACACAAACGATCACTTCTTAGAGAACACTTCTTTCATCTTTTGCTTATCTTGGAGTTTTAAGCTTTGGAGAGGATTGACAACCCGTCTCCCTAGTATTCTTCGGGTTTTATATTTTATGCTTAGTTTATATATGATGTTTATCTTAGACAGTATGTGTAACTAACTTTCTTATAGGGCTCGATTGAAGCCCTAGTTATGCTTTCTCATGTATTTATTCATTGATAAAATCTTTGCCAATAGCTTTTATTATGTTGCTTAACTTTATTTGTGCTTATTTAAATTTCTCATATGTATGTGTATGGCCAACGTATGCATGTGGTATGGATAGGTTAGTTAGATCAATTTGGATGATCGAGTCCTAGGTCTAACATTAGTAACAAAAGATATCCACACCGGATTCTTGGATTAATCAACATGGAAAACAGGGAGTAGATACCATGCCCTAGGTCTCATGTTGTTGTCGATTTCCATAAATCTTATGCTTTCTTAAGGAACAACTCATGTAGATACCATGCCGAATCCCTTAAGGAAGAAAAGAGTTAGAGTAGATACCATGCCTAACTCGTTGCTTAGGGAAATCAATAGTTTAAGGAGTAGATACCATGCCCTTAGGTTGGCGACCATTAGGTATACATGATAAGGCTAGTGCACTGATACATTATACAATTGGGAAAGTATGACTAGCGATGGATATCAAAGCCCTATGTCTTTATTATTATCAAATCACATTCAATAGTTATTTATTTCTTTTTACTTTGAAGAAACTAATTCTAAAACCGAACTTTACCAATTCCTGTGGAGATAATCTTGCTTTCGCACACTATACTACACTGTTTACCTTGTGCACTTGCAAGTAAAATGAGTGCGATTATTTACTTATTAATTTAAGTATATTTTCGTCTAATAAATGACAATATTGCAGTAATGGACAAACTTAAAAGATAAATCTACCGGATTCAATCATACCCAAACAACGTCACATAAGAAAAGTATGACTAGACTTATATGGAGAAGAAAGATACAATCACCGGATTGAGAGAAAAATGTTCCAATTAAGTTAAAGAGTAACTCATACAATGTTTTGATAATAAATCCAAATTACAACTGAATCAATAATGGAAAATAAGAACAACTACACCTAGGAATTCATCCCTTCGCCTTACTTGGAGATTAGTTAGCCATGGGCTCATGCTTGAACACTTGATGGGGGAGAATGTGGCAGCCTTGATGAGTTTTCCAGCCTTCAATGAATAATAATATCTTTTATCAAACCCTAAGTGATCTGTTTACAATACAAGAGGTCCAAAGGTGTTTTTGGGTCTAAACTATCATTAAAACCCTAATTAGGTCATGACTCGGAGCAGAGGACCCTGTGCGCGCCACGGCTCTCACTTACTCGAGTTATGGCTCTGTCTATTCCTTGGTTGGGTGAGCTTCTGGGCACTGCAACTCTCTCTTTTGGGTGTCGCGACTCTGTCTGATGGTGGAGTTTGAGCTTCTGGGCCCGTAGGCCCTGACTGGTCTGGGCCTAGGCGTATACTGAAGGCTTCCTTGCCTATAAACCCTTCATCTTGTCCTTTCGGAAGCACTCCTTCACTCCGATACGCATGGAATCTTCGAGCTTTAAGCAATGATAGCTTTTCCATCTCTTTTAAACTCAAAGTACCTTAAAATGCACCGAAATAGATCAATGATCCAAGAATGACACTTTAGAGTTGTTAACGTATAAAAGTGCAATTAAAAACTAGATCAACCCTAAAATGCTAACAATTAAGTACTGTTAAGATGCATTTTATGACTCTCATCACAACCCCCAACTAGCTTATTGCTAGTCCCTAGCAATTCAAGCAAAAACAAGAGATGAATTCTACGGTAGGACTCAAAACAAAGTAAACCAATGTTAGCGTTAAACCAAGAGTAATTCACCTTTTGTTTCCAAAAATCGTACATAACACACAGGTTATAGAGTCATTAAATATTACCCAAGTCTAAAAGTAATCCAAACATCAATCTTAAAATTGTTATCGACTCTTAACATCCATCTTACCACAATCCATTAATCCGAACACCCGAATGATTTTATGCATGACATTCATGGATACAAGTCTTAGCCTCTAAAATATTTAATTTACGCGACATCAATCACAAAAACAAGCTCCATAGGCTTATTTTTCAAATCACTCTCCACTATTGTAGAAAAATCACACTACCTTGGATCAATAAGTCTTTAATAAGCTTGTAACGTTAGGCCAAGGTAAAGGTTAAGTAAGAACGGGAAGGTTTCAAAAAATAAAAGAACTTAATCTCTTAGTTTTAAACACAACCTTCTTTAAGCACTGGATAACCTTACTTCAACACTCAACTCTTTCAAACATTTTTTTTATAAGAGCATATCTCTCAATAAGTCACCATTTTTCTTTTTTTTTTTTCCTTTTTCTTTGCCACACTTTACTTTTCTTTTTCTTCTCTCCCTTTATTTTATTTTATTTTATTTTCTATTTTGGCATAAGACCATTCACTTCCCTTTTTATTTATTTATTTTTTTTTTCTCTTTCCACAACCCCCAACTTATCTCCTTTAATGTACTTGGGTTATGGCAGTAATATTTGTTTCATATTTCCATCCTTACTCCTCTTAAGTGCTTCCCAACAAATGTGTATAACTAAGTTCTTTTAAAAGAAGGGTAAGGATAAAATATTTTTAGGCTCATAAGGGTAAGTAAATGGGTTTTCGAAAGAAACAAGGCTCAAATTCTTTTTCAAGAAAAAGGCTCAAACAGGTGACTAGTGATAGATATAGCAAGGATAAGTTTGAAAGGCTTAAACGATCCAAAAAAAATGGCCTATATCATATCCTAAGTAATGTGCATTCTAGGAATTCGCCTCAAGGGATTATTAAATAAGTTCTAGAGCTTGTCGAGACTGCAAAAGTATTCACAAAACAATCGCACATAAAACTTCTCTAGATAATTTAGACTAATCATGCAATCTTACTGCAAACCAGAGTCTCAAACCAAATGAAGATTGATACTTCAATAATTCTCAAACCGAAGCAAGATTTAACTTCTTCTAAATGTTGTATGCTATCTCAATTAAGCTCATATCATTGACATGTGAATTAACTTAAAGGCTTAATACAAAGCATGTTAAACAAAATGGGAGATGACACCAAGTAATTCAACGGAAAGAAATACGTTTCCTCCACCCCCAACTTAAAAATTGCATTGACCTCAATGTGAAAGAAAAAGTAAAAGAAACTCCCATTGTAGCCAAAAGTGCGTAGAAGCTGAAAATTGTGCACCACCATTTGAACTGAATGCTCATCTTTGTCCCTGAAAAGAAAAAAAAAAACAAAGAAAAAAAAATACGAAGTTAATACTGGAAAACAACAAAATACTAATAATAAACAAGAAAAATAAATATGAAAAACAATAAAAATAAAAAGGATAAGCTGTGGGGTGCCTCCCATGAGCGCTAAGTTTTACGTCTTCAGCCAGACTCTCTTACTCCCTCCTAGACAAACATAGGTTGGATGCACCAGCGACTGCTTCACTGCCAAATTTGGTGCTTGTATGCATTGGAGATACCTCAAGGATGTCATCAATAATATCTGTAGATTCTGGCTCAATATATGCTATTGTGAAACCATAGGTGTGGATTGACTCCAATGGATTAAGGAGATGGACGTTTTCCATGAGTGAGTCAATCATGTATACTTGGTGGCTCTCGCCCACATCCTCTGATTTGTTTATTATGGGGATGTGTAATGACTTAACACTTTGGGTCACAATGGCATTTACCTCCTTCAAATTCTTTTGTGCCAAGTGTTGACCATGGGGTGTGGACTGAGCTTGGGAAAGGAACTTACCTCGCTCATTCACACTCAAGGATGTCATCAATTTAGACAAGTGGCTCTTTAGATCCTTATGTTCTTCAACAACCTTCGTAATTAAAGATTCAAGCCTTTGATTAGTCTTACCCTATGCCTCAATAAAAGCATGCAAAGTTTCTTCTAAAGGACTCCTAGAAGGTGCAGGTGCATGATATGGTGCAAGATATGATCTAGGGGGTTGTGCAGGCGGCTGGTTTTCAGACTTCTAGCTAAGATTGGGGTAATTGCGCCACTCTGGATTATAGGTATCAAAGAAGAGTGAAAAAGGCTTCTTGTACATACCTAAGGCATTACATTGTTCCTCATACATCCCTCTCATCTCCGCAAATGTGGGACACTCTTGGGCAAGATAATCTACCCCGCCACATACAAAATATGGTCCAAAAGACGCTGCATGATTAGCTACTTGTGTTGCCTTTAAGTTCTTAGTCTTTAACGCAACTAGTTCCCTAGTGAGCATCTCGACCTTAGCCTTTAGGTTATCCTCTTCCTAAGATGGTATATTCCACCACCATTTGGGTTCCCTACAGGTCATAACCTATTTGTGCTTTCAGTAGCACTAGGTCCAATCCAAGTGTGAGCTTTTTCAGCAAGCTCATTGAGGTATTCTATGGCCTCATCAAGATCTTTCTGTAAGAACTCACCATTACACATCATCTCCATAAATTGGCGCTCTCTATATATAAGTCCCTCATAAAAATAGCTCACTAAACGCTAATTCTCATACCCATGCTAAGGGCACATACTCAACAACTCTTTAAATCTCTCTCAAGACTGATACAAAGTCTCACTGTCCTTTTGTGCAAAGGTGGAGATTTGCCTTTTTAAAGCATTGGTCTTATGTTGGAGAAAGTATTTATTGAAGAAGACCCGAGTCATCTCAGCCCACGACCCATGACCTAATAGATCGTGGTCTCAGTGAGTATAGCCAACTCTTAGCTCTATCCTTCAAAGTGAAAGGAAAGAACTTGAATCTCATGATATCATCATGTGCATCTTGACTATGAAAGGTCGCAACTATTTCCTCAAACTCTCTAATGTGAACATACGGGTTTTCATTTTCCAAGCCATGGAATGTAGGGAGTAACTGTATCATCCCTGTTTTAAAATCTAGTTGGCGAGTATTAGCTGGAAACATGATACATGATGGTGTGGCTATGTGTGTAGGGTGGAGGTAATCCTGAAGGGTCCTAGGGGGTTGATATTCATGTTCACTCATTTCTTCAGGACTAGATGGATTGTCAAATAAAGAATTTAGAAAAGAATTTAATTCTGACTCTAACATAGGCCTACAAGCAAATCTACCCAAAGTATCTCTATATCGGGGCATGCAAGATCACAAAATAATAAATAAAAAAAATACTATTAAATGAAAGAATAAAATAAAATTAATGCAGCAAGCTAAAAGAAGGAACAAAGTTATCGCCTTTACAAACTGCTAAAAAGAAAAAAACTATCTACACTTCTTCTACCGTCATATCTCAAGGTTGACAATCTTCCTTGTACTTAAGCGCGCCTCCCCAGCAACGGCGCCAAAATTTGATTACGTCCAAAGTATAACACGGTAGTTATAGCACAGTTTTGGCGTGTCGATTCCACAAGGAAACGTAAACTACAAGGAAAGTGTAAACTTTAATATGAAACGGTAGAATCTAAATGAGAGAATCTGAGTAGTGTGAGAAAATTGTGTAATTGTAATGAAAAATATAATGGAAGTAACAAGGTTCCGGGAATCCTCCCTAGGTTTGTTGCCTTATTCCAATCTTAATTGAGTTTTTTTATCTCGATTGCAAGTTTCACATCCCAAACAAGCAATCGTAAATATTCAATCAAGCACATATATAAACCCTAATGTAATTGATATGAATTACCCTTTACTTTCGAGTTAAGCACACATGACCTATCCTATAGATTTATCAAGAAACGACAATATATCTTTAATGATAATATTGCAGTAATGGACAAACCTAAAAGATAAATCTACCAGATTCAGTCATACCCAAACAACGTCACATAAGAAAAGTATGACTAGACTTATATGGAGAAGAAAGATACAATCACCAGATTAAGAGAAAAATCTTCTAATTAAGTTAAAGAGTAACTCATAAAATGTTTTGATAATTAATCTAAACTACAAATGAATCAATAATGGAAAATAAGAACAACTACGCCTAGGGATTCATCCCTTCGCCTTACTTGGAGATTAGTTAGCCATGGGGCTCATGCTTGAACACTTGATGGGGGAGAATGTGGCTGCCTTGATGAGTTTCCAAGCCTTCAATGAATAATAATCTCTTTTATCAAACCCTAAGTGATCTATTTATAATACAAGAGGTCCAAAGGTGTTTTTGTGTCTAAACTATTATTAAAACCCTAATTAGGTCATGACTCGGAGCAGGGGATCGTGTGCGTGCTGCGGATCTCACTTACTCGTGCCGCAGCTCTGTCTATTCCTTGGTTAGGTGAGCTTCTGGGCACTGTGGCTATCTCTTTTGGGCACCGTAGCTCTGTCTGATGGTGGAGTCTGGAGCTTATGGGTGCCAGTCAGGGCCTAGGCGCATACTGAAGGCTTCCTTGCCCATAAACCCTTTAATTTGTCCTTTCGGAAGAACTCTTTCACTCCGATACGCATGGAATCCTTGAGCTTTAAGAAATGATAGCTTTTTCATCTCTTTTAAACTCAAAGTACCTGAAAATGCACCGAAATAGATCAATGATCTAAGAATGACACTTTAGAGTTGTTAACGTATAAAAGTGCAATTAAAAACTAGATTAACCCTAAAATGCTAACAATTAAGTACTGTTAAGATGTATTTTATGACTCTCATCACCCCCTCACTTCGCAAGAAGTGTCATTCCCCAAGAAAACCCTTCCATCATTGATTTCCTTGAAATTCTTGAACCAATCCTTGTGAGGGCACATGTGATAAGTGCACCCGGTATCCAAGATCCATTTCTCGCTGCCTTGCCTCCTGCTCACATTTGAGCTCACGACAAGAACATCATCTTGTTGTTCTCCCTTGGCAACCAAAGCATCTCCATTCTTGGTATGGCTTCCTCCTCTCTCATCCTACATCTTCTTCTTGCAATCTTTCTTGAAATGACCCTCTTTAAGGCAGTAGAAGCATCACTTCCCTCCAAACTTCGATTTGGAATACGATCTCCCATGGCTCTACCCTCTACCTCTTGATTTCTCCCGGTAGTTGCCATGAATGCTACTGCCATTCCAAGTTGCTGGCCTTCCTCTAACGAACAGCCCTTCTCCACTTGATGCTTCCTTCATCTTGGCTTTAAAATCATGAGCCCTTATAGCATTAATCGCGATTTCCTTGGTTAGTGTATATCTTCCATATTCAATTGCATTAATTAAACTTTCAAAACAATCAGGAAGAGAATTTAATAAAATAACAGCCAATTGTTTATTCGGGAACTTTATACTACAACTAGCCAAATCTTGAACTAGTTTGTTAAACACATCAAGATTATCTTGCAACTCTTTATTAGGATCCATTTTAAAAACAAAGATTCTTTTAAGAAGATAAATTTTATTAGGGAGAGTTTTGGTAAGAAACAACTCATCTAGTTTCTTCCATATGACAGCAGGATCTTCCGAGTCTCCGTACTCCCTTATGACACTATCCGATATGTGCAAGAAAATGGTGTTGTATGTCATCTTCTTCATCTCAATCCGCTGGTCCTCCGTGATACTTGCTAGAAAAGCATCATCTTCTCCAATAGCTAAGTCCACTTTCTATTGCATAAGAACAACCTTGATCTTCCGCTTCCAAAGGCCAAAGTCTCATTTTCCATCAAAATTCTCAACAATGAAATTTGAAGCCATCTTGTGAAGAAAATCTCAGATTTATGCAGCACCCACAATTACTTTCCAACTTCTTCTAAACATCAAGAACACGATCGAAGATTGATCTCAATATTGTTCTTGAATCACCCTCAAGAACACGATCTGATCTTGATCTTTACTCCGTTTTAAATCACCCAAGAAGTTGATCTTTGATTCTTGGACTCTTGACTCCGTCACCTTCTGTTCCAGCTCCGATACTCGCTGTCCAAAGCTTACTATTGTGGTATCTCCTCTAGCTCTGATACCACTGTTATGGTATCTCCTCTAACTCTGATACCACTGTTGGAAATCACCTTGGAGATGCCCATGTGGTGTTCTTCCAAACACCCAAGTTTAGAATGACTTGTAAAGATGAATCGAAAATAGAAACAGAAATCAAAGAAAAGAAATGACACAACAATTGTTATCAAGGTTTGGCAATAGCCTACGTCCCCGTAAGTTCCTCTGAACTCTCTGCACTAAATCAATGGTTCTTTAGAAATACAGCAACCTGCTCCAAGAAACTCAAGTTCTTGAAGAACCAAAGAAGAAAAAGTAAAAGAAAGTGATAAGAACTAACCTTGGAATTTTCCCAAGAAAATTCTCCTTACAAGCCCTTGAATCCCCTTTCTATTCTACTCTCTCTTTCTAAATAACCAGTCTTTACAATGAGTCTCTCTTATTTTGTGTCTTTTCACTCTTACAATTGATCTCACTTTCAATCACAAGTTATGTCTCTTTGAAGCTAGGTGACCTTTTATATAGTGCATCATCTTCTTGACCCATCTTAAGGATCAATATCCACCCTTAGATCTTGAGGACCAATCAACCTTAGCCCTCAATTAATTCTAAGTGATCATGTGCATTTTGAATATGCCTCACACACTTAATAAAAGACTGAACCAAAAGGCATCAGTGTGCCCTCAGGCTGTGGCCTAGAACAGGGCATGCTGCGGCCTGGAGTGTGCTGAAACTTCACCATGTTGTATCCATTCTGGGTGCCGCGGTCTAGGGGAGGCTGAGCTACGGCGCACACCTCCTCCAGGTCTTCTCCTTTGCTGGGCACCGCACCTTGGAAGAGCTGAGCCACAGCACACACTGGTGTGCACACTTTCTGGAGTTGCTGCAAGGTGAGGCGCGCACACTTGTGCTGAGGCGCCAAGACTTGAGACTGAACCTCTTCAAACCATGTTTAAACCTTAGACAAACACCAATAGTAATCAAATGTGAAAATCATAGATTTGAATTCAAACACACAAAATCAACAAGAATGAAGAAAGAATCGCAGATCGGAATAGAAAACCCTAGAACACGCCTAAGACAAAACCTAAATGCAAGAAATAAAAAGGATAAATCAGACCTGATTTGGAGCCTAGGCTCTGAATACAAATGATGTGAACCCATGGGATGGAAATCCTTTGAACCCACAATCAATTTGAAACTTACCTAAGAAAGCTAAGAATGAAGTCAAGATAATCTAGACCTATTGAAATCTTGTTCCAAGAACCTAAATTCGGTGAAAAAGCCACAAAAGGATTTGTCTTTGATAAGTTCTTAGTTCAATATGGAACAAGTAGAGAAAACTGAAAAAATCTCTATGAAGAAAACTTCATTCACGTTCAACCTACCCTCAAAATGCGGCTATAAGTGTTTTTGAACCCCTCCAAGAAACTCTAGGGTCGAATAAGGCCTACATCAATTAAAAGACATGGGTTGAACATCTTCAAGCCCAAAAAATCCTAAACTACATGCCTATAGCTAATAAAATAAGTCCACTTAATGAATTAAATAGGACTAAATGCCTACAACCATAAAAACATAAAATAGGCCCACACACCTATACTTAATTAAATAAAAAGTCTACACAAAACCACTAGGCTATGCCGCCTGATGAGTGCCAAATATTGCATATTTTGGCCCTTTAATTTGCATTTGTTAGCTTAAGAATATTTTACTTTGAGTTATTTTCGTTGTTTTACAGGTTTACAAGCTTGGAAAGAAGTTTCACTAAATTGCCAGAATTGCCCGTTCAGATCAGCCATTTTTGAGGATTAAACTATATTGATTTAGGAAGAACCAGAAGATTAGCCATATATGCTTGGAAATATCCAGATGTCTATTTTCTGAAGAATTTTACAGATCAATAAAATGATTTTTCTAGAGAAAGTTATGGCAGTTTTAGTAGACAAAGGTCAGGCTGTGCATGATTTCAACGTGACAGATCAGCCATTTTTGAGGATTTAACTGTATTGATTCAGGAATAACCACGAGATGAGCCATATATTTTTGGAAAGATCCCGATGTCTATTTTCTAGAGAATTTTACGGATCAATAAAACGATTTTTCTAGAGAAAGTTATGGCAGTTTTAGTAGACAAAGGTCAAAGAGCAAAAACTGGAATCTGTAGTATCCCACATCGGATTGGTAGCATATTGCACTTGTGATATTTCCCTATATAAGCCCTTTTTCACTTCATCTTTAATGTACAATTCCTAAGCCACTTTGGTGTTTACCGGTGGACATCCGCTAGCATTTTGGTGGATCTCAAAGGCTTTGTCACCACGAGGGGAAGCGCCGCCCGTCAACGAGTGGAATTTCTCCCATGTAAAGTTATTTATTTATTTCTTTACATTTAGTTGTTTTAGTTTAAATGTTTAGTACTTTTATTATGAATTGTAGTTTCATAGTTATGAGTGGCTAGACTCTTCAGCTAAGGTTGAAGATGAAGCCCCGCCGTTGTTTGGCGTAGTAGTTCAGATTTGCTTGTACAAATCTGACAATTTTTAGTATAAATGTTCTGTCAATTATTTTAGTTAATCTTATAATTGATTGAGTTTAAATTGTCTGTTGGATATTCCTTGTGTTTCATCTGATGGATACATTGAATGTTTTTCGATTAAATTGGATTTCCTTTGTGATTTGTTGAGAGCGGATACATTGGATGCTTTTGGTTTAGTTGGGATATTCTTTGTTTTTTGTCTTATAATTGGATTCATGGAATATTTTGATAGGCTGTATTTTTAGAACATATATGCTTAACTTCGGTGGGGTGGATTTGGAAACCTTAGTGTTTTAATTATTAGTTTTTAAAAATCAATTTAGTTTAATTTTAATTTCTTTTGCAAATTATCATCTGAAATTCGGAACTAGGTTAAGATAGAGTTAGTTTAGATTGAAAATATACTTTCACAACGCAATTCCCTGTGGATTCGACCTCGCACTTGCACAATGCTATACTGCAAGCGACTCGTGCGCTTGCGAGTAATTTAAAACTCACAACAAGTTTTTGGTGCCGTTGCCGGGGAATTATTTGGTTTGTGAACATTTTTGGTCTGAATTGATTTTATTTTTCTACAAGTTAGTTAGCAATTTTTTATTAAAAAAAAAATTGTGAGTTGTGTGTTTGCTTTATTCTGTTGTTTCTGCTGATTAGTATCTCATTTTTTTCTGTTGGTGTATGCTTGGTCGGAGATCCTTGAACTTAGATTTGACACATTTAGATCCCGACTTAGAAAAGACTCTTAGGAGACAGAAAAGAGCACTAGTTGAGAGAGAAACGGTTGAGATGGGAGAGAATTTTAATCATCCTGAACATGTAGAGCAACCTAGAGCTTGGAACGTGGACTCCACTACATCCCTTAGGGATTTGTTCGCACCCACTACAACTAACTCATCCTCTTGCATAGTGTTGCCACCAACCAATGCCACACACTTTGACCTGAAGCCACATGTTATCCAACTCTTACCCTCATTCCATGGCTTAGATCTTGAAAATTCTTATAGCCATGTGAAGAAGTTCAAAGACATTTGTGCCACATTTAAATTCCAGAACTTCTCTGAGGAGTCAGTCCATCTTCGACTCTTCCCTTTTTCTCTTCATGATAGAGCTAGGGCGTGGTTGGATTCCAACACGTCCGGGTCTATTACATCTTGGGAAAACTTGCTGAGCAAATTTTATCATAAGTTTTTCCCAATGTCTAGAGTGAATGAGTGCCGAAAGGAGATTAGCTCTTTCACTCAGGATGAGGATGAGAAGTTCTCTGAGAGCTGGGAGCGCTTTAAAGAGTTACTAATCAGATGCCTTCCACATGGATATGAGAAGTGGAGACTCGTTCAATTCTTCTACCAAGGGTTGACTCAACCCAACCGTAGCATGATCGAGTCTATGAATAGGGGGCATTCTTGAGTCTAACAGGAGACGAAACATACATGGCGTTGAACAAGTTGTCCGACAACTCACAGCAGTGGAATTTTTCAAGCTGTCGAGATAAGTCCATTCGTGCTCCTAAGAGGGGAGGCATCTATGAGGTCAGGGAGGACGCTGACTTGAGGATAAATTTAGATGCCCTCACCAAGAAGATTGACACTCTCACTGTGAGCTAATTCATCAATGCTGCCAACACATTCAATGTTAAAAGCTGTTCCATCTGTGCTAGTCCCATGCATCTAGCACAGAATTGCCTATCAATGTTGGCTTGTGCCGAGTATCCTATGGAACAAGTAAATGCTTTCAATGACTTTCAAAGGCAGTCAAATGGATCATACTCCGAGACGTACAATCCAGGGTGGTGGAACCACCCAAATTTTTCATGGAGGAAGAACCAACCAATGAATCAGGGAGGAGCCCCTCATCATGCTCAAAATCAATATCCTCCCGGATTTGCCCCACAAATTCCAAATCATGGTCGTTCTGCCCATCCAGCACCTTCACCTACTTACCAAGCACCCACTCAAACACTAGCGCCAGTTTCACAGTCGCTAGAGGACACCCTTAAGGAGTTCATAAAGGCAACTAGCCAAAATATGATTGATGTGAGGAGTGCAATAGTGGTAAACACCTAAGCAATTGCCAAGTTTGAGAGTCAAATAGGGCAAATTGCAAGTCATTTGGGTGAGAGAGAGAAAGGAAAGTTCCCCAGTCAACCCGTGCCCAACCCGAAAGGACAATTTATGGTTGAGAGTTCATCAACTCCTACACACGGGGAGGAACAAGTACAGTCGATTGTCACACTGAGGTCTGGGAGACAAGTAGACAATCGAGTGGAAGAGAGCCCTGCTATGCAGCAAGGGCAAGGGAGTGGAAACACAGAGAAGAGAGATGCTGAGCCATCTACAGCCATACCTACTAAGAATGACCCTCTTAGGTCGTTTGTACCTAGAGCGCCTTACCCCGAGAGACTACAGACGCCGAAAAAAGGAGGGAAGTATGAGGAAATCCTGGAGGTATTCAAGCAAGTCCAAATCAATATCCCATTTTTGGATGCCATCCATCAAGTGCCATCATATGCCAAGTCTTTAAAGGACTTGGTCACTATCAAGAGGAGGACGAATGCCCCAAAGAAGGCATTTTTGACCGAGCAAGTCAGCTCAATCCTGCAGTGCAAGCTACCCATCAAGTATAAGGACCCGGGGTGTCCTACCATTTCTTGCACGATAGGAGTCAGCCATATTGAGAGGGCTCTTTTGGATCTAGGTGCGAGTGTGAATCTTCTACCCTACTCAGTCTATGTGCAGTTGGAGTTAGGAGAATTGAAGCCCACATCCACGATGCTTCAATTGGCTGACAGGTCAGTGAAAAGACCACGGGGGATAGTTGAGGACGTTTTGATAAAAGTGGATAAGTTCTATTTCCCCATGGATTTTATTGTGCTTGACACAGAGCCGGTTCAGAATGTAGGGATTCAAATACCGGTTATTCTAGGGCGACCATTCTTAGCCACGGCTAACGCCCTAATCAACTGTAGGACAGGGGTGATGAAGATCTCCTTCGGAAATATGATAGTAGAGTTGAACATTTTTTTATATCACTAGGCAACCTCTGGAATATGATTAAGTGAGAGATGTATGCTTGATAGAGGAGATTCTTGAGGATACTGTGAATGAATCAAGCATTGAGGATCCTATGGAGGCATGCTTTGCTCACTTTGGAGAGGACTTGGGCTTAGATAAGTTACTCGAGGAAGTAAATGCCATTTTGGAGTCTGATCCTCAAGAAAACAATGAGGAGGAGGAGATAGTAGCACCAGAACCTCAAAAGAATGAACTTAAGCCTTTACCGGATAATTTTAAGTATAAGTTCCTGGGTCCAACAGATTGTTTGCCTGTGATAATAGCTTCAGATTTGGGTGAGGCTCAAAAGGAGAAATTATTAGATGTTTTAAGAGAGCACAAGGAAGCTATCAGCTGGATCATTGAGGATATTAAGGGAATCAACCCCTCGGTGGTGATGCACAGGATACATTTGGAGGAAGATGCTAAGCCATCGAAGGAGCCACAAAGAAGGCTCAACCCTTCTATGCAAGAGGTTGTGAGGGCAGAGGTTATTAAGCTGTTAGATGCAGGGATCATTTATCCCATCTTTGATAGCAAGTGGGTGAGCCCCATTCATCTCGTGCCCAAGCGAGCTGGATTAACGGTAGTAAAGAATAAGGATGATGAGTTGGTTCCAACTCGTGTGCAGTCTGGGTGGGGAGTGTGTATAGACTACCGTAAGCTGAATGTTGCCATAAGGAATGATCACTTTCCACTTCCATTTATTGATCAGATGGTGGAGCGTTTGGCTGGGCACGAGTATTATTGCTTTTTGGATGGTTATTTTGGATATAACCAGGTCCCCGTGGACCCCGAAGATCAGGAGAATACGACATTTACCTGTCCTTTTAGGATTTTCGCCTACCATTGCATGCCCTTTGGGTTATGCAATGCACCCGCCACTTTTCAGCGGTGCATGGTCAGTATATTCTCTGACATGGTAGAGCGGTTCTTGGAGATTTTCATGGACGACTTCTCCGTCTTCGGTTCAACATTTGAGGAGTGCCTGCACCGTCTCTTTTTGGTTTTAGTACGGTGCAAGAAGAAGAACCTGGTGCTTAATTGGGAGAAGTGCCATTTTATGGTCAAGCAAGGAATTGTACTGGGGCATGTCGTATCTCATCGAGGGATTGAGGTCGACAAAGCAAAGGTAGATTTGATTTCCAACCTTCCACCCCCACGTACGGTGAAAGAGGTTCGATCTTTTCTGGGCTATGCAGGTTTCTATAGGCGATTTATCCAGAATTTCAGCAAGATCGCCAGGCCCTTGTGCAAGTTTTTGCTGAAAGATGCCCCATTTCTATTTGATGAGGATTGTAAGAAAGCATTTGGGGATCTGAAGAAGATTCTGACATCCACACCCATTATTCAGCCACCCAACTGGAGTGTGCCTTTTGAGATTATACGTGACGCATCAGACTATGCTGTTGGAGTTGTTTTGGGGCAGCGTGTTGATAAACTTCCCCATGCTATCTATTATGCAAGTTGAACTCTAAACGACGCACAACTCAATCAATCTACCACTGAGAAGGAGTTGCTTGCAGTCATTTTTGCATTAGACAAGTTCAGATCCTACTTGTTAGGATCTAAAGTCATTATCTACTCGGACCATGCTGCATTGAAGTATCTTTTCTCTAAAAAATATGCTAAATCTCATCTTATCCGATGGATCTTGCTACTTCAAGAGTTCGACATTGAGATTCGGGATAAGAAAGGTTCAGAAAATGTGGTGGCGGACCATTTATCTAGATTGATTGTGGAATTCACTAAGGCCACCACTCCCATTTCTGAGACCTTTCCTGATGAGCAATTGATGCACATTACTCACAGTTCCGCACCATGGTTTGCTAACATAGTGAACTATCTTGTCACCAGACACATGCCCTTGCATTGGGGGAGGCAAGATAAATCAAAATTTTTTGCCATGGTAAAACACTTTTTTTGAGACGATCCTTACCTGTTCAAGTATTGTCCTGATCAGATCATTAGACGGTGTATTCCTGAGCATGACCAATCTAATGTCATCGTCTTTTGTCATGATCATGCATGTGGAGGCCATTTTAGTGCTAAAAAGACCACTGCGAAGATTTTGCAGTGTGGATTTTATTGGCCTGCCCTGTTCCGGGACTCTCACACCTACTGTGTATCTTGTGAGCGTTGCCAAAAGCTAGGGAGTCTTTCTAGGAGAAATATGATGCCCCTCAACCCTATTCTGATTGTTGAGATTTTTGATGTGTGGGGCATTGATTTCATGGGACTGTTCCCAAACTCCTTTGGCTATTTATACATTCTAGTTGCTGTGGACTATATGTCCAAGTGGGTGGAGGCCGTTGCGTGCAAGACCAATGACCACAGAGTTGTGGTCTAGTTCTTGAAAGACACTATTTTTGCTCGTTTTGGTACGCCTCGAGCAATCATAAGTGATAGAGGTAAGCACTTTTGCAACAAGATCTTTGAGCAGTTGATGAAGAAGTATTTCATCACACACAAAGTTTCCACCCCGTATCACCCACAGACGAGTGGTCAAGTGGAAATTTCAAATCGCGAGATCAAACAAATTTCAGAAAAGACTGTGAACCCTAATAGAAATGATTGGTCTCTGCGATTGACTGATGCACTGTGGGCATATCGGACAGCCTTCAAGACACCAATTGGCATGTCTCCCTATCGCATTGTGTATGGAAAGGCATGTCACCTTCCGGTTGAATTAGAGCATCGTGCGTACTGGGCTATCAAGCAACTGAATTTCAATCTTTCTAAGGCTGGCTCACAACGGAAGCTCCAACTCAACGAATTGGAGGAGCTGCGGAATGATGCATATGAGTGTGCCCGATCATACAAAGCACAAATGAAGAAGACTCATGACCAAAACATTTTGAGATGAGCTTTTGAGCCGGGTCAGAAAGTTCTTCTTTACAATTCGCGCTTGCATCTTTTTCCAGGCAATCTCAAATCCTGATGGTCAGGCCCATTCATTATTCGATCAGTTTTTCCTCATAGAGCCATCGAGATTGAGGATCCTAAGAATGGTAATACTTTCAAGGTAAATGGACAGAGACTAAAACCATTCTTAGAGTTGAGGAGTCCGGACATTGAGATGATACTGTTGGAGGATCCTAGTTACTCAGATTGAGTGTAGTATTCTAGGGAGAGTCTGGCTGAAGACTTTAAACTTAGTGCTCATGGGAGGCACCCCACAGCTTATCTTTTCTGTTTATTTATTATTTCTCATTTTTATGATTAGTGTTTGTTTCCAGTATTTTTTGTTTTTCAATTTTTATTTTTCAGGGACAATGCGTACTTCAGTTCAAGTTTGGGGGTATGCTATGAGCCATACCAGTCCAGCTAGTTCTCCATATCTCAGATCAACTCGTTCCATATTAGTCACACATTGGGGTCAATGTGTAATTTAAGTTTGGGGGTATGGGAGACACATCACACACTTTGTCCTAATTTGTTGTCTTTTCGTCGTAGAGATAAATGCATGCTCATGTTGTCGTGAAATTTTGGTTGATCTAAACAATTTCTGTGATGTGATGTCATTGGTGAGCTTAACATTTTGAACACATGATCTGGTGATAAATTTTAAAATTTAGTTACTTACCTTAGGCATTTGATAATTCACATGTTTGACATAATCTAACACGAGCACATTAGCACAAATTATGTGAGGTATGACATGTGATTTTAATGTGTATTTTTCCTTATCTTAACTGAAACTGGATGACTTGTTGGATGAACTCTTGGGCATAGAAAAGCGTAAAAAAATTAAAAATTATTATCATAAATAAACTTTCCGCTGAGTAACTGGACCTCTTGCCTCAGTAAGCAGTGAGTGTTCATGTCAAAAGGTGGAATTTTGCTTGGTAGTATTAAGGCCGGTTTAATTTCGTAGCCTTTTTTTACTCAAGTTAGTAAGTCCTTAGGGGTGTCTTTACACCTAATGCCCTAAAACCATCTGGTTTGGGAGTCATTGACTCAACACTCGCTACATGGGTCAATTAGAAAGCTTAAGGGAACTAGACATAGCTGTGCCTTATAAAAAAATAAAAAAATAAAAACTATGCCTTTTTCATTCATTTTGATGTGAAATTCGATGAATCTTGAGACATAGAGACCTTACACATTGGAGTCACTTGGAAGCTTCTTTTCTATATGCTAATTCACTTTACACAGTGTCAGACTTGTGATGCCTTAACCTGCTTTTTGTAAGTAATTAGATTTTAACTTTTCTATTCATTGCGAAGATGGGTTTATCTTTTTAAGCTTGCTCATGAATGAACATCATGGTGATGTGTGCTCCTTAAATTTTTGGATACCATGAGTGATGAACTTATCTTTATGTTTTTTGTTTTTCATTTAGGTTTTTTTTTATTATTTTGTTTTGCTAAGGGACTAGCAAATTGTAAGTTTGGAGGTATTTGATGAGTGCTAAATATTGCATATTTTGGCCCTTTAATTTACATTTGTTAGCTTAGGAATTTGTTACTTTGAGTTGTTTTCGTTGTTTTACAGGTTTACGAGCTTGGAAAGAAGTTTCACTAAATTGCTAGAATTGCTCGTGCAGATCAGCCATTTTTTAGGATTAAACTGTATTGATTTAGGAAGAACCAGAAGATGAGCCATATATGTTTGGAAAGATCCGGATGTCTATTTTCTGGAGAATTTTACGGATCAATAAAATGATTTTTCTAGAGAAGGTTATGGCTAGTTTTAGTAGACAAAGGTCAGGCTGTGCATGATTTCAGCGTGACAGATCAGCCATTTTTGAGGATTTAACTATATTGATTCAGAAAGAACCACGAGATGAGCCATATATGCTTGGAAAGATCCCGATGTCTATTTTTTGGAGAATTTATGGATCAATAAAATGATTTTTCTAGAGAAAGTTATGGCAGTTTTAGTAGACAAAGGTCAAAGAGCAAAAACTGGAATCTGTAGTATCCCACATCGGATTGGTAGCATATTGCACTTGTGATATTTCCCTATATAAGCCCTTCTTCACTTCATATTTAATGTACAATTCTTGAGCCACTTTGGTGTTTACCGGTGGACATCCGCTAGCATTCTAGTGGATCTCGAAGGCTTTGTCACCACGAGAGAAAGCGTCGCCCATCAGCGAGTGGAATTTCTCCCATGTAAAGTTATTTATTTATTTCTTTACATTTAGTTGTTTTAGTTTAAATGTTTAGCACTTTTATTATGAATTTTAGTTTCATAGTTATAAGTGGCTAGACTCTTCCGCTAAGGTTGAAAAAGAAGCTCCGCCGTTGTTTGGCGTAGTAGTTCAGATTTGCTTGTACAAATCTGACAATTTTTAGTATAAATGTTCTGTCAATTATTTTAGTTAATCTTATAATTGATTGAGTTTAAATTGTCTGTCGGATATTCCTTGTGTTTCATCTGATGGATACATTGAATGTTTTTCGATTAAATTGGATTTTCTTTGTGATTTGTTGAGAGCGAATACATTGGATGCTTTTGGTTTAGTTGGGATATTCTTTGTTTTTTGTCTTATAGTTGGATTCATGGAATGTTTTGATAGGCTATATTTTTAGAACATATATGCTTAACTTCGGTGGGGTGGATTTGGAAACCTTAGTGTTTTAATTATTAGTTTTTAAAAATCAATTTAGTTTAATTTTAATTTCTTTTGCAAATTATCATCTGAAATTCGGAACTAGGTTAAGATAGAGTTAGTTTAGATTGAAAATATACTTTCACAACTCAATTCCCTGTGGATTCGACCTCGCACTTGCACAACGCTATACTGCAAACGACTCGTGCGCTTGTGAGTAATTTAAAACTCACAACACCGCCCCCCTCTGTAGCTTGTATCATATGGATTATAGCTGGTACTTCTTTTTTCAAGCCCACCTTGATTTTCTCTTGACCTTGTGATTAGGCCATCTAAAACTTGCAAGGGATCTTTAAGACTCAGTCCACCATGGTGCCCATTATACTTGGTCTAATAAAACCCTTTTATGAGTAATAAGGGGGATCCTAAGGAGGCCGCTTTTATGTGTAAAACTTCATATGTTCAACATCTCATTATATATGGCATTAGGCCTTACCAAGGGACATTTTTTGAGGAACAATCGAGGGACGTATCATCTAAGCACAAAGAAAAGACAATGGATAAATTTGAGTCGCCATTTGACCTTAAAAATAATCAGAATTCCTTATCATTGGTTTGCGAGAGATTTAGGGCAAGTGTAAATCGAGGTTCTAACCCAAGAGGGGGTGAATTGGGTTTTTAAAAACTTTTACTAATTACTTGCAAATTTATGAAAATAGTTAAATGCTCAAGCATACAAACAAGTAATGTGCTTTAAGTAAAAGAGTTTCAGGAAGAGAAAGTGCAAACTCAGTTTATAGTGGTTCAGTAATATCGGATTCCTTCCAACCCTACTTCCACTCTCTTCAAGGAACCTCCTTGAAGTAATCCACTAAAAATTTTAGTTATACAACTTCATGGGTGTTGTAGAAACCTTACAACCAATCCCTTCCTCACGGAAGCTATTCCCTTCCTTGCAGAAGCTAATCCCTTCCTTACGGAAGTTATTCCCTTCCTTGCGGAAGCTTACAAAGAAGTGTTTAATTCTAAACACTCTAAGAGTTATTACAACTCTTTCCCCTTTACAATAAATGAGATTTACTGTAAAGTAAATGGTAGAGATATAGCAATGAATACTTTTACAAATGAACAATATCTCTCTTTTGAGAATAAGCTTGAAGAATGGCTCAACAATAAAGCTTTTGAGAATTTATGAGCAAACTTATGAATTTAATGTGTTATCTTCTTGTTTTAAATGATCATTGAAGTGGGTTTATATAGCCTTGAATCAATATGGTCGTTAGACACTGATTTGGTAGGTTTGATACATTAAATGCTTAAGTCTCGCATCTCAAATAGTCATATTTTCGAATTACCAGTCGATTGGGTCTTTGTACCAGTCGACTAGGTCAAGTGAGAAATCTCATTTTTAGGCTGTGAAAGAGAACTAGTCGACTAAGTCCTAAGCACCAGTCGACTAGGGACCTTCAGTCCAATACCCCAATCGATTGGTACATTGAGCTAGTTAACTGGGTTGCCCTTCAACCCAGTTTTTTAAGCTTTAAAACTGTTTTTGACTTGGAAACATTTATATTAATACTTTTGTCAAAAAAATTTTATAAAAAGAGCCATAGGATAAGCTAAGTACTTGAACATAAGAGATTTATAGTTGGTTTCAATACCTTAATGCATATTCTATATCTTTTATCTTGTCTTGGCGTCTGAAACTGGTTGAGTTCTTGCATCTTGTTTCTTTGCTGAAAGCTTTTACTGTTTAAACACTTATATAAAACTGTTAGTACAATTAGAATAGTGTTTTGTCATTATTAAAATTAAATATGGGTCAACAACCTCTCTCTTTTTGATGACGACAAAACTAATGAGAGAAAACAGTTTTAAAAACTAAGTGTTGGATTTTAGAAAACATTGGGTAGAGTTTCCTCTGTCTTTCGGATAAAACCAACCTGTTAAGCAGTTCAAACGTAGTTTATAAACGAACCAACCAAGCAAAATAAGATAAACTTACATTCATCAACATTTTTAGAGCAATGCTCCCCCTGAATCTATGCTCTATTTTAAATTTACATTAATATTTCTCTTTTTCTCATTTTTCTCTCCCATTTTTGACAATAGCAGAAAATGGGGTGCAAACTCAACAAATAAGCAACACAGATAACATAGACAGAAAGATAATGTGAAAACTAGGCATGATTCGGAGCTGGGAAGACTTCCTGAGAAGAACTAGAAGTTTCCACACTAGGATAAGTAGTTAAAGTATATTGCGGAGTACGAATGGCTTTAGCTAAGTAATCATATAGCTTAAAAGTAAAGCAAGTATATGAGCCATAAGCTAGATAACTGAAATATAGGCAAATATATACAAGCATCCATACATCACAGGCTTTTAGAAGCCAAATATCGAGTACAATAACAAAAATGTATGATAAGGCATTAAATGTTTGTGCTAAGATCATCTAAGAGCTATATATACAATAAAAGGGATAAAATAGGAAGCTCAGTGTGCGGGAGAATCAGAGCCATCTCAAATAAGATCCCGAAGCTCAGCTAATGAGCCCTCTGTGTGCTCTCGGTGCAGCTCAAAATCATCTCGAAGTGAGCGGAGGTCATGGTGCATGGAATCAATAGAAGAGCTCAAGCTTTAGAACCCGGATTACATGGATAACTGGAGGCTCGAAATAGCCTAAAGTAGATCATTATACCCAGCCTGACCAGTACTAGAACCACCATGCTATGGTGCTCAGTCATCAATGTCTATAGTAGTGGGAGGGGCTGCATCACTAGGAACCTCATCGTCCTCCTGCTGTCACTCTTTCCAATCCTTATGTTCTTCCTTGCCTTGAAGTAGATCAATCCATCACAGATAGTGCACCCCATCTTCTTCAGAGAAGAGATATTGATGATGTCCTTAGGGCCGATGTCCAGAGCCTTAGAGGCAAGAAAGGGAACCCGAAAATGCTGGAGGATGAGGGTATTGAGCATCCCATAAGGAAGGCACCCGGAGTCACTAACTTCACCGTTGATCATGTTGGCGAGCAGTATAGGGTAGATATTGAAGTGGTGTCCAGTTTTGATACATCAAATCTATACGACGTCTATCTTCGAGAGATAGCACCGACTCCTAAGTCATTGATGGATGGTCTAACTCATGATAAGATTGAATAGCTTTGAATCTAGGAGCATGTCACTACATGTGTGAAATGTAGTGGGCTAAAAGATGTAGTTAGGGTCTCCCCTAACGATCTAGCATGCCTCCTCATAGTCAAAGTTGTCCGGCCATCCGTCTAGACTCCATTGGATCCCTCCTACTGGGATCCTCAAGATGCTCACCAGGAAGTCAATGGTCACCTCAAACTCCATGCCTATCACATTGGTTATGAAACGAAGAGTCAGTGGACTAGGATTCACCAAGTTTGTGTAAAACTGGTGAATGAGGCATAGATAGTACTTTTGGTGAATTTTGACAGGTGGTGTCAAATGCACTGCCTTGGAAGGAAGTAAAATGTCAAAATTTGCATGACGGATAAAAATGAAGTCAACAAATCTACCTGTCATAATCTTTTTGTGTCTAATGACAAAATTATACCTCTCTTTGATGGCTGAACTCCAGAAGAGTGAGTCGTCGAGCTCAGTCCTCACTTTTTTGTTCGAGGATCCCGCCAAGCCTTTTCCTTTGGCATCCAGTACCGTGGATTTCTTGGACCGTGGCCTAGTAAGCGCATGATGTCCTCTAATGGTGGTTTTGATCTGGATTCTCTAAGACATTTTGAAAAAGGTGCTTTTGAGGAGATTTGAGAGTTTTTTGGGAAAAACAGAATTTTCAACCGTGGAAAATTGAAATAAAGGTGATGAGGGATGAGATTAAGGTTTCTATATAGTGTTTTTGTGAGATTGTGGACAAAAATTAGAGATTTTCTAGAGAGAAAGCTTCAGGGTTTTGAAAATTGTGTGAAATTTCTGAAAAACTGAAGCGACTATTTATAGAATCGTGATACTAGTCGACCGGGTTAGGTCACCAATTGACTGGGTCCTTCACTAATTTGAGATTTTTTGTTATACCAGTCGACTGGGTCGGGACACCAGTCGACTGGGAAAAGTGGCAGAGATATACCAGTCGATTGGGTCGTCCATACCAGTCGACTGGGTAGTTACCAGAATTTCAAATTTTGGCTCCAAGCAAGGTCTTGTGCTACCAATCGACTGGGTACTTTTACTAGTCAACTGGTTGAAAAGGTAGTGTATTACCAGTTGACTGGGGTCATCTTACCAGTCGACTGGACCCTTAAAAAAAAGCTCAAGCTTAGAGTTTTAGCACGAAATTTGTTTATCTATGCCATCTTGAGTGAGGGAACTATTAAATAAGGTTTAATATTCATTCACTAAATGTCAAATATGCATATGATGAATGTTGATGCAATCAAACACACAGTTCATCATAGTCTATTAAGCCCATTAACAATCTTATTTTACAAAAAGTAACTTCACTTAAGGGTTTTGTAAGAATATCATCTATTTGATCTTCTGAAGGAATGAATTCTAGTCTTATATCACCGTTTTTAGCATGATCTCTTATGAAATGATGTTTAATTTCTGTATGTTTGGTTCTAGAATGATGAATAGGGTTTTTGGTTAAGTTGATAGCATTGGTGTTATCACAATGAATTTGAATATCTTTAAAGTTCATGCCATAGTCTTCTAGTTGTTGTTCCGTCCATAACACTCACGCACAACAACTTTCGGCTGCTACGTATTCTGCCTCGGTGGTTGATAGCGCAATTGAGTTTTGTTTCTTGGAAAACCAAGAGGTTAGCATTGCAACTAGGAATTGGCATGTTCCACTAGTGTTTTTTCTATCTAGTCTACACCCCACAAAATCAGCATCTTAATATCCTACAAACTCAAAAGATGAATCTCTAGAGTACCATAATCCTAGGTTTTGAGTCCCTTGTAGATATCTAAGGATTCTTTTTACCGCAATCACTTGTGATTCCTTAGGAGTAGCTTGAAATCTAGCATACATGCATACACTGAACATTATATCAAGTCTACTTACAGTTAAATAAAGTAAAGATCTTATCATGCTTCTATAAGTTTTAGTGTCTACACAGTTACCTCCTTTATCAAGGTCAAGTTTTGTAGAAGTGCTCATAGGAGTGCCAAGTGACTTTGAGCTTTCCATCTCAAACCTTTTTAGTAGGTCATTGGTGTATTTTGATTGATTGATGAAGATGCTTCCTTTCAATTGTTTGATTTGACGTTCAAGGATGTAGGTAAGCTCTCCCATCATCCTCATTTCAAATTCATCTTGCATGCACTTGGCAAACTCTTGACATATAGATTCATTAGTAGCACCAAATATGATATCATCAACATATATTGGACTAGTAGTGTGTCATTTTTTTTAGTTTTTGTGAAGAAGGTTGTGTCTATTTTTCCTCTTGTAAAATTATTTTTAATCAAAAACTTACTTAGCCTTTCATACCATACTCTTGGAGCTTGCTTCAACCCACATAGAGCTTTAGAAAACTTATGGACATGATTTGGAAGACTAGGATTTTCGAATCCAAGATGTTGCTCAACAAATACCTCTTCTTCTATAAAGCCATTTAAAATGGCACTTTTTACATCCATTTGAAATAATTTAAACTTGTTAAAGCATACAAAGGCTAACAATATTCGAATAGCTTCTAATCTAGCTACAGGAGCATATATCTCATCAAAGTTTATTCCTTCTTCTTAATTATATCCCTTAGCAACTAGTCTAACCTTATTCCTAGTTATTATTCCATTTTCATCCATCTTATTTCTAAATACCCATTTAGTTCCTATTATATTTTGATTCTTTGGTCTAGGAACTAGATTCCATACATTGTTTCTTTCAAATTGATTTATTTCTTCTTGCAAGGCGTTTATCCAATCAACATCTTTCTCAGCTTTTACAAACATCTTAGGTTCTATTTGAGATAAATAGGCTACACAATTGCAAATATTTCTAATAGAGGAACGACTTCTTACTCCTTATGAAGGATCACCAATCACTTGATCGATTGGGTGATAATTTATATACCTCTAATCTTTGGGAAGATTATCCTCTTGCTGACTTGTAGATGGTTGGTCAAGTTTGAGAGCTTCTACCTCTTGATTTGTTTGAGGTGGGCTTTCCTTTAGGTCAACAATGGGAGTAGAAGTTTCCGTTCTTGGAATGAAATCTACATTATCATTGAAAGAAACTACTTTACTACTAATTGGGTTAGACTCATCAAAGGCTATATTTACGAATTCTTCTACCACTAGTGTTCTTTTGTTAAATCCTCTATAAACTTTACTAGAGGTTGAATATCCTAAGAATATCCCCTCATCGGTTTTTGAGTCAAATTTACCTAAGTTAGTTTTATTGTTATTTAGGATAAAGCATTTATGACCAAAAGCACGAAAATATGAGATATTAGGCTTTCTACTTTTCCATAATTCATATGGAGTTTTGCTAAGTGTAAGTCTAATTAAAATTCTGTTTAAGATATTGCAAGAGGTGCTTACGGCTTCCGCCCAAAAGTATTTTGGCAAGCTATTTTCACAAAGCATTTTTCTTGCAAATTCTTTTAGAACTCTATTTTTCCTCTCAACAACTCTATTTTGTTGAGGAGTTTTAGGAGCCGAAAAGTTGTGATCAATTCCATTTTCATCACAAAATTTTGAAAAGCTTTGGTTTTCAAATTCTTTCCCATGATCATTTTTAATGTTTGAAATACATATTCCTTTTTCATTTTGAACATTTTTACAAAAGTTTTCAAATCCTTTGTAAGTTTTATCCTTATAAGCAATAAAGATAACAAAGGTATATCTTGATTAGTCATCAACAATAACAAGAGCATATTGATGGCCACCTAGACTAATGGTACTTATTGGACCAACCAAGTCCATATGCAAAAGTTCCAATGGTCTAGCAGTTGAGACTACATTTTTTTATTTAAAAAAAAAAATTCTAGTTTGTTTTCCCATTTGACAAGCATCACACACCTTGTCTTTTTCAAATTTGATTTTTGGAAGTCTAATGACTAAATCTTTTCTTAAAATGATTTTAAGCAAATCTATATTCACATGACCAAGTCTTCTATGCCATAGCCATGGGTTTTCACTAAAAGTGGGAAAACATTTTTCATTTTCTGAATGCAAGGATTTTAAATCAACTATATAGACATTTTCGTGTCTATGGACAACAAACTTGATTTTGTTATTCTTGATGTCTATGACTAGACAATGAGAGGTTTCAAATATGACTTTGTTGCCTTTATCACATAGTTGACTAATACTTAGTAAATTTGGCTTAAGGCCTTGCACATATAATACATGATCAATGGTTGAGAAATTATTACCAACTTTTTCATGCTCGATGATCTTTATTTTTGTGTTGTCTCCAATGATGACATGTTTGCCATCTCTTAGAGTTAGCTGTTTGAATACACTTCGATCACCAGTCATATATTTTGAGCATCCAATATCAAGGTACCAAAAGTTACCTTTTTCTTTGGTGTGGAGACATATCTATATCACACAAGGATACACAATTGCACTCTTAGGTACCCAAAATTTCTTGAGTCCTTTGGGGTTAGAATTAGAAAATATGGTTCCTTTAGGGACCCATACTTTCTTAACATTGTAAGGTGTCCTATATTTATAGACATGTTGATGATGCACAATCCTAGGATAATAGTTATTGAAATTTCTAGGATTTCTTAGTTGTGCATGTCTATAGCTCCTTGAATGAGTATTCTTAGGATATATGTTTCTATTGTGAAGATTATGAACATGCATGTCATTTCTTGGAAATGTATGATGATGATTTCTAGGATATATGCTTGCATTATTATGAACATGCATATTATACTAGGACACACATGATGGTAATTCCTAGGATATGCATGTGTAATGTGAAAGTTTTGAGTATACATATTATCTCTAGGATGCATATAGTGGTTACTCCTAGGATGTGTATATGCATTTCTTAAATGATTGTTCCTAGCATTTTTATTTCTTGAGTGAGCATACATATATTCATGAGTATTTCTAGGATGCTTAATTATAGTAGATGCATTAGAATTTAAATTCACATTTTTATACCTACTACCATACATTGAGGGAGTACTTTTAACCTTGCTAGTAGTCTTGGAAGTAGATGCTTCATTCACACATGTTGCTTTCATGAATAAGGTCTCTTTTGATTTTTTCTTGCCTAATGGAGAATAACCTAACCCATATTTTCCTCCACTTAATCTTTGGCAAGACAGCACTTCATCTAGCTTTTCTTTTCCAAGCATAAGTTTTGATATAGTGCCATTCAATTCGATTGTTTTCTTCTTTAAGTTTTCATTTTTATCTTTAAGAAAATCTTGAGAAGAATTATAAAGCAAGGAAGATAGTTTTTCTTTTTCTTCCTTTAAGTCTTCCATCTCTTTAGAAAGAGATGACACTTCCTTTTTGAGAATGGTGTTCCTAGAATCGAATTTCTTCAATTCTTCATGCATTTCATTTATGACCTCTATTAATTCTTCACTACTACTAACAATGTTATTATTAGAAAGGGAAGAATTTGATTCCTCATTTTCGTTGTTGATTGCCATTAAACATAGGTTGGCAATCTCCTCGTATCCGACCTCATTTGTTCGAGGATTCTTCTTCTTCGTCATCACTCCAAGTAGTTGCAATCATAAATTTCTTTTTGAAGCTCTGATATGGTTTGCTTGTCGATGTACAATCGGCCTTGATATGATTGGGCTTCTTGCAACCATAACACACAAGTGGTTCCCTTTTTGAAGTGAGATCCTTTGTGTAAGGTTTCTTGCTCTTCTTCAAGAATCTGTGAAACCTCTTGGTGATTAGAGCCATCTCACCATCTTCTTTGCTGCTCTCCACCTCTTCTTCCATTTCTTCCTCTTTGTTGCTCATGGAGGCTTTGAGAGCAATCACCTTTTTCTTCTTCTCATCATCATAGACAACGGGATTCATTTCTTCCATCTCGTACGTCAATAATGATCCGAGAAGTGTTTCGACATCAAATTTGTCGAGATATTTGGCCTCCATGATGGCCATCCTTTTTTCTTTCCAAGTGGATGGAAAAGACCTTAAGATTTTCCTTGTTAGTTCAATTCCTCAATGTTCCTAGCAAGAAGCTTCAAACCGTTAACAATAGTGGTGAAACGTGAGTGCATTTGAGAAATTGTTTCGTTAGGAGACATTTTGAAAGATTCATACTCGAACACTAGCATACAAATTTTTTATTTTTTAACTTCGCTAGTTCCTTCATATGTAACTTGCAATTTGTCCCAAATCTCCTTAACCGAAACACAAGTAGAAATTTTATTATATTCAGAAATATTCAAAGCACAGTGTAAAATATTTGTGGCTCTACTATTTAGAGACATCATTCTACAATATTCTTCATTGAACCTAGTTTTGAGTTTAGGAATTGTATGATTGATTTCTCCAGTAGTTATTTCCTTTGTAGGAATTCTAGGTCCTTCCTCAATGACTCTCCATAGATTGTAATCTTGTCATTCGACAAAGATTTTCATCTTATTTTTCCAATAGTTATAGTTGGAGCCATTGAACAAGGGAGACCTAGCATAGGAATGTCCTTCGGAGTAGCTATTTGATGCCATCAGATCAACTCAAGGATTTTAACCCTGAAATTGATAACGAGGCTCTGATACTAATTATAAACTGAGGTTTTAACCCAAGAGGGGGGATGAATTGGGTTTTTAAAAACTTTTGCTAATTACTTGCAAGTTTATGAAAACAGTTAAATGCTCAAGCATACAAACAAGTAATGTGCATTAAGTAAAAGAGTTTAAGGAAGAGAAAGTGCAAACTCAGTTTATAGTTGTTCGGCAATATCAGATTCCTTCCAACCATACGTCCACTCTCTTCAAGGAACCTTCTTGAAGTAATCCACTAAAACTTTTAGTCGTACAACTTCATGGGTGTTGTAGAAACCTTACAACCAATCCCTTCCTCACGGAGGCTATTCCCTTCCTTGTAGAAGTTTACAAAGAAGTATTTAATTCTAAACACTCTAAGAGTTATTAAAATTCTTTCCCTTTTAAAATAAATGAGAGTTGCTAGAGAGATAGAAATGAATTCTTTTAGAAATGAACAATATCTCTCTTTCAAGAATAAGCTTGAAGAATGGCTCAACAATAAAGCTTTTGAGAATTTATGAGCAAACTTATGAATTTAATGTGTTATCTTCTTGTTTTAAATGCTCATTGAAGTAAGTTTATATAGCTTTGAATCAATATGGTCGTTAGACACTGACTTAGTAGGTTTGGTGTATTAAATTCTCAAGTCTCGCGTCTCAAAAGGTCATATTTTTGAATTACCAGTCGATTGGGTCTTTGTACCAGTCGACTGGGTCAAGTGAGAAATCTCACTTTTAGGCTGTGGGAGAGTACCAATCGACTGGGTCCTAAGCACCAGTCGATTGGGAACTCATTGTCTCAATTGCCAATCGACTGGATGCTTTACACCAGTCGACTAGGGACCTTCTGTCCCATACCCCAGTCGACTGGTGTTGCTCTTCAACCCAGTTTTTCAAGTTTCAAAACTATTTTTGACTTGAAAACATTTGTTTTAATAGTTTTGTCAAAATCTTTTTGCAAAAAGAACCATAGGACAAGCTAAGTATTTGAACATGAGAGATTTACAGTTGGTTTCAATACCTTAATGTCTATTCTATATCTTCTGTCTTATCTTGGCGTCTGAAACTGGTTGAGTTCTTGCATCTTATTTCTTTGCTGAAAGCTTTTACCGTTTAAACACTTAGATAAAACTGTTAGTACAATTAGAGTAGTGTTTTGTCATTCTTAAAATTAAATAAGGGTTAACAGCAAGAAATTGGGGTACGAGAGAATAAGGAATTTGTTGACCCTGCATTTGATTTTGATGATGACAAAACTATATTTAAGTGTTCTAACTATCTTTTTCTAATCTCTTAATCATTTAAGGTACTTTGTACGAATATTAGAAGATTGTACTCTCTCTTGTACCAAAACTTTGTTCTTGTGCATTAAATGCTCAAGACATCTTTAAGCTTTGTTCTTGTGAGAGAGAAATTCTTTGAGTTGTATGCATCAATTGTACTCTCTCTTGTACCAAAACTTCTTACTTCTTTGAGTGTTTAAGTGTTAAACACTTGAGTGAAATTTTCTTATAAGAGAAATCTTATAAAGGTTTAGGAAACACCTTGGAAGTTGATTGTTTGGTTTAGTGAAACCACCAAGGAGGAGCTTTGAAGAGAGTTGACGTAGGAGCAGGAGCGTTTTTGATATTGTCGAACCACTATAAATCAAGTTTGCACGCTATTATCCCTTTCTCTTTTAATTTTTAGCGAACTTCATTTATTTCTCTTACTTGTTCTCGATTGATTAATATTGTGATTAATTTGTGTTTGTGCAAAAAAAATTTAAAACCAATTCACACCTCTCCTAGATTGCTTTTTAGTTAACATAATTAAAATTTTCTCTATCGCTTAGGTCGAAACATAGTCCTCGTATTCTTGGAAAAATATTTAATAATTAACTTTAAAAAATTTTAATTACACACTAGCATGCAATCATTATCAATAATAGTTAAATCAATCAATTTTGCACTCAACAATTATATTGATCAAGCCCAAGCAAAGAATATAATAATTATTCATAGAAACAAATTAAATGGGAGAAAATATATCTTTAAGGAGAATAAAATACTAGATTTTACCTGTCAACAAAAGAAATATGTTAATATGGAAGATTATAATTGAAAATAATAAAAAGAAATAGACAAAAAATCATAAAACATAAAATTAGGGTCAATTCAGCTAACCAGATGAGCTAAGTAGCTAAACCTAAACCCTACAAGGCCGATCGGCCCCACTGGTACTAGTTATGGTTGTTTTGACATTTTGATAAAACAATTGTTTTCATCGATTTTGATTTGATTTAAGAGAATTAAAATTATGAAAAATCCTAATCTAGATGGCATATAAGTGTAATACTCATGTTATTAAAGTAAGGGTAAAGAAGTAATTTGATAGATATTACATGGAATTAAAATAATATTTATATATATATATATATGAAAGATTTACTATTATGAAAAAAGGAGGTGCAAACACCTGGACGCCCAGGTGCAAACTACCCAACATGCAACTATGCGTGTTGGACAACAATGAAACAAAGGTTGCAGTGTTCACGGGTTAGTATAAAAATTAAGTGTTTTTGTTTAAGTTTTGTTAAAAATCCATTTACACTCTCTCAAATTGCTCTTTTTCTTTAAACACCCGGGGAGTAAAAGAAACGTTGAAAGATTGAAATTTTGAAGAAGTTTACGAGAGAATTTTAAAGAGATTCGTGGGAAGCTTCAAGAAAAAGAAAAAGAATGTAATAATATGAATTTTAATTTGTTTTTGAATTATGCATACATGAAAATACCCAGAGCTTGATGTAGAAATTTAAAGGTATAAAGTATGGAACATTTGAAGAATAAATTAAAATTTTTAATATAAATATTATGTTAGGTGTTGACGATCAGCAATCGGGTGAAATTACCGAAAGGAGCAGGAAAGGCAAGAGGTGATCCACGGGTAGCTTTAAGTGTTACGTGGTGAATTAGATTTAATTTTAGTAAACAAAACCAATAAAAATATGAATTTATAATATTTGAATAAATGAATGAATTATTATGGTTTAATGATGTATTTTCTGTTATACATGAAAATTGATTGATTTATTGAATAGGAATTTAATAATATGTTGAATATTAATTATATAGGAATCTATATTTTTAAAAATGATGGATTAATGAAAAATATGCTAAGAAGTCATATGAAATTTATGAAAATATGATTGGAAAATTGATATGATATATGAGCAGAAAATTTAATAAATATGATAAAAATAATAATTTTGATAAAGAGTTAGATAGTTGAATTGAATGTTTTGATGTATGTTTGCTTGCATATTATTTCTCATATGCATAAAAGAAAAAACTAGAAATGTCGTTGGTCTAGCTGAAAAGACCAGGAAGACAGTTGGTCTAGTTAAAAAGACCAGGAAGGCTGATGGTCTAGTTGAAACATGTTGAGATATGGGAAGACGTTCTCAGATGATAATATGAAATGATTTTATAAGAAAGAAAGAAAGAAAATTTAAATTTCTGCATTATATTTGTTTTAAATATTGATTATTATTTATTGAGATACTAAAGTATCAGTCTTGATTGTGAAATTATTGATAGATAAATGAGTCTCAGAGAGACATGTGTGATGAGAAAGAAATATGAAAGTATGATATGATAAAAATTATTTGATTGATTGATTATATGTTATGAACCTCATAACGAGGTAAATAATGATGTTGAATTGATAGTCTCAAGATGATTAAATATATGAAAAAAAAATTGATATGTTTAATGATCAATTTAAGAAGAGATTGATAAATAGTTGGAATTATGATATGAGTAATGATAATAAAATGTTATTATTGAATTATATGAGATAATAGATGAATGAATATTAGAATATTTTTTGAAAGATTGAATTATTATATGTGAAAAAATAGATGATTAATATTGGTGAATTAGAAACGATTGAGTTATAAGATGTGACTGGAAGTATATAATCGAGTACTTCTAGTAAATTTAATTCACTGAGTTTATGAAGCTCACTCCTCATTGTTAAATAATTTCAGGTAGCAGGCAGGACAGATAGAATTGTGAGCAGAGATTCAGACTGAATTATTATCTGTAAGCCTCGTGGTCCACAACCTCAAACTAATGGAAGAAATTTTTTCTTTTTTGTAAATATGTTATATATATGGTTTCAGTTGGGATTTTAAATAACGTAACTCCCTTGTTGAGGGTTTTGTACTTATGTATATATATTTTTAGTCGATATATGTTTTTATATTGTTGCATATATGTGTCGTTCTAGGATTTCAAAACGTGACGACACCGTCTCGAGGGTGACCAACCCGGGATGGGTCGTCAATTTTGGTATCAAAGAATTAGGTTTTATGATTCTGTAGACTGCATAAAAGTTTAAACAAGTGGAAGATTTAAATAAACTACATTTTAATGTAGAGTCTGAGGATGACACGTGGATGTGCTAGAATTAAAGTTAGCATTCTGAATCAAAGAGGATGTGGTAGACCCCCAATATTTAGAAGAGTTGAAGCAGAAAGGGAGGTCAAGTCTATGGTTCATGCAAGGGAACAAGTTTCTAGTGCAGCTGGAACTAGTAAAGGTGGGAGAGAAAATGATATTAGGAGGAATGAATTGAGAGAAGTTCTTGATTGTGTTATAGAGAGAATGAACACAGTAGAAGAAAGGGCTGATAATTTACAAAGGAGATTAGAGGAAAAAGGTATAACAGAACCTGATGTGGTGAGACAAGAGGCTTGTTAGGGAGAGGGTATGTTTGCACATGGGATGCAAGGGGATTGTTTTGTGAGATTCATTAAGTTTAAACCCCAGTCTTTTAGAGGATCTATAAATCCTATTGAAGCTTAGCAGTGGATTAAACATGTTGATAAATATTTTGAAGTCTTACCACTGACAGACAGACAAAAGGTTGATTTTGCTTCATTTAAGCTGGAAGGTGAAGCTTCTTAATGATGGGAGGATATTCTACCTAGATTGAGTCCACAGGTAGATCAATCTTTAACTTGGCATAAGTTTAAGGATGTGTTCTTTGTGAAATATTTTCCAGATATGTTTTGAGCACAGTAGGAGGGAGATTTTATTCATTTAAGGCAGAATACCTTATTTGTGACTGAGTATGATAGTAGATTTATAGCCCTGTCGAGATTTTTACCTGAGTTAGTAAATATAGAAAAAAAGAAATGTAAGAGATTTTTAGACGGGTTACACTATGAAATTCAAACTAAACTCTCTTACATGGGTGTTAGGAATTATGTTATAATGGTGGATAAAGCATTACAGATTGAGAAGGATGTGATGGAGTTTAGAGGTAGAAGGGATTGGTTGAAAATGATACAGATTTGAGGAACCCAGAGGTGGTAGTAGTATGAGTGTATAGGGTGGAAAACCACCCTAGATGGGGCATTCCTTCTCACAAAGAACTGTAATATAGAGTCAGAGGCAAGTGGGATCTGTTGCTTTTGTAGCTCAGAGTAATATTGGTGGGACCTCTATATTTGGGAGGCAAGCTATAGGATCTGGAAGTTATAGCAGATGAGTAAGTATGCCACCAAGGGGAAGTGGTAATCTGATGTATGACCAAGATACACGAGTTTGCTTTAGATGTAATCAGACAGGGCATCTGTCTCGGAATTGCCCTACTTAGATATGTTTTGTATGTGGTGAGGGAGGATATATTAGTGTAGATTGTCTAGTTGAAAAATCTGTTGAGATAGGTGTTGGGGGTGTTGGGAAAAAATAGGTGGAGAGAGGTGGTGGATCAGGGAGTATGCGGGGTAAAGGCAGAAGATCAGTAACTAAGAGAGGACGTAGTAGTCAGTTACAACCTAGAGACAGCAGAGTTTATGTGTTGACCCAACATGATGCACATACCACTCTTGATATTGTTATAGGTGTGGTATCTATTCTTGATAGACCTGCTAGATTATTGATTGATCTTGGTATAACCCATTCTTTTGCATCCAATGTATATATGAAATCTATTGATGCTTGTGTTAGTCCTTTGAGGCATGCTTTTATTGTTGAGGTTCTTACTGAGGATAGAGTTATTATCAGGACAATTTATCAGGGTTGTGTGATTAGTATGGCTGATAGAGAATTTGAAGTTGATTTGTAGCCTTTAGATATGACAGATTTTGATTTAATTCTGGGGATGAATTGGTTATCTGCATATCATGCTTGAGTATATTGTTTTAGGAAGAATGTGTTGTTTAGGATACCAAGGCAAGAGGAGTTTAACTTTCAGGGAGAACGTAAGATACTTGTCAACTGTCTTATTTCTACCATGACTGCTAGTAAATGGTTGAAGAAGGGTTGTGAGGGGTATTTGGCGTATGTGGTGGATTCTAGAAGAAGATTAGGAAGTTAGAAGAAATATTAATAGTGAAAGATTTTTCTGATGTGTTCCTTGAGGAGTTTTTTGGTTTGCTTCCCAATAGGGAGATTGAGTTTTCTATTGAGGTGATTCTGGGATCAGCACCCATATCTATAGCACCTTATAGAATGACACCAGCTGAGTTGAGAGAATTGAAAGTTCAGCTTTAGGAGTTGCTATATAAACAATTTATTCGGCCTAGTAAGTCATTTTGGGGAGCCCTTATGTTGTTTGTGAAGAAGAATGATGGAACGATGAGATTGTGTATTGATTATAGACAGTTGAATAAGATCACCATTAAGAATAAATATCCTTTACCTATGATAAATGATTTATTCGAGCAGTTACAAGGGCCTAAGGTGTTTTCTAAGATAAACCTGAGATCATGAGTTCCTTATGATGCCATTTGGGTTAACTAATTCTCTTGCAACGTTTATGGATCTAATGAATCGAGTGTTTAAACCATTCTTGGATAGATTTGTGATTGTATTTATTGATGATATTCTGGTATATTCCAAGAATGAAAAGGAGCATGTACAACATTTAGAAATAGTGTTAGAAATTCTGATGAAAGATAAATTGAATGCAAAGTTCTCTAAGTGTGAGTTTTGGTTTAGTGAAATATCTTTCTTGGGGTATGTTATGTCAAGAGATGGTATAGCAATTGACCCACAGAAAGTAGATGCAGTGTTGAATTAGGAAAGACCCACTAGCTTGACTGAAATTAGAAACTTTTTAGGGTTGGCTCGTTATTATAGGAGGTTTATCCATGATTTTTCTATTATTGCTAGACCAATGACCAGATTGACCAGGAAGGAAATGAAGTTTACGTGGTCAGAAGAATGTGAGAGGAGTTTCCAGTTGTTGAAAGAGAAATTGAGTACTGCTTCAGTATTAGTGCTTCCATCTGGTGATGAAGCATTTGTGGTATATAGTGATGCATCACATTAAGGGCTAGGATGTGTGTTGCTGTAACATAGGAGAGTTATAGCTTATGATTCTAGGAAATTAAAGAACCATGAGAGGAATTACCCTACCCATGATTTAGAATTAGGTGTCATATTTTTTACTTTGAAGATCTGGAGATACTATCTGTATGGAGCCACTTGTGAAATTTTTATTGATCATAAAAGTTTGACGCATTTACTTACGTAGAGAGAATTGAATTTGAGGCAGAGAAAGTGGATGGAATTGATTAGTGATTATGATTGTACAATTCATTATCATCCAGGGAAGGCTAATATAGTAGCTGATGCATTGAGTAGAACATCTACAGCAAGATTAGCTGCTATTGGGAGTCATGATTTTAGCTTGATGATAGAATTGAGAGAAATGAGAATGTAGTTGCGTATCAGTGATAGAGGAGTATTGATGGCAAATATGGTGGTACAATCTTCTATTATTTATCGTTTGTTAGAGTTTCAGGGTAGAGATGAAGGGATAGAGAAGATCAAACAGGAAATATTGAGTTGGAAGCTGACTGGGTTTAGAATTAGAAAAAATAGGATGATGGTATTGGGATATAGAGTTTGTGTTCTCATTGATGTTGAGATGAGAAATGAGGTACTAAGAGAGGCTCATGATTTTGTGTATTCTATGCACCTACGTAATAATAAGATGTACAGGGGGTTGAGACAGAATTATTGGTGGTTAGGGATGAAGAATGATGTAGCTAAGTATATTTCTAAATGTTTGACTTGTCAACAAGTGAAATCTGAGAATAGACATCAGGCAGGTTTATTATAACATCTTCCAATACTTGAATGGCCAATGGAGAATGTAATTACTGATTTTGTTTATGGGTTTTCCCATACCCAGAGAGGTCATGATGCTGTATGGGTTATAGTAGATAGACTTTCTAAGTCTTTGCATTTCTTTCCTATTAAAACTACTTAGAGTCCTGAAAAGTTGGTTGAATTGTATGTAGCAAAACTTGTGAGATTATATGGTAGAAGGTGCAGAACTCCAGTATGTTAGGAAGAAGTTGGAGAAAGAAATATATTTGGTCCAGAAATGATAGATTTGACTACTGAGATGATCAAACTGGTTAGAGAGAACCTTAGAGCAACACATAATAGACAAAAGGGATATGCTGATAATAGAAGACAAGCTCTTGAGTTTCAGGTTGGTGACTAGATATTTTTGAAGATATCTCTGTGGAAGGGTGTATTGAGATTTAAAAAGAAAAGAAAGTTAAGTTCGAGATTTGTGGAGCCATATAAGGTGATTGAAAGAGTTAGACCAATAATATATAGATTGGATTTGCCTCCAGAGTTAAAGCAATTACACAATGTGTTTCATGTTTCACTTTTGAGACAGTGTTTACATGATGAATCCCATAGTATTTCGAATCAGGCTGCAGAACTTAGGAAGATTTGACATTTATGCAAGTACCAGTTAGAATTCTAAACAGAAAAGAACAAGTCTTGTGTAATAAAGTTATTCCTTTGATTCAAGTATTATGGCAAAACAAAGATGTTGAATAAATTACTTGGGAGCATGAGACAAGAATGAGGAATGAGTACCCCTAGCTTTTTCATGAGTCAAATAAGAAAATTTCGGGGACAAAATTTTTATAAAGTGGGTAGAATTTTAATACCCGTGTTCTTAAAGTAAAAGTAAAGAAATAATTTGATAGATATTACATGAAATTAAAATAATATGTATATGAAAGATTTACTATTATGAAGAAAAAGGACACCTGGATTCTAGGGGTAATGTATTGAAGTTACAAAAAAAAAGGAGGTGCAAACACCTGGACGCCCAGTTGTAAACTACCCAACATGCAACTACGCATGTTGGACAACAATGAAACAAAGGTTGCAGTGTTCACGGGTTAGTATAAAAATTAAGTGCTTTTGTTTAAGTTTTGTTAAAAATCTGTTTACACTCTCTCAAATTGTTCCCCTTCTTTAAACACCCAAGGAGTAAAAGAAATGTTGAAAGATTGAAATTTTGAAGAAGTTTACGGGAGAATTTTTAAGAGATTTGAGGGAAGCTTTAAGAAAAAGAAAAAAGAAGGTAATAATGTGAATTTTAATTTTTTTGAAATTATGCATACATGAAAATACTCGTAGTTTGATGTAGAAATTTAAAGGTACAAATTACAGAAGAATTGAAGAATAATTTATAAATTTCAATATAAATATTATGTCAGGTGTTGACGATCAGCAATCGAGTGAAATTACTGAAAGGAGCAGGAAAGACAAGTAGGTGATCTATGGATAGCTTTAAGAGCTACGCGGTGAGTTAGATTTAATTTTAGTAAGCAAAACCAATAAAAATATGAATTTATTATATTTGAATAAATAGGTGAATTATTATGATTTAATAATGTATTTTCTATTATATGTGAAAATTGATTGATTTATTGATTAGGAATTTAATAATATGTTGAATATTAATTATATAGGAATTTATATTTTTTTAAATGATGGAATAATGAAAAATATGCTAAGAAGTCATATGAAATTTCTGAAAATATGATTGGAAAATTGATATAATATATGAGGAGACAATTTAATAAATATGATAAAAATAATAATTTTGAGAAAGAGCTAATAGTTGAATTGAATATTTTGATGTATGTTTGCGTGCACATTATTGCTCATATGCATAAAAGAAAAGACCAGTAACGTAGTTGGTCTAGCTGAAAAGACTAGGAAGACAGCTGGTCTAGCTGAAAAGACTAGGAAGGCAGTTGGTCTAGCTGAAACATGTCAACATGTGGGAATACGTTCCCAAATGGTAATATGAAATGATCTTATGAGAAAGAAAGAAAATTTAAATTCATGCATTACATTTGTTTTAAATATTGATTATTATTGATTGAGATACTAAAGTATCAGTCTTGATTGTGAAATTATTGATAGATAAATGAGTCTCGCATAGAGACAGGTATGATAAGATAGAAATATGAAAGTATGATATGATAAAAATTATTTGATTGATTGATTATATGCTGTGAACCTCATAACGAGGTAAATAATGATGTTGAATTGATAGTCTCAAGACGATTGAATAAATGAGAAGAAAAATTGATATGTTTGATGATTAATTTAAAAAGAGATTGATAAATAGTTGGAATTATGATATGAGTAGATATAATAGAATGTTATTATTGAATTATATGAGATAATAGATGAATGAATATTGGAAGATTATTTGAAAGATTGAATTATTATATGTGAAGAAATAGATGATTAATATTGGTGAATTAGAAACGATTGAGTTATAAGATGTGACTGGAAGTATATAATCGAGTACGTCTAGTAAATTTAATTCTCTGAGCTTGTGAAGCTCACTCCTCATTGTTAAATAATTTCAGATAGTGGATAGGACATATAGAATTGTGAGCTGAGATTCAGACTGAATTATTATCTGTAAGCCTCGTGGTCCACATTCTTAAACTAATGGAAGAAAAAAATTGTAAATATTTATGTATAATATGTTTTATATATGGTTTCAGTTAGGGTTTTAAATAATGTAACTCCCTTGTTGAGGGTTGAAGACTTATGTATATATATTTTCAGTTGATATATGTTTTTATATTGTTGCATATATTTGTAGTGCTGGGATTTTAAAACGTGACGACAGCGTCTCGGGAGGTGCCAACCCGGGATGGGTCGTTACAATAAATATGTAAAAAACCCTAAAAACATTGTTCCTATATGACATGCGGATTTTAATGCAAAAATACTAATCTATATGACATGTGATATTTGATGTAAGCCTATAAAATACATTTGTAAAATAAATCTATATGACATGTGATATTTGATGTAAACCTAGAACATACATTTGTAAAATAAATCTATATGACATACATGGCTAATTTAAATCATGGAGGTTCATAATAATTAATCATTATGTTATTAAATTACTATGCGATTCGATCTCTTCGCGTGTTGCGAAAGGATTAATTTGAAAAATTAATATCGGGTTTGTTGTGAGTTTTTCACGTGTGGTGTGAACGCCCTCAAATTATGGATTATTGTGCATTGATGGATGAACGAACATAGAATTCAAAGCTTGATTCAGGAATTGATGTAGAAAGACTAGGGTTTATGTTGATTTTTAGAGTGGTGGGACTTTTAGTGAAGGCTAAGGTTTATGGAAATTTGGAGTTTTTTTGTGGAAGTTTAGGGGGTTTAGAGAAGAAAATAGTTGGAATTTTTTGAGTTCTAAGGTTAGAAGACTCTAAAGTTTTAGCTTTTGTCTATGTTTTTGTATCTGTAAAGAGGGTATATATAGAGGAATTGGGAGCTAGGGTTTTGGTAATGGAAGACTTAGATTGGTGATTTAATCCAACGTTGGGAATAATTTCTTGCGGAAGTGGAAAACTCAATTTTTTCATGTTCCTTGTAGGATTTGGAACAAAAAACAGAATTCTAGAAGATTTGGACATGAAAGATAAAAACTAAGGCGGTGCACCCTGACAGACTCTAGTGTAACGACCCATCCCTAGCGTGCCCACCCAAGACGGTACTGTCATATTTAAAATCCAAGCACGACACATATATGTAATAACTATTGTATAAAATACTGAAAGTAATTTAAACAATTTCCTCAACTCTTTTACAGAGGAGTTACAACTTTCTTTCTTCACAGTACTTACAAAATATTCAAATAAACATACAAATGCATGTATATAAACAAATACATACAACTTTTTTTCTTCTTTTCTTTTCTTTTCTTTCGTTCTTTATTATTTTTTGTCTTTCTTTCTTTCTTTCTTTCCTTTTTTTATACATTCTGAAGATGTCAACCACGAGGACTTACCTAAAACTTACTCCGAGTCTCAGGTCAAGAATCTACCGAATCCTATCCGCGGCCTGAAATCATTTAATATTGAGGAATGAGTTTCACAAGCTCAGTGAATTACAATTTACTAAAAGTACTAGATTTGTATACTTCTAGTCATATTTTATATCTCCATTCTCATATAGATAGTTCAAATCATTTATCTATCAATTCTCAAATCATATGGTTTCAATATATATATCTTCAATCAATTATAAATTATCACTTTAATATTATTTTCATCATAATTACCTCATTATGAGGTTCACATTATACAACAATCATGTACTGCATATCTAATTAAATAAAGTATTCACCAATTATCATTATATTTGTCTCATCATGAGACTCATAATTATATAATCATTTCATAATCAAACCAATGCCTTAGCATTTTAATTATTGTAAATATAAACATGAATGCCTCCACAACCTCATTTCATTATTTCATTCCTTTCACATCATATCTTCTCCATACTATCAACGTATGGGTAATTCATCCATTTTCGGGTATTATACCAGTCTTTGGTATAGCTTTTGGGGATGTCTCATCACATGACGACATGTTTCGTTTAGACCAATCATGATTTTTTTTTTGTTTGAATCCCGGTTCAAATCCCATTTTTTTAGAAAGGTAGAACATATTCTAAAAATTGAAATCTTACTGTAAAATTCATGAATTTTTACCTTATCAAAGCTTTTTCCTAAGATTTATTGGAAATTCTTCCATGAATCAAACTATTTCTAAGACATGATTATGAAATTCTTCCATGTTAAAGTGTTTTAGAACTTTTTCTAAAGAGAGAAAACGGATTTTAAATGTATGGAAAGTGTTTTCAAACTTCTCAAAATGCTTTTATATCAAAATTTTGGTCGATAGTCGACCTGTTGATCACTTCAAAAAATTTCAAATTTTCCTCTAATCTACTGGTTGGTTGCGAGCCGATTGGTCCACCTATCAACCTACTAGTCGATCAACCGCTCAATCCATTCAACCATCGGTCGGTTGCCAACCGATCGATCCAACCTCCAACAGTCAATCGATCAACCGACTGGTTGGGTCACCAGTTGACCGTACGGTCGACCAATCCTCCCAAAAATTTTGAAATTTTTCTTCTTTTCTTGATCAAAAATTTTCTAACTCTTTTATTTAATTTCTTTCAACATTTTTATTCAAAACTTATCTCAAACTGAACTTTCAATTCACGTATGTATGCATGTTAAATTTAATATATAAATCAATTTACTCTTTCATCCTTACATTGAGGGTACGAGTATTACATGTAGGGCCCAGCCAACTGATCCTGTGACCCATCCAATCGTCCTCTAGTTCTCCAAATTCTTGTTTTGGTCTGTTTCGGTTTAGTTTGATTCTGTTTGGTTCGGTTTGAGTTTGATTGATCAATTCTCATCCAAAATTCAATTTCTCATAATATATTCATCCGTTTTATGCGTTTCAAACCAAAGGTTCATCATCAGGCCCCACAAGTGGTTCGTTCTAATATTTGGAACGAAATTAAGTGTCTACGCTCTTAAATATATTATTATTACTATCTTTTTTTCCCTACCATTTACAAAACTTACTTTTTCTTCTTTCATCTTTTTCAAAATTTAAAACAATTATCCTTAAAAAAAACTCAAAACAATTAAATTACTATAAGTATCATTTCTATAATTAAAATACATAATTAAACATAAAGTAATTAATACTCTTTATTATATTATTATAATAATATAATAATTAGAAGTTTTTAATAATATAGTTGAGTTTTAATAATAATATAATAATTACATATATTATCAAAATATAATTACTTTTGTAGTCATCAAATTAAAATTTTACAACTATTTTGTGTCTAAATTTTTGTAATTAAAAGTATGAATGCAAGAGTAATGCGCCTAGCATATATATTGTAACATCTTCCCATCAAGTAAAACCATAACACAAAACCACTCCACCCAAATAAAGTATCCTTCGTTTTTCAAATTTTTTTTTTTTCTACTTTGATGTTATCATTTTAAATTATAATAAAATGATACTTAAATTATTATAAAATTATACCTTAATTATCAAAGGTATGTACAAATTAGATAGTCTATTACCATAAAATGATATCATTATAAGTCAAATGGTTAGTATGAAACGGTACCAAAAGCAATGACACCAAAGGCTTGGTCCATGAAGCAAACCAATACAGGGAAAAAAAAAAAAAAAAACCCCAGTACATAACAGTCACACCATCACCAAGTAAAAGACTTCTATTCTAAACAGTAAGTACCATCCCGTTTTCAAAGAATCCCGGTAAGTTACAGCCGTTCTAGTCTCTCGTTTTCTCTCTCCACCTTACGTTCTCTCTCTACTCTGACTGCCACCGCCCTGCTGCCTCCCGCCGCGGCCGATAAGGTAAGTTTTTCTTGTTCTCTATCCTCTCTCTTTCTAATGTTTCCCTTTAAATTTCAAGTTCTTCTTGCTGACATTGAAGGCTTGAACTAGTAATTTTGTGCTAAATTATTCGGTTCGTGTTTGTACTAGTGATTTTAATTACTTGTATCTGATAGCTTTATTTTTCGTTAGGTATGCTTGCAAACATTTCATCGAAACAATGAAATTTATTAAACAAAACAATAAATTAAAATCTACCCTTTGCATTTTTCTCAATCTTGCATCTGATCATCCATGAAACCAATAGCTATGTTGATAGATGGATGTGCAGTCTTCTCAGAAATTGAGAGGTACTTTTATCACCTTATTCACATTAATTTCATGTAAATTGCTGTTTAGTTTCGTTACATGTATATTGTATACCGGTATGATGTTCGTTTTTCTCGTCTATTATTCTGTGTCAGGTATTTAAAGTTGTTAATTATTGAGCTTAGAAGCATGATACCGAGGAGGATTCAACAGTGGGACAGACAGGCTTTGGGATAAAGTAGTTTTTGGTTGTTATTTGCAAAAAATCAATCTGGGTATTAATGGGTATTTTCTCTTATTCAAGAATATGTTTAGTTCTATCCAGGTTGCTCCAAAATATTGTTATTATCCGTGGAAAATGTCTTTTCAGGGTGTATTATTCAGCTTCAGCCGCACTGTTGTGTTTGCTAATAGTCCTGATTTTGAAACTAATGTAGTTGATAAATCCAATGTTTGGAGGAGGAGGTTTGATGGTACAAGGAAGATGTTTAGTGTTTGTAAAAACTGAAGATTATTTCCCTTAGTTGTGAGAGTGTGCAAGTCTTTGAGTTGGGACGCTGCAAGGGAAATGAGGTTCTTTGCAGCTTTGAGGAGGCACGGGTTTAATCATTCCATTAATGCATTTAGAATCATTGTTCATGTGTTTTCATTGGCAGAGATGCAAGTGGAAGTTCACGCTTTGCTTAGAGATATTGTTTGCTATTGTAAGGAAGCTAATTTGGATGTGTTTAAATTATTTCTAACCTTTTTGCATTCGTCTCAGCATGTGGAAAGATCGGTTGTTGTGTTTGATGTGCTCATGAAGGTTTTTGCATCCAACTCGATGCTTGAGAATGCTGTGGATGTGTTTTTGCAACTAAGAAAATCGGGCTTCAACCAAGTGTTTTTTCGTGCAATTTCTTGCTCAAGTACTTGGAGGAAGCAAGTAGAGTGGAACTTCTAAGAAATTTATTTGAAGATATGAAAAACTCTGGGCCATCACCTAATTTTTACACCTACACAATTCTGATGAATTTTTACTGCAAAGGATGCCATGAGCAGGACATGGATATCAGACGAGCAACTGAGATTCTAGAAGATACGGAGAGGAGTGGGAAAAAGCCGACTATCGTTACATATGGTACATATATTCATGGACTTAGAGTTGGTTGTATTGAATATGCCTTGGAATTTATTTCGAATTTGAGATGTAGAAACTAGCCTCTCAATTCTTATTGCTACAATGCTGTTATTCATGGGTTTTGTCAAAAAGGTGAAGTCTATGAAGCTTTGAACATTTTGGAAGAAATGAAGAGCCAAGGGATATCACCAGATGTTTATAGCTACAGTATTTTGGTTGATGGGTTTTGCAAGAAGGGGGATGCTCAGAAAGGTCTTGATTTGATGGAGGAGATGGTACGTTATGGTATAAAACCTTCCCTCGTGAGCTATAGCTCACTCTTTAGTGGTCTTATTAAGAGTGGACAGATGAACGTTTCGTTGGACATGTTCCATAACCTTGATGCTTCTAGATATGAATATGACCAGCCTTCTTACACCATCTTAATCATTGGGTTTTGCAGTCAGGGTGATCTGAATTCTGCCAATAAGTTGTTGGAGGATATGATCACCAATGGTTTGGTTCCTAATTCCTTCAGTTTTAATTGGCTGATACATGGATTCTGCAAGATGGGACTCTTTGAGAAAGCACTGGGACTATTTTTTATCATGCTGCAAAGTGGTGTCTTGCCCAATACCTTCACTTTCAATGCCGCTGTTGGTGGATGTTGCAGAGAAGGGCGTATGAGAGTAATCACTAATTACTACACATGTGATTATTATCCATATTTTTCGAGAAGCCAATATGGTTACGGATTCTCTCGCTAAATATGGTCTTATTCATGGTAGTAATAAAATTTTTTTGAGTACTAATGAGTTACCTCCCTCTAGTTCAGCTGCTTTACATTTTGATTACTCTCAGTTGTATATCTATCAAAAATCATAGTCTATTGTATCTCTCTTGTTTAGGGTTAGGTTTAAGGACCTCCAAGTATGTTTGGGGATGGTCCTTATTGTCCCCCTATTTATGTGTATTTTTTTCATAATCAATAAATTTTTCCCGAAGTTTTCAGAAAAAAAAAAAAAAAAAACCTTAAAACTTGTAAATGAAATGCAAGACCTAGGCATTATCCCCAACACATATACATACAATTCAATCATCAATAGACTTTGCAAAGAAAGAAATTCACAAAAAACTTTTGAACTTTTTCCTTTATTGCTTAAGAAGAATGCCAGTCATTGGGTTGTTTATTATAATACCCGTGTGGATGGATTTGCTAAACAGTCAAACACAAAGAAAGCATTGATGGGGTATACAAGAATGCTAAAACATGGGGTAACAGCAAGCACAGTCACGTATACAATTCTTATCAACATATTTTGTCAGAGGAGCAAAATGTCTAAAGCATATGCTTTATTTAAGGAAATGACTGAAAAGGGTTTGACTCCAGATAAGATTTCTTACACATCTGTTATAGCTGGGTTTTGTAGAAATGGTTATATGAAGAGGGCTTGTATGAGGACATGTTGCGGAGAGGCCATTCACCCACTATTGTCACTTACACCTGTCTAATCGACGATTATGCAAGATACAACGCATGGATATGGCTAACTTGTTGATTAATGAAATGAAGATAAACCAAATTACTCCCGATTTAGTGACTTCTACTGCTCTAATTGCTGGGTACCAAAGACTTAAAAATGCTGATAAAGCACATGAGTTGTCTGAGGAAATGAAAAGGAAGGGTTTTCTGCCAGACAATGCTACCCATAAGATACTAGGGGTGCTGCCTGTATGCAGTCCCAACAGAGCAAATGACATGCGGAATCATATGGTAAGTTACTAGTATCTCCCTGCTCTTGTAAGTTACAAGATCCATTATGTTGATGAATTTATTATTGATAAAAATCTAATTGAATATTTAAATAGATAACAAACATTGTAGATCTAATCGTTATCAATATTTTTTTTGTCAATTTAGTGGATTTAATTATATAGTAATTAATTGTTTGTGGAAGACTTGTTTATATAGAGCAATGAATTGCTTGTTAAAAATCTTGCTTATGTAGAGTAAAACTAAATTTTAAATCTATGAGGGAACATCATCAATATAATGGATTTATTTACATAATAATGAATTTTTGTGTAACAATTTTTTATATATAGTTGAATTGTTTGTAGAAGACTTGCTTATATAGATTAAAATTAAATCGTAATTCTATGAGGAAATACTAAAAAAACTCAATCTAATAATTAATTATGAGTTAATGTATTTTTTCCAGCACTTCCCTATAGTGGACTTCCTGTGTTAGAAGTTTACAAGTTTATAACCAAATGCACACTATTACTTTAGGAAATCTTAGTGAGCTAAAACATATATGAAGATTTGTAATTTTTTCACTCTAATTTTTAAAAAAGTATGTCAATGTCCAAGAACAATTTCATTCCTGGATTGCAACATGCTGCTATAATAGTTACTGAATCCTCATTCATAGTTATTGATGGGAATGTACGTTATTTTGAGGGAAGTTCCAACGTAGCATAAACCATGGAGCTTACAAGTTTAATAAGTAGTTTATGGTTTTGTGCGCTTTTGGACAGGTCCATTCTATATTTGTTTGAAAGCAGTTTCACTGTTATACATAGGCTTATACTTGCTTGTGCATGGAGCCATTCCAAAACATTAATTTCTCTTTAAAAATATAACCTTTGTTTATGTGAATCACTGTGATACAGTTTCCAGAAGTCCAAAAGTATGTACTACTATTGGAGTTATTGAGAATCCTAATAGGATTCTTAATGTGTGTCATAATAGGTTTAGATCATATTTATTTTATCCAATCGTTGTGTCCTAGTCGTATTAGACTTAGTATTCATAAGTTTATATATTGAGTCAATTGTATTCTTTTCAATCAATCAATAAGACAGAGTTTCTTTTAGTTATTATTTGTAATATGGTATCATAGTAATCTACTCCTTGGGAAGCTAGAAATCAGAGCCACTGTTGACGCCACTGTTCGCCACGCGCTGCCGTAAGCTGCTATCTTCTCCAAGACCACCACCAAGATCGGAATTTCCCGATCTACTCCGATCTGGTCACCATGCGCCATAATCTCGTCATAAATGTTTCCAAAAGTCTCATCATCATTGCACCACCGCCTGCTTTGATCTCCCTCTTTCCGGCCACCCAACGCCGGATTGGGCACCACCACTAGAAAACGTCATCCTCAACCTTTTCCGACCACAACCACCAGTCTAGGCCCGTTGCGCCTGCAATGGCCAACTCTGTCTGTCCAGGTCCCGGTCCGATATGAGTCCTGTTTTCCAGCGCTCGACGCATCGTGGTGACGTCAAAATTACTGTGACCCATCAGTTCTATTCGTTACAGATTTAAAACAAGCCAAACCCACAAACCTATAGACTCGGTTAACCTTTTTTTTAGAAAGTCACTATGGAGTCCAAGACTATCTCCGATGTCTCTCCCCAGTCGAGTCCTCATATTATTACTACAAACAGTTGAATAGTTGTAATTACGTTCAATAGTCAAAGGCAGTATATAAGTATGTCACTAGTTAAGGCAAGCAAAGACTTCTTATTGATGATCCACCTACCGATTCGAAATTGTTTGATACATGGGACCAAGAGGATTCCTTACTCATCACTTTATTATGGAATTTAATAGAACCCCAAATTACCGACTTATGTTACACATCTTGATACATGTAAGGAAGTTTGCGAGTATGTCCGTTTGTTGTTTGATACATAGGAACAAGAGGATTCCATACTCATCACTTTATTATGGAATTCAATAGAACCCCAAATTATCGACTTATGTACACATCTTGATATATGTAAGGAAGTTTGCGAGTATGTCCCCCTCTAGCAATCTTAATTGGATGTATGATATTAATGCCAAGTTCTTCCATGGCTAGCAAGGTGATCGGGATGTTACTGATACTTTGCTGATATGAAGAGGATGTCTTTAGAATTGCATACTTTGATGTTTGTACAGACCATGCAAAAACACTAAGAGCAAGTCGAGGTACTCACATTCCTAGTAGGTCTAAAGCACGAGTATGAACTGGTTCGATCTACTTACATAGTAGCAGGTCTAAAGCGTGAGAAATCTTCATTGGTTACTCACATTTGGTAAGGCGGTCGAGCTAATGTTATTTGCGGACGTGGTTCTCAATATATGAGTAGTTGTGGTGGTAGAGGGGACGTGGTGGTCGTGGTTTCTCACGTAGTAGTTGTACTCATTTCCATCAATCTAGGCATACTTATGAGACATGTTGGGATTTGGTTGGTAGACCTCCCTGAGTTGCGAATGTTGTTACTTTTGGTCGTACTGAATCTACTCCTACCTTGGATCTAGTGGCCCCACCTTCAATGATTATATCAGGAGATGGGTATTCACAGTTTCTTCAATATAAAGCAGCTCAACAAGCATCATCTTCAATTGCTAGAATGGTACACCTATTGTTTGTCTCTCATCTAGTAACTCCTCGTCTAGAAAACCTTGGGTTTTCGATTATGTAGCCATTAACCATTTGTCAAGTACCACTTATGTTTTACTAATTTTTATCAATCCTCATCATTATCTATTGTTACCCTTGCCGATGACTCTAAAACCAGTACTAATGGCATAGGCACTATGCATCTTAGTTCTTATGTGTCTTTATCATCTATTCTTTATGTTCATTTTTTCTTGGTATAATTTGATATCTGTCAACCAGTTTACTAAAAATCTTAATTGTTTTATTACATTTCTTCCCGATTTTGTTTTTATTCATGATTTGAAGACGAGGAAGATGATTGGTGGATGGCATGAATCCATTGGTCTTTATCACTTTGATCCTACTCCATCACCAGTTATCTGCCCAGTTGTTGTGTCTTCTTTTCAGATTCATTTTCGTCTTGATCATCTGTCTTTGGATAATCTAAAGAAGCTAGTTCATGCTTTGAGTCATGTTCTGTGTTAATTGGGTAAGCATCATGGCATGTCATTGGCTTCCCGAGTCAATAAACGTATTCCTGGTCCTTTTATGTTGGTGCATTCTTATGTCTGGGTCTGAGTTGTGTGATTTCCAAACTTGGACTTCGGTATTTTGTTACTTTTGTGGATAATTATTCCAGACTTACCTGGCTTTATTTACTGAAAAACTGTTCAAAATTATTTTTTTTTATGTTTCTGCCTTTTGTGCTGAGATAAAAACGCAATTTGATTTATCTATTAAAATTCTTCATTGTAATAATGCCCATGATTATTTTTCTGATCCTTTAACAACTTTCATGACTAACTTTGGCATTATTCATTAGTCCTCTTACTCTCACACCTCCTAACAAAATGGAGTTGCGGAGAGAGAAAATTGTCATCTTTTAGATACTGCTCGTACCCTTTTATTTCACATGCATGTACCTAAAGTGTTTTGGAATGAGGATATTCTTACTGTATATTACTTAATTAATTGTATGCCATCATTTGTCCTTGATGGAAAATACCCTCACTTTGTGTTGTATCCTTAAACTTGACCCTCGTATCTTTGGGTCAGTTTGTTTTGTCCATCACCTCAATCCAGGTGTTGACAAACTTAATCCTTGCTCAATTAAGTGTATTTTCTTAGGTCATTCTCGCACGCAGTAGGGTTCTTTTCCTTTTCCATTGCCCACTCCCATGTCTCTTTCACAATCTAACCCTCTTACGTCAATTCCTCCACTACAAGTTTATGCCCGTCATCCACAATCTGATCGCCCTCCTTCTGCCTCTGTGCTCCACCAATTTCCTTGTCGACAGATCCAGATCACCTCTTCCTCCATTAAGGATAATCTCCCCATTGCTCTTCGCAAGGGTAAGCGTTTATGCATTACTCATCATATTGCTAATTTTGTATCTTATGATAATTTATCTCTTTCATACTCTTCGTTTGTTGCATCAATATCTACTATACCTTTCCCTAAATCTGTTACAAAAGTTTTGTCTTATAATGGGTGGAAAACAACCATAGAAGAGGAGATGAATGCCTTATCACAATTAAACATGGGATTTGGTTCCTTTTCATTTAGGGAAATCTGTTGTTGGGTGTCGTAGGGTCTATATTGTGAAAGTTCATTAAATGGTATGGTTGACATGTTGAAAGCTCATTTGGTGGTGAAAGGGTATATACAGGTTTATGGTATTGATTACTCTGAGACTTTTTCTCCTGTGGCTAAGATTACATCTGTCTGTGTCTTTATCTCATGAGCTGCCTCGTTTAATTGGCCTTTATATTAGTTGGATGTGAAGACTGTCTTCCTTCATGGTGATCTACACTAGGAATTTTATATGGATTAACATCTCGAGTTTGTTACTCAGGGAGTCTGGGTTAGTATGTCGATTAAATAAGTCTCTATATGGCTTGAAACAGTCCCTTAGAGTATGGTTTTGTAGGTTGAGTGAAGCGGTAACTAACTTTGCCCTCAGTAGATGTGGTGTAGATCATTTTTTGTTTTATAGACATAGTCAAGCAGGCAAGATCGTTTTGATTGTTTATGTAGATGATATAGTGATCACAGGAGATGATAAAAAGGGGATTCAAGCTTTGTAACAATTCCTTGGTTGTAAGTTTCAAACGAAAGATCTTGGGCAACTGAGATACTTGGTATTGAAGTAGCTAGATCACATCATGGTATTTCTCTACCTCGGTGAAAATATGTCCTTAATTTGTTGAGTGATATAGGGATGTTGGGGTGTGAGCTTATAGACACTTTGATGGATCCCAACACAAAACTTTCAGTTGATTTAGGTGAATTGTTGACTAATCCAAGATAGTATAGAAAGTTGATAAGGAAACTGAATTATTTAACAGTCAATAGGCCAAATATCGCCTTTGCAACAAGTGTGATTAGTCAGCTTCCTATGGACTAGTCATTAGGATTTTGTTATCCTTATTCTGAGATACATAAAAAAATACTCTTGGTTGTGGTTTACTTCACAAAAATTATGGTCATACTCAGATTGAGGGTTATAATGATGCCAATTGGGTGGGTTCTCCATCAGATAGGAGATTCACTACTAGATATTGTGTGTTTGTGTCATGGAAAAGTAAGAAACAAACAGTGGTTGTGAAGTAAAGTACGGAGTCTGAATACAAAGTCATGGCCCACGCTACCTGTGAGCTAGTTTGGTTGAAATAGTTATTAACAGAACAGGTTCAAGCAATCATATCCTATGAACTTGGTGTGTGATAATCAAGCAGCCATTCATATTGCCAAAAATCCGATGTTTCATGAGAGAACAAAACATATTGAAGTTGATTGTCATGTTGTTCAAGAAAAACTTTTGCAAAATGTGATTAGTACAAGACATGTGAAGTCAACAGATCAGTTAGCATACATGTTTATTAAACCTTTAGATGGTCCATGAGGTAGATCTTTCTGTAACAAAGTTGAATGTATAAGATATCTGTGCTCCAATTTGAGGAGAGTGTTGAGATATTTTCCTAATTGCATATGTATTAGGTTTCCTAGTCTTTCTTGATTTATGTTTGCTGTCCCTATTAAGTTTTATATTTGTAGATCTATATATATGCTTGTCTACATGACACATCAATAATAAGAGTTTTACAACATTTGTATTCAATTTCTCTTTTTTCTTAATTTCAACAATAAAGTCAAATAGATGCAAGTCGGGTCGTCCGGATCCTGGTTGAGAAAACGGCTCACAGTACTTATCTTATCAACGTCCATGAATGAGAAATCATAGATCAAACTGCTGAATAAAAAAAATTGGGTGCTATCATATAGCTTTGTATCGGCTAAGTTAACAAGTTGGAGATAAGTGGACTCGAACCACTGATATCCGCCATAGGGTAAACCACCGCCCCCAACTGATTCTACCATAGAGGCCAATAATACGCAATAACTCCCCCCCCCCCGAACACAGCTTACAACTTTCATCGTACTGTGTTCTACAAAGAGCAACTCTTATCAAAATCTCAAAAGGTGCTGCGTTGGAATCCCATTCTAACAAGGATTCTTGTGGTTCCGGAGGATCTAACTACAGGAGAACCGTTCACTGGACTATAGCACGGTACTGTCGTGGCTATAGTGTAGCACTGTTCGCGGCCTATATTACATATACTCGGGTATGGGTGGTATGTGTGGAGTGTCAGATTCGTCTACTTTATGTAATTTTTTGTTTTTTTTCTTTAATTTGGAGTGTCCAAGTGTCTTATCCTTATTCGGAGTATCAGAGTCCGGCAGGGTAAAATGAAGAGACCATGTAACAGAGTTAATGGGTACTTTATCGCTACATTGTTACGATTTTTTTTCAGAGATAAGAAAGTAGGGTAGAACTAAAATAAGAAAGAGGACTTAGGCCGCCCGTGCGGAAGCACTTAGACAACTCTCAAAATAGGATCCACCACTTTGATACCATGTTGATGTTTATAAGAGTGTATTAGGGTTAGTAGTCATATACGTAGAGAATATAATAATGAGAAAATACATAAATACCCTTAACACTCTTAACCCCAATGCTCTTAAGTTTTATCAGGTGCAAATGTCATATTAACCTATATAATGATTTCTGGATTAAATCACAACATGAGTTACTAATGACTGCTTTGCTGAAAAGTCACTTTTAAATATAAAGCTGGTAATGAATTGTACTTGCATTATCTCTTTGTACCAAGATTGACATTTTCAGTTGCTTTCTGTTGATGCTTTTTGTTCTGTTTTCTTCTTTTTTTAGTGCATACATGAATGAAGATTCAAAAATTTGACTTTTGTTATGATTTCTAACATATGCAGGGTTTGACAAACAAGATTCTAAAAATTCCATAAAGGTAAGTTCTAAATCTGTTACACTTGTATGAGGACCTTTTCTATATCCTCTCAATGGTAAAAAAGAAGATGGTTCATGTTCATGCATATGTTAATTGATAACAATGCAAGTCTTAGTTTTTGTAATGATTTTGTGTTGTATTCATTTTAAGTTTCACACAAGACAGTAGTGGAGTCGTAAGTGTTTAGATTTTGGTACTTTATTTCTTTGTTATATTCATTTGTTTTATTTCCACTTCCATATATTAACTGTTAGTAAAATCTCTGCATTCAATCCTCTGAGACTCATTCTTGGAGGTTCATTGCTAGACAAGGTGGTGTATGAAATTTGAAATTCAGTTAATGAGTGCCCCCGTTTTGAAAATGATACTAATGGTTTGTTTGGGTTCAGCAAAGGTTATCTCCATGATGAGATGAGCTCAATGTCTTGCTCAATCAAACAAGGTATCTATCATAAAACTTCACATCAAAAATGCTTTCTCTAGATATTAGTAACTAATTCCTAGGTTTTTTTTAGAGCTAAAGTAACATATGGATTGGGTAATTTAGACTTAAAAGATTGGAACCTGAGAAATGCTCAAGATCTCATGAACTGCACGGTCTGAAAAGGATATAAGATTGATTAATATAAGTGTTTACTTCTTATTCACATGTAAACGTGTATCTTTGTCTTGCCAATCTATTTTTTTTATCAGGAAAGGAGATGTGTTCATCTGTTGTATCTGAAAAGGTTGATGTACATCTGTATGCCAAAGGTTTTATAGCCCTTAAAAATCTTGTGTAACAATTATATGCAGATGCTGATGCACAATCAAAGGTACTGGATCCTGCCTGCTTTTATGATGAGAAATGGCTTAACGAGTTCCTTGAGGCCACGGGACAAGACGTTGTGGATGGATTAACCCATCATATTTACAATCTTGGTGCTGGTATATGTTCACTGCTCCCTAAAAAGTTGATAATGATGTTCTATTGTACTAGCACTCATATGGGCAACTGATCTTGTCATGCTTAATTTCCCATGCTATATTAGCTAATCTAGGCTTCAGTTTAACCAAATTATTATGCTTGCAGGTGTTGATAGCACCCTTATAGATAAGGTTCAGAATCCATATGCTTGGACCAAATAGCCCAGACTTACAAAGACATTCCAAATTCTATCAATTATTTTGGGCCATGGGCAGGAGCTTGGGTTGGGGAAGCAGGTGGAGCTTATAAGAGTGGTGGCAAAGATGTATCCCATACATTTGTCAATGGCTTCTGGTAAAGTTCTATGTTTCAATTATAACAGATATGAAACAGAATTTTATATGAACACAAACAAACAGTTATATGCATATGCTCCCTCTCCCTCTCTCTCCCTCTCGCTTGGTTGGTTGTTAAATTCTTAGAAATCTTGAAATTGATGAGTTTGGTTCAGCATTTGAGTTGTCTAGCTATTGTTCTTTATTTATCTGTACCTTTTTTCATTTATTAATAAATCCTAACTTTATTAAATATTTTTCTCTTCGTCAACAGCTCAAGAAACAACAAAGAAGAATGAGTACTAGATACATATGTTATAGCTTTAAACCAGCGACAAAAGTTGGTATGTCAACAGTTCTTTTAAGATGCTAATTATTCATGGTTATGCATAATTTGGCTTGTCATTTTTGTTTGTGTTTGGTTTGTATCAGCATATAGATTGGTACATCCAGGTCATCATAACCGTTTCCCATTAGCTTTTGTTTTATTTGGTTAAAGATCTATATATATATTATAGAAGGAAGAAAACAGGATTAGTACGTGTACATTCCACATGGAAAAACTAGTAACTAAGAGATGAAAAGATAAAAGCAAGTTCAAAAACATGCTACACATTTTGCCCTTAGTTGATGTTATTATTTTTACTGTTAACATCTGAAATGAGCTTCTATAAGAGGAGTATCAGGAGATATGTTTCAGTATGATTCTCTTAAATACACTACTAAGGAGTACAATTTTGAGTTAAAACCTCTGTTTTCAGCTTTTGAGTTTAGACCACTTGCCATGACAACCTTGAGATTATTTTTATTGTTACATTTGCCTCTTTTGGAGCCTGATTTATATATTATGAGCCATATTGTGAAGTACTGAGCCATAAGTTGAGTGCATTCTGGTTTATATAATATGAGGAAGTTCACTGAGAAAATGAGTCACATGGTTGACTTTAACTGTTAAGATGTATCATGAAGTATGGAATTTTAGGAGTTTTTATTGCCTCTGAAGTGAATTAATTTTGTACGTTAATTAGAAAACCATGCTTCAACTGGCTTCAGCGACAGCCAGCTTACCTGATATCAGGTTATCGTCTGTTGCTATAGTAGGCAGTGACAATGGCACAGGTTCTGTGCTTGGAGACATCTGCTCCTATCTGGTTATTCTTGGAGCTGATAACAGATAAGCCTTGAGGTGGCATAGTAGTAGTCAAAACTCCATTAAGTTTGGGCGAATTGTTATTCAGTGATAAGTTACATGTTAGGGTAGTCATTTTTGCTTTAATTGTGGTTACTTATGAATATGTATCCACTGTTGGGCCACTCTTTGGTTTTGCATATTTTTTCTCAAGATGGGCAGCGATAGAAGTGGGTTGTGCAGTTTCCTATCTTCTCTTTAGTTTGGTGTCTATTTTTGGCTGTATTATCTTAAGGCCACTGTAGTCTTCTGCTGTAAGTCTTGTTGAATGCATTGCAAGGATGCTCTTGCTGCATGGGCAAAACTAGGGGTTTGAATTTACCTAATTAAAGTTACAAATTGTTCAGATTTTATCCTCATAAGCTCAGACTTTCCAAATATCAAAGAAAAAGTTGATTTGGTGTAGAGTACTGCAAGAAAAAAAATTGCCTTGCATGATTTTTTTTCCAACTCTTTGCTTTTTCTTTTTGGTTTGATTTCTTTTTCTTTTTACCTCTCCAAGAATGCCTCACAGACAGTAAACTGAATTTTTTGGAAGTTTGAAAAATATAACAATTGTATCAAACCATTACTGCAACATCCAAGTTTGTACAACTTAAGTTACATCTGGCTTTAGCCTTCTCAGGCCATCAAAAATCTCTGAAGTTTTCTAAATATCTGTGCCTGTGACACAGAGAAAGAGAGGGTACCATGTTAATTCTTTGACTATATTACAAGGCAAGGCAAAGGAACATCTGTTTGCAATATTTTGTCAACCACTACAAATGGATCAGACTGGTAATGTCAATGCCAGAAATAAAATTAAAAAAAAAATGACATTTCACTTCAAACTATTCAAAGATGCACATATATAATCATATAAAACATTCACAGTTAAGAAATACGATTTTTAGCATTAATTGCATGTAAATCACTTGTAATTGAAATAATAATGAGGGGTATTATTAAACAATTAATAATAAAATTATTTGATTTTTGATTGGTGATAATTATTTTGGAACATTCCAAAATAAGAATGGAGGCATTTAAAGTGAGACAGAGGGAGTAGCATTTGGGAACTCAATAATTTTAACATTAATACCAACGCTCAACTGCATGTTACAAAACTTAAGGGACAAGAAGAAAAAGATTCAAAGCTGTATGGGCTTTCCATTTCCTTTAATTTCACAACTACCCAACAAAGAAAAATGCGCGTGAAGGTAAACCCCAGTTAAACAATTAAAAGACCTGACAGTCAAAACAACAAATGTCTATGAGAGATGCAAAAATTCATGTAAACAAGCCAGCACACTGACCCTCTTTTCTATTGCCAAAATAAACATGAACGAACTTCCTTCGTACGAGAGGCTTTCCAGTGATGAAATCATTGAGCATCCATCTCTTCTTTTCCACCTCTGCAACCTATGAAGGAGCCCTGACATCAAACTACAAACAATCACCAACCGCTTTGCAAATTAATCCCAATTTTTTTAGATAATCAACCCCTTTAACCCACACTTCTAAATTTTGGATCTGCTTACCCTAAATACCTACAAATTGAAACACAGTAGCCAAATTAATAATGTTCAAATCTTACAGAACCTAGCAGCAAACGTTCAATTTGAAAGGATGTTAATATGCACAAATTGTAGTTGGTGTTTAAAATAAATGGTGAAAAATGTAAAAAATAAATAAAGAGAGATAATTAGTGGTGCAATATGATCATATTTGATATCCAATTTAAGTTAATTTAAAAGAAGTTAACTTAAATGGTTCAAGACAATTTTAGAAAAGTGGAAGAGTAAATTTTTTTTTAAAGGAAAATGTTATTTTCTAATTACTTATAAAACAATTTACCGTCAAAATCTTCGTAAATCATTTTCCTTTAAAATAATAACTTTTGATGTAAAATGGTTTTCCATGTAAAACACTTTACATTATGAAAATATCATTTTACATGGAAATCATTTTTCACCAATAATTTTACAGTAAAACATACGGAGCCTAAAGGAAAAACAATGCTTAACAGTCTTCTAACATGTATTAACACACTAGGAAAGTTCCTTTCTTTTGCCTCATTCTTTCCGCAAACCAAGAGAAAAAGGAAGCAAAGGAAAAAAAAGACTTGATTCCTTCAAAAGCATCAAACGGGTCATCAATAATTCCAGATGTCACTCAAGAAGTGAACCAAAATTCCGCTGATATCACAAATTAAACAAATTGTAAATCTACATTATGAGCTTGTTACCTAAGTGAGATACAAGAAACCCTAAATTTCGAATTCAAGAACCCAAACACCTTCTGAATTGAAACTCTCAAGCATTTTCTTGGCTTCACACAAATCCTACTCAATTGGACATGTAAAATAATTAGAACTAAATATAGCATTCTGTTTCCATCATTCCCACATTCAAGCCACCGTATCATAGACAGATTTCAAATTGTATTATTAAAGCACAAGGTTGAACGTCTTCTATCCAAAAAACAAAAAGAGTTGAACATCAGAAAAGTGTAGAAAACAAAGTTTGTTATGCATAATATCTTCACATCATCCAAAATCTTCACTGACAAGTACAACCTTCAACCATTTGGTTAGCTCCTTAAATAACTCCTTAAGTTCTTTATCTTATGAATCTTTCCCAAAGTTTTAGTCCCACCTTAGACAAATTCTGGAGTTTCTTACAGTTACAGAGCACCAGTTCTGCCCAACATAAAGCTGCAAGAATTAAGTCATGGGTTAAGATTCATGGATGATGGAAAGAAGATGCAGGGTAAAAGATCCAAGTCTAAAAGATTTAAAAGAGAGAGTAGACAAAGCCAAAATATTCAGTTGGTCTGCAGATACTCCCTGTAAATTCAAGGTGCACTCAGTATGACATCAATACTCTTTCTCTCTCTCTCATTTTAACTGCATTCTTGATAATTCGCTTCACATGGACTAGAGAGAGGAGTCAGTTCTTGTTCTACCAAAAAGCAACTTAGTATGACCAAAACTATATTTTCATATGTCCAACACCCAAATTATGCTTGCTTACTTTTTCTTTAATTTTCCCTTTCACAATCTCTCTGGTAGTTTGATTTCATACAAATGTTTTCTCCTGTTTATTACTCAACTCATCCCTGACATGTTTCAAATCATGGTTGATATATATTACAATCTCTGCTGCTGATCTATTTGTAGAGATTTCAAACCCTTCATAAAAATTTTAATCTGGTTGATCTACTGGGGAAGGAGTTAAACCTCTGCTTTAGTGAAATTCAGGAATTCAATAGAGCTTGGCTGGCTCTTTGTGGTACATAGGCTCTCATGTATATGTATTTCTAATCATGTTCATTTTCATTTCTACAGACCTTTTGCATCTTTATATGTGGAATACTTAGCATTATTACATTATTTATCATGTGAATATTTATGCAACATCTGCAATTTAGTGAACTCAAGGACTCAACAGAGCTAGGTGGGCTACTTGTGCTTGGGCCAATTTTGTATTAGCTTCACATCCAGTTTATATTGTACAGACCTAATACGTTTCTGTACATGGAATGTTTAGTATTAGTACATTTTATATTGCATGAAAATTAATAATTACTGCTCTTTTTCTTTGGATTTTTTTTCTTCTGATAATAGGTGAAATTGGATGGTATACTGCAGGTCTGCAGCAGGAAACTGCTACACAATAAACAAAGCTAACTTCTTGGAACTACCAGTGTTTGCAAATCTTCAATTTTGTGCCAAGTTACTATCAATGGAGAGTTTACTTAGATGTTACTCGCTCCTAGGATTCTATCCCTCGCATCCATTACAATAGCCTCTAAAATTACGCTGAGCATGAAAAAAAGGCTGGTGAGCTCTAAGATTTCTCTATATCCAAGCTTTAAATGTAGTACTAGAAAGGATTTTCCTGTGAGAAACTTAATAGCCAGAGTTCCTGTTGCCAAGATCCAATTATGGTCTTGTTAATCATTGCTTTGATCAAGATCTGTTTCCAGATTGGTCTGGAATAAGTCCAACCAAAAAACAAGGGATCCCTTATTTCCATGCCTTGATAGCATAGAATACAAACAATGCTTACGTGAGATCCCCCACTTTCTCTGCCTTTCCTTGGTAGAGAGCTTATCTAATATAACAAGTCATGCTATGAAGCTATGCTTTGAAATGTAGTTAGTATACCAAACCAACCTTTGGAAATTTTTTTGTATATCTTTGGTCTTTGCGATATGAGCAAACCAATCTGTTTCCACCATATCTTAGTGGACATGCATTTTGACGTTCTCTAAACTTTAGTTGGACGGATTCCATTTTTGCTTATTAGAACTATTTCAAGCAATTTCAAAGTCCCAATATATCAGACGTTAAAATATAATTTCTTTTTCTTAAGATCAGAACACATTGGTTTCTATGATTATATTAAACTATTGGAAAAGTGCTGTTTTGAGCCCTTTCAACTTATTAGTGTATTTCAACCCAAATTCTCACACAAATCATGCAAAATAATGAAACCCAATAAAATCCGGATCAAATCAAGAATCATAGATCCATTTTTTTCCTAGGGAATCATAGTTCCAAATTGAATCAGCACATATTGGAAAACGAAATAACAAACGAGAATGGATTTGTAAAAACTTTACGTTGAGAAATGAAAAGAAGGTGAGGGGAAGAGAGAAGTATTCTTGAGAACGAGTGTGTACATATATAACTGAACAAAGAGAGAGATATGGAAAAGATAAGTATTCTTGATAGAGTTGAGTGGAGGGTCGATGAATTTTCTTGAATCGATTCTTGCAATTTATCATATTTTATATGAGAGACAGAGACAGAGACAGAGTGAGAAGAAGAGAAGAAGCTCTCTTCTGTTGCACAATGGAGTTTTTGATTCCTCTTGCTGAAAAATAAAAAAGAAACAGATTCAACATGATCTTTGAATTTCTTAACATCTTGTAGAAGCTCGTCAGCAAACCAGTGAATCTTTAAGTCATGCAGACGCCTCAAGGTCTCTACTAGACGTTGATAGTCAACAATAACATTCTTAATCATCGGGGCACTTAGTTGGTTTGACGCCAGTGGTTGCTAATCCATTAACCACCATGTCTGCACCTCCTCTGCTTGATCAAAGATAGCCCAATTCCTTAGTCCCTTGATTCATCACTATACTCAACTCAAGAAAGCGATACTAGAATCATTTGACAACATAGATGAATCATTAACCATAGCAGAAGGACCAAGCCAGTATAATTTGCATTTTTCGGGTTATAATTTAACATGACAACAAAGGAGGCTGGGGCGAATTAGTGTCTATTTTCAGCCACAAGTTTGTCAAAAAGCCATCGTACTGAGTGATAATTCCTCCTTGAAAAAAATGCATGATTAAGCTATCAAGGGCTTCTAATAAGTTGTCTTGAATCCTTGTAATAGGTCATTAATTCAAGAAATGTATATGCAACAAAGTAGACAGCAAAGATGATCAAAACATTGTCATTTTCCAACCACGAGTCCCCCCTATTCTCTTTAGAGCATGATATAACAAAAGCTGAAAGTTAAATTTAAAAATCGCTGCACAAGAGAATGCAAGATAAGAACAAGCAATATGATGTGTGATACATATTCCTCTCTCTCCCTCTCTTTTTTCTTTTCAGGTTATACTTTGTCAGCTGTTCATGCATGATAAACATCCATGTCGGAGGGGATGCGTAGGAAACATGTCCGAGCAACTGATTGGCATATGTATGAATGCAAAGGAGCACTCCTAGCAAATCCTAAGAATCATCTGTAGTGCCTTCATACTCCTCAGGCTTCACAAAGAACTCTATATAAGCAATACGACTGGGTTGCTGATATCCAGCAGAATCAATGTGTGGGTGTTGAATAGGTCTTGAAACCGAAACCAGGTGCTGAACTTTCAACATTCCACCTCTTCCTATAGTTAACTTACTTCCTCTATTATCTTTAATAACACTGCTGGGAACGTTTGAAGTTGTAGCTCCGAGAAATTTGTATTTATACCTGTCCACACCAAAGAAAGAGAACCAGCAAAGTTGATTAGCAGTAGTAGTGTGGTGCATTAGCTGTGAAGAATGTTGGGAGAATTTCTGGGAAAATGCGGGTTTTTTATCAAAAGAAATAAGAGAGAATAAGAGAAATTGTTTCAAAGTGCGACTAGGTCGCTTTCCTTAAGGTTTAATTCGCCCTTCACTGGTGCAAGAAGGTTTGCAGCGAATTTCCTCTATGATATAATGAAGTTTTGTCGTTATTCTGCACTTTGCACTCGTGAAAAATAACTCACAGCAACTTCTATGCATTTATGGATGAAAAGCACTTACGTTTGGAAATTTGCAGGATTTCTAAACATAAGAATATCAGTTTTTAAAGAAGAAGAAGCATAATAAAGGAAATCTGAAATCTGTATTCTGTTTTTTTTTAATATGTAAATTATGATAGTTAAACACCTTTTTATGATGTTTAATTAATGTCTTTTCATAATATACTTTGGAATAGTAATAAACTGACTCAACTGAGTGTCTTCCGTTCACGAGCAACTATCATTTAACATTATGAAAATTCAAATTTTCGAACATCCAGTCGACTGGGTCTTTAATTCAATCGACTGAAAAAGAAAAAGTTATTTGAAAAACATCCCAAACTTAAAATCCAAGTTTATTTTGAAAAAAATCAACAATCCCACACCATTTTCAAAAAATTTTGACTCGATAAAACTTCGAAAATCTGATCTTTTATCATCCATTGAAGTTCATGCTTAGATGAAGATGTCTTTTAAACTTGAATCTTCATTTAGTGAAAACATATCAAAGTTAAACAGAATATGTGGTAGTATAATACTTTGAACTAAAAATCCTATTTGTTTAACCGGACATGTCTCACACATGAAACTTCTCCTCATAGAATTTGCCAAAAAATTGCCGACCTGTTTACAGGCCTTGTGTCATGTATCTTATGTCATGAGTACTCTAGAGTCAAGCCCTTGAACTCAACAGAAACGACCACACTTCACACTCATTAGGTAAGCTTTATCAAGTATGTTTCGTAGCTTAACATACCAAAGAAAACTTTTATAAGCTTTACCCTTCACTTTATCACCACGGTTTCCAAACACTCTTATCCTAAGATGGAATATTTACTTTTGGTGTTTGCAATCAATGCTGATGATGTACTTTGTCTCATTGAACTCAAGACTTATGGTTAGTAAGCGTTGAGTCGAGGTTCCATCATGGGTGATTAATTGTATGGGCTTGATCCCCCTCCCTTATAAATTTTAATCATTTGCTACCTAAAACTTTGTTAACGTCTATAATTTTTATACTTGATTAATGCCCAAGATAATTCATTGTAGTGCATTGCGTACATAATACAATCGCACTTATATTCAGAATCACCCCACCACAAGTGATATTTTTCATCACTTAAAACTACTTGACTTTGCCCACTTGTAATTCATTACCATGCTCAGTATTAACTTAGTGTTTATACCATTGTACAATACCTTTTGTAGCATATACTCGTATCACTAGTCCAAGTGACATTATCATCCGAACTGGATTTTACTACAAGTAACTTAGAGATTCATATTCTTGTAGATTTCTACCATAAGAATACATTCAATTATAAGAAAAGTATTAACCAAAACATACTAGAAGTCTTCTCAAGACTTATTTAAGAAATTCATACTTTTCTTAAGCAAAGTTTCAATTTATATGTAAGAGGTATGCATACCTCTTACATATATAACACCACTAGAAAAATATATAGCTTTTATAATTAAAACATACCATTTAACAAGATATAAGATTTATAAATTGAATTAAACATGAATTTAAACAAACAAACATAAATAATATTCTTATTATTAATATTGTGTTCAAACATTCTCTCATTCACTTAAATATAAACTCATGCATTTAAGTACTAACAAACACTCCTCCCTTAGACCTTATACATTCTTAAGCCACAAACTCTTGTTGTGTTTTGCCCTTTTTCTTCAGCAATCGACAATCTTTCTTGAAGTGTCTTGGTTTTCTACAATGGAAGCAAACATCCTTTGCCTTCTTATTATTCTTATTAGAATTGGTTGAAGGATTCCTTCTCTTGTGAGAATCTTGAGAGATTTCTTCCGAAGTCTCTTATTCCTCTACCGAATTAATATTGGAAAAAGGCTTCTTCCTTTCCTTCTGTTAATAAATCCTCCTCAATTCGGAGATGATTGCCTAACTCCTCAAGAGTCAGGTCTTCCTTTTGGTGCTTCAGACGACTCCTGAAATTTTTCCAAAGTGGAAGCAGTTTGTCTATAATGGTTGTGACCGTTATGATCTTATCCATTTTCAGTTTATGTTGAGGGAACTGATCTAGTATAGTTTTTATTTCACTAAACTGATCCATAATAGAACGAATATCAACTATTTTGTAAGTGTTAAATTTTGTAATAATAAATCGCTTACTTGCAGTATCTTCCATCATGTACCTTACTTGCAACGAATTCCACAACTCCTTTGCAGTCTTTACATTGTGGTAAGCATCAAAAAATGCATTGGACATCGCATTAAGAAGATAACCCTTGTAGATATTGTCATCTTCATCCCATTTCTGCTTATCACGAGTTTGGGCAATTGTCTCATTTTCTTCCGGTTTCGGCCTTAGTGTAGTGATAACATAATGTAATCGCAGAAGAACAGTTTCTTTTGCCAATGATAAAAATCTTCTCCATCAAAACGCTCAAGCTGGTTGAAGTCCAACGCCATATCTCTCACAGAACTCAAAGAGGTAGTCATTTTGATAAACGAAGTGAAAATTAGACCTTAAGATTGTTGGGGGAATTTTTGGGAAAATGAGGGTTGTTTATCAAAAGAAATAAGAGAGGATAAGAGAAATGGCTTCAATGCACGACCAAGTCGCTTTCCTTAAGGTTTAATTCGCCTCTCACTGGTGCAAGAATATTTCCGGCGAATTTCCTCTAAGATACAATAAAACTCTGTTGTTATTCTTCACTTTGCACTCGTGAAGAATAACTCACAGCAGCTTTTATAAGTTTATGGATGAAAAACACTTATGTTTGGAAATTTGCTGGATTTCTAAACATAAGAAGATCAGTTTCTAGAGAAGGAGAAGAACAATAAAAAATGAAATCTGAAATCTATAAATTATGACAGTTAAACACCTTTTTATAGTGTTTAATTAGTGTCTTTTCATAATAGACACTTTGGTTTCAACTGACTCAACTGAGTGTCTCTTCTCAACCAACACTCCAGTTCACGAACAATTGTCATTTAACGTTGTGAAAATTCAAATTTTCAAACATCTAGGCGACTGAAAAAGTTCCAGAGAGTTCTAGGAATTTTTAGCCTTCCATCTAGTCGACTGAAACAATCATTCAGTCGACGAAATGAATCCATTCAGTCAACTGAATCATTCATAACTTGAATTTTTTTCTTCTTCTTTCCTTTGACTTTTTTAAAACATCCCAAACTTAAAATCCAAGTTTATTTTGAAAAAAACATCAACAAAGAATAGATATGACTAAAGGATACCTGTAAGAGACTTGGCGATCACAGTGAAATGCAACCAGAAGATCAGTATTCACATAGTACATGAAGTCTATCTGCAAAGAAAGGCCACACTTTTAGACCTGTTAGCATACTCAAATCATCCACAAATGCTTGATCACGAGTGAATTTCAAATAACACCTGCAAGTCTCCATGGCCTTCTCCTCTGAAGGTAACACAAGGGGGTACTGGTTCTAAAATGATCTGGATGCTTGATCCTGGCCATTCAAGATCATCAATGGCTTCCTTCAATGCTGCAGACTAGAGCATGAATACACCATGGTTTGAGATGATTAGTTGCAATTTCTGACAAAATCAAGTGGGCTCTTAAATATGTAACATGCACGAGCAAAGCATACTAACCATCCACTGAAGTTAAATTTCATATTTGCTAACCCTATCTCCAATTTCATATTTTAAACTTCCTATATTCAGCAGCGGGTGCAAAAAAATATTTTATATATGCAACCAACAAAATTGAGTATGCTACAGAGACCATTGACAAAAGTAAGTCTTTTTAACTATATCAGGAGTCAACTTCTAAAATTTATCAACTAAAAAAAAGGAAAAGATGGCAAAGGAAATACAATAGTATTAAATTTTCTACTATTAATAAGAAGCAAAAGAGCGTGCACATCATAGTCACTCTGGGAACCTCAGCAAAGCCCTAAATTCCAAATACTTTAGCCTGGCTGAATAAAACATCTCCCCAATAAAGCATTATCTTGTGGCCTTGCAGTAGAAAAAGATCCATTTATATGAATGGTTTTATTTCATATACAGAAGAAAAGGAAATATTCGTGAGACAATAACACTTAGTATGCATCACAAATGTTAGTTTCAACTTTCAACCACCAAAGAAAGCAACTTCTTAAAAGCAATCAGACAGTAAAGCTATGTTTGACTGTAGGGGAACCTGCTGTATAGGTGACATTTAAAAGAGACCTGATACATTAAAGCATGATGGAACTCAGTGCAGTGCTTCCTTAAAGGGATTTTCTTTGAAAAGCAACAATTAGCTGACCTACTATTAGGAGACTAATGATAAAGTAGTTCTCTTTCCGTACAATTATGACTATAAAATACCTTTACAGTAAAAGTGAGAGGGGAGCTTCCTGCAGGTTCAAAGTTGTAGTCCCATGAAATTGTATCGGGGATCCTTGTCCTGATTTCCGCATAAATGCAAGCATCCAGTGAATCAACAGATCTGACAAAACATTGAAGAAAATATGAGTTATAGAGGAATGGACACTGAATCCAAATGCTAAATGAACAGAACCATGAGTATGTGAGAGAATGATATGGGATTCTGGGCATAATTTTGCCAAGTGTCATCAAATTAACATCTTATTATGCAGCCCTCTCTCTCACATTATGAATTTTAGATTCAAAACGCCAACACAATCACAGTCGGTTCTGCACAACCTAACAAATTTCTTGAATATCAACGTCTCAATAATGACAACTACTTCAATGGGAAAAATAAAACAGTAAAAGGAAGATATTGAGTTTTCGTGGATACAAATCTTACTTTCTCAACCCCCATAATATCTCCCATATCAAACTGTAATCTAGAAAACTTGTAATGTAATGCAGCAATAAGGTTTTCAATCACCATAAGGCATAAAAGCACAGAATGACTTCACTATTATCCATTCAAGCATCACTGGGATTGCATAAAAAGTGTAAAATCTATATTGCAAAAAGGATTTAGAAATAATCAGGTCATACTCAATCAGTGTTTATTAACCTTTTGTTCAGCTGCAGAGAGAGCAGCAGAAAACTCAAGAAAAAAAAATATGTACTATTAAATCCGGTGTTTCCTGTTGTTTAAATGTCCAACACACAAGCAATTGAACTAAGCCAGATAATTGTAATGATCAAATGTTTACAATTCAAAAGTTTAGTTATCCTAAATTCCTTCAGTTAGCAGTAATGATTATGTATCCAAATCAAGACAGGGAAACAATACAAATATACTTGAGAAGAAGCTGCATGTCAGGCCCTGGATATTGGATTTCTAACATGCTTGGATGTCCGGGAACTGAGAATGTGTTCAAGCAATCAACAAGAAGTCCCAAGCTCACTCCAAACCGTGGGCGCCCTTGAGAAGTATATTCATATCGAATGAAAAGCTACAAATAGGAATCATATGTTAAGTTTCCAAACTGTTAATAAAACAAACCATCTACTGTTCCACTTGCAAGAAGACAGTACTCGAGATAGATTCAAAGAAAATAAAGTTTCAGTAGTCAAAATTAAATGGCACCATAAATTTTTTTTAAGAAGCCAATATTTTGTTAATTCCAGAGCAATTGCTTACAAATTAACAAAGTTACCCTTATATTTAATTTAATTGAATAGAAAAAACTGAATCCCTTTCTCTCTAATCTCTTCTTGTCTTCTCTCTCTCCCTCTTCTCTTCTTGGGAAAAACTATACTGCAGGGCAAATTTTGATTGTTAAAGTCACCACTTGAGGCAATTCAATGGATAAGAAATAAAACAAAATTAAAAGCAACTGACCATGTTATTTCGACAGTTATTGTGCTTCAAGATGTAGGCCTAGATCTAGAGGAAAACCGTGTCATATTTTATAGTTCTATTAGCATTGTATTTTTGATAAGTGAAATGTATTAAAGAAAAAAAGTACCAAAGGGCCCATGTACAAAGGCTATCTATAGGAGAGAAACTCCACAAAATCTACAAAGTCAAAGTCATTTACAAAAGAATTCCCTTTGACCCAAAAAAATAAGTCATTGAACCATCTTTTCCTAATTACATCAATAGGTCTCTCGAAGCCTTCAAACTCTCTATGGTTCTTCTCAAGCCAAACAATCCAAAAGATAGAAAGTGGAATCAAGGAGTAAGCTTTCTTGAAGTTCTTAGGGGCCCGAAGTCCACTCTAAGCCCACACTTCATCTAACACCGATCCGACATGCACCCAAGAGACTCCCAAAACCTTATAAACCATTTCCCACAAGGCTCTAGCTGAAGAGCACTCCATCAAAAGATGAAACACGAACTCACCACATCCTTTGCAAATGAAACAAAGGTTCACCAACACCCTTCTCCTTCTTTGTAAATTATCAAGCGTTATGATCTTTTCCAAAGATGCCTCCCAACAAAAAAAACTCACTTTCTTTGGGGCTCCAGAGCACCAAATTGCTTTCCACGAAAAGTTGATGGATCCATCCACAAGAGACCTGGCTAGAAGTATCTTATAAAAAGATTTCACCTCAAAACCTTTGCTCGGGTTGTCCCTCCATCTCATCGCATCCTCTTTAGATAAGTCAAATTTAAAGCTATATAAAGTTTCCAAAAAGCTTTGCACCCTCTCAATCTCCCAATTGTTAACAATGCGGATGAAAGGCACATCCCACGAGATAACACCATTGTCCACCGAGATGTAAGAAGAAATAAGAGCTTCTTTATCCCTCGCAATTTCAAAGAAATAAGAGCTTCTTTAGCATTGTATTAAGCACACATTGTGGTGGCAGGTATCATCTGCTACCATGGAAGAAAAGATGGAGATAAAGAAAACAGGGGAGAGAATGAACGGCAAAAGATAGGCCACAGAAAGAAGGGAGGAAGAGAAATATAAGACACAGACTAACATAAAAGAGAGACTAAAGCCTTATTTATTCAATTAAATCTATGGGTAATTTAATCAATTCAGAGGTAATTACTCTAGCAATACCGCCACCCTCTTTTTAATCTGAAGGCATAAAGTTGAATTTAGTTCATCCAGACAATTCAATTCAGCTCAGAAAACAAGGAACTCGGAAGAGACTCTGATACTGGTGGTCAGGTAGTCTATAATTATATACTAATCCACTATAAATTGTAAAACCTACTCCTATTAAGCAGAAGGCTATAATTCATTGCACCTTCAGGTGAAATATGTTGTTGAACTTGCTCGAGCGCTAGCCAACACCAAACCCGTCTACCTTGTAGATCTCTTGACAAGACAAATCGCCTAACCAGAGGTAGACTCTAGCTACAGCAAGCCCATCAAGATTTCCTGTCCATCCGATGGAAGTGGTAGCTGCAGAGCATACATAATCCGTATCCCATGTGGTCCGCACAATAAGTAATTACTACACATTTTAACTTCAATTTCTTTTTCCTAAAGCCTAATTCTAAATTAATAGTACTTCGTATATAATGCATTAGGTTATACCAACAGGCATGGACTTCAGCTATGTTACAGCACAAGATTCACTGGAAGGTGATGGCAACCTCAAGTCACTGATTGACCCTGACAGAAATCAAAACAAAAGGCATCTGCCTCCAATATGGTCTGAGGTCCAACATTCTTCTCTTCATCATATATGAATTTCTTTAATTCGAATATTTATATTCCATAACTATATAGTGCTTGGATGTCCTCTAAAAATAAATAATTCTGCTTTGTACTACATAACATGTTCTTTCAAAAGAAGCAGAATAAACATGTGCATTATTCACCACCACCAAATACACATATATTTTCCAAGAGAATCATACAGAACATTGTCCTCTAAAAATAAATAATTCTGCTTTGTACTACATAACATGTTCTTTCAAAAGAAGAAGAATAAACATGTGCATTATTCACCAACACCAAATATACATAAATTTTCCAAGAGAATCATACAGAGTTCCAAAGTGGGCCAACAAAAGGTAAATATTCTAACAGCAAGGAACGTCCAAGATTACTTTGTGTAAAATCAATTTAATAAGGGTTCCTACTGACTGTTTAATTTTATTTTTTACAATGCAGATAATGCGATTTCTCACAAATCCTCACAAGACAACTATACTTGCTTTGTCCCATCCTGACGCCAAGAAAAATGTCAACACACTGCTCAAGGTTTTCGGGGAGTGCCAGCCACTCTGAGAGCTAGCCAACTTGATTAAAATGATTGTCTGCTTAAATATTTCATCACTCAAATAGTTTTTTCAATAAACCATCACAGATGCCAAGTCAAAGAGATGTCTAAAGGCAGCTCAGTTATTCTCACAACGGTACTCAAGCTAATTGACAAGTATGACTTGTATGGTCAAGTGGCCTACCCTAAGCATAATAAGCAATCCGAAGTTCCTGACATCTATCGTTTAGCTGCTAAAACCAAGGTACATAGAATGTTCCACTTGAACTTAATTAACACAAGAAATTCTAATAACCATCCAATCTTGACATGGATATAGCCTCTGATGAATGGCAGGCCCTGATTTAATTTGTTCTTCTAGATAATTGGCCACAAAACAGAGACATTTTGGCTTCCAAATATTGCCAACATAGAAACAATGCTGATGCAGAATAGGGAAGGAAATTTATATTATTTTAAGATATGTGGGATTATTTTGTAAATATGCTTTTATTAAGAGTAAGTAGTAATATAGTAGGACTTTAGTATTGTAGGAAATTAGAATTAGGCAATTAACTGTGTTGAGAGACCTAATTAGGTTTATATTGAGAGTCCTAATTAGATTTCCTGTTGTTAGAGTATATTAGAGTATTATATAAGGGTACTTTTGTACTTTCTCATTATCCAGTTCTATATAAATATGACTACTGACCTTAGGGTTAGTAAGCTATTCATTCTAATAATATTGACATGGTATCAAAGCGAGAGTGAGATCCTAATTAAAAATAATAATAATTAAATAAAAAAAAGCCCTGCCCTTCATTTTCCTCACGTCAGCCCACCCCAAACCCTAGCATTCAAGTCAATCAACTCACAGTCCACCCCTTTCCCTTTTTCGACCACCACCCACCCTTTTCCGGCCACAACCCACCCTTTTCCGGCCACAACCCACCTTTTTCCGGCCATCCCGACCATCTTTTCCGTCATCACAAGAGATGATAATGAAGGTATTCAAGCTTTGAAACAGTTTTTTGGTAACATGTTTCAAACCAAGGTACATAGAGATACTTTCTAGGTATTGAGCTCTCGTTATGATATTTCTTTGTCTCAACGAAAATATGTAATGGATCTATTGAGTGATACAAGGATGCTGGGATGCAAGCCCATAGATAATCCTATGGATCCCAACACAAAACTTTCAGTTGATTATGGTGAGTTATTAACTCACCCAAGACCGTAAAGACTCTTGGTTGAGAAACAAAATTACTCAACTGTCACTAGACCTGATATTGCCTTTGCTACGAGTGTGGTAAGTCAGTTTCTTGATACTGCGCGGACTAATCATTGGATGCAGTTATCCGCATTCTGAGATATCTTAAGAGTGCTCCGGTTATGGTTTGTTATATCAAAATCATGGTCATACTCAGATTGAGGGATATACTGATGCAGATTGGGCAGGTTCTCAATGTGATCGGAGATCCACCACACGATATTGCGTTTTTGTTGGAGGTAATCTGGTGTAATGGAAAAGTAAGAAGCAAACAGTGGTTGCAAGGTCTAGTGCAAAGTCTGAATACGCAGCTCATACTACCTGCGAGTTGGTATGGTTAAAGCAGATTCTAGCTTAACTTTGGTTTCCACAATCTTGTCCTAAGAGTTTAGCATGTGATTATCAAACTGCTATTCATATTGCAACTAATCCTATATTTCATGAGAGAACAAAGCATATTGAAGTAGATTGTCATGTCATTTGGGAGAAACTGTTACAAGATGTGACTCGCACAAGACATTTGAAATTTGCATATCAATTAGCTGATATCTTCACTAAACCCTTAGATGGGACTTGGATTAAATCTATATGTAACAAGTTGGGTGCATATGACACATATGCTCCAACTTGAGAGAGAGTGGTAGAGTATATTAGAATACTAGAGTATAAGGGTACTTTTGTACTTTCCCATTATCCAGTTCTATATAAATATGACTACTGACCTTAGGGTTAGTAAGCTGTTCATTCTAATAATATTGACACCTACTATGTTTCCTAGTAGGTTTCTTAGTCTTACTTAGTTTATATCTATCTTATCTCATTGATATATCCTAATCCTATTAGGTTTGATATTCATAAGTCTATATACAGTATTGTTGAATTGTATTCAGATCAATCAATCAATAGTACAAAATTATTTTCTAAACATGGCATAAGAGCTCAAGATTTGGGATCCTAGAGGTGATCTGATATAAACACCATTAATATATATATATATATATATATATATAATCTTTTTAATCTATGTTTTATTTTTTTTTTCGGGCACGATCTCGGAGCTGTTTTCAAAAAAAAAAACTATGTATCTATTTACAGGTACTGTTCACTGCACTGTTCACAAGTGCTGTTCATGGCACTATTTTCGAGTACTGTTCACAGGAAGAAGAAGGCAGTAAGAAAAAAGTAAAAAAAAAAAGGTAGAAAAAAAAAAGTAGAAGAAGAAGAATTTAATAAGAAGTTGGAAAAGAAGAAGAGTTCAAGAAGTTGAAAAAAAATAAGAAGGGTTCAAAAAGAAGACGAAGAGTTCAAGAAGAAGAAGAAGAGTTCTTCACCACGATGCTGATGTTGTTGACCCATACATGTTGATGTTGTTAACTCGATCCAATCTTTGTTGATGTTGTTTCCACCCACTCATTCAAGTCAAAGTCAAAGTCAAAGTCTTGTTGATCCGGTGTTCTCGAATCTTGTCTCGTTAGGTGGTACCGACATGGTGACCTAACTATTTGTCGTGGGTATGGAGTCCCGACATGTTGTCATAGGTTATTGTAATTTATGAATTTGGGTTTATTTGTTTCAAATTGGATTAGGTTTGTTGTTGGTATGAGTTTCTTTGTAACAAGTTGGTGCATATGTATGCTCCAACTTGAGGGGGAGTGTTGAGACTTAATTAGGTTTATGTTGAGAGACCTAATTAGATTTATGTTGAGAGTCCTAATTAGGTTTCCTATTATGCTTCCTAGTAGATTTCTTAGTTTTACTTAATATATGTCTATCTTATCTCATTGATGTCTCCTAGTCCTACTAGGTTTGGTATTCATAAGTTTATATATAGGATTGTTGAATTGTATTCAAACAATCAATTAATAATACACCTTTTTTTTTTTCAATTCTCTTAATTTCAACAAACTGTGGTAGGATTTTATGGTTTATTTTCTATTATGTTTAGGGTTAGTTTATTTCCTATTATGTTTGGGATTGATGCCTATATAAGAAGCTTCAGTGTGTTGGAATTATTCAGACATTGATTATTGAATAAAGTTTGATCTTTGTCTCATTGTTCTTCCTCTCTCTAGAGTTCTTCACCTTTCCCCCTATTTCCTCTGGTTCTGTTTCTTCTTCCCCTCCTATTCTTTTCTCTTCTCATCTGTTCCTATCTTCTCTTCTATTCAGTCTGTTTCTTCTATTATTCTCCTTTTCTTCTCTCTAAATTATTTGTCCTACATCAAGTGAACCTGGCTCTGATAACACTAAAACTACTAATAGTAACAATTCTAAGGTGATTTTGTCACTTGAAGGGAGTGTTCATCAGTCCAGCTCTTGCGGAATCATTCGTTATCATGCTCATAAATGCAAGTCAACTAGATTTTCAAATGAGCATTTCCACAGATTCTGCATTTCGTGAGGCACATATGCAAGCACCTAAGCCTAAGCAATACAATAATTTCTCATACTCCATTCTACTTTATATCTGGCAGGCAGCTGCTTATGGTTTGCTTGTTGTTGCCACCAGAAACGGCGGACCTGTGGACATCCTGAAGGTAACACATTCTACCCAAAACTAAATTCCCACTTTTCCATACTCAGTTTTTATCAAGTAATATAGCATATTATAAGACCCTAAACTTGGAAACTATTTACTAATCATCTAGTTCTTATAAAACCCTGAAACAAAACTTCAGTGGTCAACTAATGTAAAAAAAGTCCTGTAATTTTGTCTGCCACATGAAATTCTTATGATTTCAAGAAGGCATCTTGCATTTTATGTTATAACCAAACCACTCACAACATTGATAAAATACTTCACAACATCAACAGATATACAGCTTATCTATCATTCCATTAACAGCCTTTTTTCCTCTATTTTTTTTACAAGTAAATAAATTGTATAAAAAGATGCACCAAGGGGGTACAACCCATGTACAAAATCTAGGTCATTTACAAAAGAATGCCCGTTGACCCAAAAATTAAGGGCGTTGAACCACTTTTCCCTAATTACAAATAAAGACTTCTCAATACCATCAAAAGCTTTACGGTTCCTTTCATTCCAAACAAACTAAAAGATCGAAAGAGGAATCATAGAGTAAGCCTTCTTAAGACTTTTAGAAGCCTTAAAACCACTCTAAGCCCAAATTTCATCTCTCACGGAGTCGGCAAAAACCCAAGAGATATCCAACACTTTCTAAGTCATTTCCCACAACTCTTGCCAAAGAACACTCCAACAAAATATGAAAAAGGAACTCGCCACAACCTTTACAAATAAAAAACCGATTCACAACAACCCTCCCTCTTTTTTTGTAAGTTGTTTAAAGTGAGAATTTCTCCCACGAAACCTCCTAAGCAAAAAAGCTCACTTTATTTGGAACCCCGAAGCGCCAAATAGTCTTCCACGGAAAAACTGAAGACCCATCCGAAGCCATCTCTTCCAAAAGAACCTTGTAAAAAATTTTCACCTCAAAACCTTTACATAGGCTATCCCTCCAAAAAAACCGTATCCTCCTTAGAAATATCAAAATTGAAGCTAAACAAAAATTCCAAGAAGCTTTGCACCCTCTCAACCTCCCAATCATGAACATTACAAACAAAAGGACATCCCAAGTCATGCTACCATTGGTCGAAGAGATGCAAGAAGAAATAAGAGCTTCTTTATCCCTCACAATTGCAAAAATCTCCAGAAAAAAAGGTTTTTTAGAGGAGAGTTCCAAAACCACGAGTCGAGCCAAAGGCGAGTTCTCCTTCCATTACCCACCAAGATAGAAAGACTAGGGAAAAAATCCTCCCGTCCATTCTGAATCCACTTCCATACTCCAACACCATAAGCCCCCTTCCTTTTTTAGACATCCAACCATTAGGCTCCAAACCAAATTTAGCCACCACTGCTTTCCTCCAAAAATGGTCCCTCTCTACAACCATTTACCAAGAAGATCTCTATTGAAAAGAGTGAGCAATTTAATACCAAGCCCCCCTTTTTCAAAAGGTTGCTTAACTACACCCCATTTCACCAAGTAGTATTTGAAGTCCTCCCCAGTATTGCCCCAAATGAATCTTTTTTTAATATCCTCTAACCTCTTTGCCACCACGCTAGAGATAGAAAAAAGAGACATAAAATAGATAGGGAAGCTAAAGAGAGTACTTTTAATGAGAGTGAGTCTTCTTCCTTTAGAGAGAAAGTGATTTTTCCAACCGGCCAATCTCTTTTCAAACCTCTCCACAATAGGGTTCCAAACACTAAGATTTTTAAATTTAGCTCCAAGCGGGAGACCTAGATAAGTAAAAGGAAGCGATCTCACTTTGCAACCCAACAAACTAGCAAGAAAACTTCCATTAATGCTATCACCGAGAAGGATCAAGTCGCTTTTACTAAGGTTGACTTTAAGCCCCGAAACTGCCTCAAAGCATGAAAGAACACAACGAAGGTGTAAAATATGAGAAGCTTCAACATCACAAAAAATAATAGTATCATTCGCAAAGAGAAAATGGGGCACACCGACACTCCTTCTCTCTCTTCCTACTTTAAAGTCACCCAAAATTCCTCCATCAACTGCCTCCATTAACATCTTACTTGGTGCTTCCATTACCAAAGTAAAGAGGAACGAAGATAAAGGATCCCCTCGAAGCTTTGAAATGACCGGTAGAACTACCATTAACAAGGATAGAAAAGATAGTCGAAGAGATACATTTGAAAATCCATTTACACCATTTGTCACCAAAACCCATCCTTTTCAAGAGGTATATCACACAATTCCAGCTAATGTGATCAAAGACCTTCTCAATATCCAGCTTGCAAATCACCCCTCCTCCTTGCTTTAAGTTGGCATCTACAACTTCATTTGCAATCAAAGCGGCATCCAAAACTTGTCTACCCTCCACAAAAGTGTTTTGGAAAAGACTCACTACATTAGAAATGACTTTCTTCAATCTATTAGTAAGGACCTTCGAAAGAAGTTTATAAATGCAACCCACAAGGCTAATAGGCCGAAAATCTTTGACATTGGAAGCTCCCACTTTTTTCGGAATGAAGACAAGAAAGGTACAGTTAAACTATCCACAAACTCACCCAAAAAATGGAACTCTTCAAAGAGTATAGGAATATCACCTCTAATGACCTCCCAATTGTGCTTAGTGAACGCTATAGACAAACCATCAGGACCCGGAGCTTTATCCCCATTACAATCCCTAAGGGCACAAAGAATTTCCTCCTCATCAAAAGGACGCTCTAACCAGCTAGCCTCCCTCCCATTAATTCATCCAAACCATCCAAATTCGTTTACTAACACAAGACTCCTTGTAGGGAGACTTATAGAACATACATAAAGCATCCTTCATACTCGATTCCTCCTCATAAACTATCCCCTCTACCTTAATAGAAGCAATAAAGTTGTGCCTCCTATGATCATTTTCCATCCTGTGAAAAAATTGTTTTTGTCGCCCTCCCTCAACCAGATTTCTGTCTCGAAAAGAGTTCTTCCATAACAATGAGCTTAGACAAATCCCTCTTAACTCCTTCTCTTCTCTCTCTTTCCTCCCCCAAAATCCCCAAAGAGACTTCCTTCTCATCAAACCCACTCACCTCTCCCATAAGAGCATCAATAGAGGAGTTGACATTCCAGAACAACTCCTTGTTCCATCTCTTCAGTTCACCCTTAAGATGTTTCAATTTAGAAGCCACTACAAAACTAGCAAAGCCCTGAACATTACAATCTTCCCACTAGATTTTTGTGAGGTCCTAAAAAACCTTCCACCTTAAGCCACATATTCTCGAAACGGAAAGGAGTCAGGTCCCAAAGCAAACCCCCCACTTCAAGCACAATCGGATGATGATCAAAAGTAGGTTGAGACAAAAGCTTTTGAAACACATTAGGTAAAAGAGCTTCTCAGCTATCAGTCATAAGGAATCGATCAATTCTAGAGTGAAAGGCAGGACTTCTCTAAAGCTCGACCAAGTAAAGGATCCACCCGCAAGACTTAGATCAATGAAATCATGACCCCTAACAAAAGCCAAGAAACTTCTCATAGAACTATCCTCTAGCAAATAACCGGCTCTCTCAGGAGGATAAAGAATAGCATTAAAATCCCCTCCCACCACCCATGAAAGGTTCCATCTAGATCTAACCTCTGCAAGCTCTCCCGAGAAAAGAAACTCATTGAAGCCATTACCAAAATGACTTCTAATGGCAATGCAGATGTTACTTATAGGTCTGGTAGAAGGCAGATGCTATTTGTAATAGCTGTTGATTGCTATAATAGCAACAGAGACAGTACCGAGACTTTTCAAGAAATAATCCAGAATGTAATGAAAGCCACAGGTTTAAGTTTGGGTTTGGACAAATTAGGTTTTGTTTTGGCAACTAGTTTAAGCTTACGAGAGACTATGGAAGCGCTAAGAGGTTGCCTTGTAAACATAGAAGATTTCGATGCACTGGTTTGTAATAGTGGAAGCAAAATATTTTACCCATGGAAGCATATGGTGGCTCATGTGGACTACAAAGCTCACGTGGAGTACATATGACCAGGTGAGAATGTGAGGTCAATGGTGATGAAATTTGCTCGAACAGAAGATGAGGCTGAAAATGACATCATGGAGTATATCAGTGGGAAACCAGGAGCCAAAGCGAGATATATGAGATATAGGAAACTTCCTAACATCAATGGAAAGTAGTAATACCTTATGAGATAACTTTTTCTTATCTCATAGCATCACTAGTGATGATTCGAAATGTATAAATGGTAGGTTCAAAGGATCAATGACCTCCGTTAAAGGCTTCGAATGAGAGACCTCTGATGCAAACTTATCTAGACATGTGCAACGTCAAAGTTAAATGTGGTACCATCATTTGCATCAAGAATACAAGCACTAAGATCAGACCCACTTTTTTAGAACATATATCACATCCCATACACATAAAAATCTAGATAAAAAGTTACTATTAGTTGAACCAAAATGGAAATTAACAAAGAAGAAAACATGTGTTATATGTGCAGGTATCTCTCAATCAAGAGGGGAATTGATTGCTCCAAAGTCATTTTCTTGGTTGGGGAAAGAGGAGATATAGACTATGAAGACTTGCCGGCTGGCCTTCACAAGACCATTATTCTAAAAGGAACTGTGGATTATGGCAGTGGGAAGCTTCTTCGCAGTGAATACAGTTTCGAAAGAGTCTTAGGTAGTCCCCCGAGAAATCCTTAACATCGCCTACATTGAGGAGAATATGAAGCTCAAGACATCTTCGCAGCACTAGAGGGTTCTTAGAATCAAGTGACTTTTATCTTTCATTTATTTCTCTATTTCCTTTTTAAGGGTTTTTGGTTCATATACTTTTAAAAATAAAGCAAAAAGATTACAATCACTACATATTACAGAATATACACCTCAACTTGTAAGAAATTCCACATGCAATAAGAATGTACATCTAAGCTAGTAAGTAATTTCAGTTCTTGTACATGACGGGATCTTAGGTTTTATTCCCAAATGTCACAGGAAAGCACCAGTAAATGAAATATTAACCACAAAGCATTTATACGCACATTAATGTGCTTCAATGTGTGCATTTTCTAGGTATTTTTACTTTAAATTTAAGGAGTATCATGACAATAAATTGTGGGTGCAGTGCATCTAAGGGGTGTGCAATGTCCACTGAACGAGTTAGGTTTATGAAAAGAACTAAGCAAGAAGTTTCATTTTCTTCACGTTTCCGTACATTTTCTCGTAACCAAACGAGTAAACAAAAGACAAAAGTTAAAATCAGTACCTCGCGTTGAAGATAAACTTTGGCTTGAAGACAACCGGATTCCTCAACGATCAAAACTATGCCATGTTCTGATAATTCCACTACAGCATCCTAATTGTCAAAACGATATAGTAAACAAAAATCAATGAAATCACATAAACCCTAGATTTTCTCAAAGAACAAGAAATATGGAAAGCTTGCTATTCTGTCTAGTTTCTGGCAAAGAATTACAGCACATAAATGGAATGCCCGTCAAACTGATCAAAATTTCCCAATTCAAGCAATTTTCTTCCGTTCTATTTTCTTCTCAGTTTTCTCAAGAACCAAACAAGAAATTATGACAATCCTCTAGTCCTTATTTTAACAATAAGTAACAGGAATAGAAATGCTTATTAAGAGATTTTCATATATTTCGTCAACCAGTTTTAATAATTTGTCTTCACTACTCCATTTTTTTTTTCGTTTAGGAAAACAGGGAAAGTGAGGATGAGAGAGGGAGTGGGGCCGGGACCTGATGGCGTTTCCATCGGACGGAGGAGAGGGCATCGACCATGCCTTGGACGTTGTCGAGCTGGCACACCAGATCCGGTGCGTCTGGTTCTATCGCCGACGAGTTCATCTCTTGCCCTTTCCCGCCAAAGTTCCCTCGCCAGAACACGATAGTTTTTTTCTTTAGCGGGAAGTTCGACCTTTTTGACAGTGAGGGAAACAGTCACTGTTACTGGTTTACTTCTACTAATAGTGGACTAAGCTCTTGTTTTGTGTACTACTTAAAAAGAGCGTAAATTACTTTTTCATTCTTGAGGTATACCCTTAATTATGGGTTCGTTCTTTCATTTTCAAAAATTATTTGTTAGTCCCCGTTGTCAGAATCCGAGGAGAATTTCTACATCCGACTAACATATACATGTAAATGTAAAAATACTCTATTACCCCTCTATTTAATGCAGTCCAACAACCCTACTTAGTCTTCAATCTTTTCAGTTTCTCATTTTCTCTCTCTTCCTATCCCCCTCATCTCTTATCTCCCTATTTGAGAAGATCAATCTGGTCTTCTCTCTCATCTCATCTCTTCCCTTTTTTGGCATTACTCCTCCTAATTGCCATTAAAATTCAAGAAAAAAAGACAAAGAAAATATCAAGATCTCCTTCTTTCTTTTAGTACAGAGAGTTATTTTAAAGTCTTAGAGATAGGAACACAATCTGAAAATATTTCTCTATTTTCTTACCAACCAAACACTATTTTACTACTTTTCTCTCAGTAAAATCTTAAAAGAAAACACCAATCTCATCTCCTGATCCTAGTCGAAAACATTATCTTATTCTATTATTGCTAATTGGAATCCAAATCAATAAAATCTCCTAGCCCAAAGTGAGATCCAAGTGCTCTGTTGTGAAAACCATATCCAATAATTATCAACTCTCCACATGACTCGATTTTCTCTGGAGAGATGCCTAAAAGGATAGAGGTTTCTTGAGAAGGCAATTTTCAGAGGAGAGATTTGAGAAGATTGATTTTAGGAAAAATTTTGTGAATGAATCGTTGTGGGTTTGTACTTGATTTTTGGGTGATTTTGTGAATGATTTGTTGTGGGTTTGCACTTGATTTTTGGGTGATTGTGGTAAGTGATTTACAGGTGGTAGTCACTGCTATTATCCCTTTCCCTTGCATGGTTGTTTTGATTTTCTTTTGCCCTCTTTTGTTTGGTTAATCACCTGAGGTGATGGAATTAGTTTTTGATGATACAACTCTTTGTAACTAATTAATTAGATGAAGATGAAATGGTTTTTTCCACTGCTATGCTTTTTTTCCCAATCAATTCATCCAAAATGAGGCCAAATTTATGGTGGGGCCGAAATAAAAAGAAGAAGAAATGGGAAAGAAAAAATAAGGAAAGAAAAAAAAATTATAAGCTTTTGCATTTTTTTTTCTGCATAAGAAATGGGGAAGAATGGAAGAAGGTGAAGTGAAAAAAAAGACTGAGTAGGTGGAACTTTTAATAGGAAGAAATAAAAAGAAAAAAGAAAAAGTGATTTAAGTTGCAATGGTCATAAGGGTATTTGGGGTATTATATAAAAAAATTATGACCTGTCTGTGCTGATCCTGACATCAAGTTGACTAACATCAACTTTTTTTGCTTTCAATACGGAGATTCTTAACAGATTTTGACGGAGGGGACTAACTAGTAATTTTTGAAAATGAAAGGATGGACCCATAATTAGCGGTATACCTCAAGGATGAAAAAGTAATTTATCCACTTAAAAGATGTTAGTGCAAAATAAGTCTACTTATTTCAAAAGTGATATTTGGTAAACTAAGTCTGATCAAACTATTTTCTGACTTATAAATTAAGCTTATGACTTAAAATATTTATAATCATCAATCTATTTTTTGTTACTTATGACCCATAAGTCCCTCTAGAATATATTTATGTCATTTTCTTCATTATTTCTTCCTCGTTTTCTCTGCCATTCATAATTTTTTCTATCATATGTGTTTCACTGTTCTCACCATTGGTGAAACTCTTCTCAGTTTCTATTTGTTGACCCGTATTTGATTTTAATAATGACAAAACGCTATTCTAATTGCACAAACAGTTTTATCTAAGTGTTTGAGCGATAAAAGCATTAAGTACATAAACAATATGCAAGAACTCAACACGATTCAAACACCAAAACAAGACAGAAGACCTAGAATAGGCATTAAGGTAACTGAAACGATTGTTAATCTCTTATGTTCAACTACATAGCTTAATTTGTGGCTCAATTTGCAAAAGACTTTGACAAAACTAAAGATACAGAAGTTTCTAAGTCAAAAACTATTTTGAAATATGAAAAACTGGGTTGAAGAACAACCCAGTCGACTGGGTCCCTATACCAGTCGACTGGGATAAAGGACAGAGAGTTCCCAGTCAACTAGCCCTATGACCCAGTCGACTGGTACTCGCCCTTAGCCTAAAAAGTGAAATATATTCACTTGACCCAATCGACTAGTACAATGACCCACTCGACTGGTACAAGGACCCAATCGACCGGTAATTCAAAAATATGACCGTTTGAGATGTAGGATTTGAGCATTTAATACCCCAAACGTACCAAGTCAATGTCTAATGGCCATATTAGTTAAAGGTTATATAAACCCACTTCAATGAGCATCTAAAACAAGAAGAGAACATATTCAATTCACAAGATAGCTCATTAATTCTCAAAAACTTTGAAAAATTTATTGTTGACCCATTCTTCAAGCTTGTTCTTGAAAGAGAGATATTGTTCATTTGTAAAAGCACTTATTGCTATCTCTCTACCATTTACTTTATAGCAAATTTCATTTATTGTAAAGGGAAAGAGTTGGTATAACTCTTAGAGTGTTTAGGATTAAACACTTCATTGTAGCTTTCGTGAGGAAGAGATCGGTTGTAAGGTTTGTGCAACACCCGTGAAGTTACACCACTTAAGGTTTTAGTGGATTGCTTCAAGGAGGTTCCTTGAAGAGAGTGGACGTAGGGTCGGAGAGATTCTGATATTGTCGAACCACTATAAATGGAGTTTGCATTTTCTCTTCCTTAAACTCTTTTGCTTTCAAGCATATTACTTGTTTATGTGTTTTGTGTATTTAACTGTTTAAAAACTTGCAAAGTAATTAGCAAAAGTTTTTAAAACCCAATTCACCCCTCTCTTGGGTTTGAACCTCAGTTTACAATTGGTATCAGAGCTTCGTACTCAATTTCAGGCTTAAAATCCTTGAGTTGATCCGATGTTATCTAATAGCTATACCAAAGAACATTGCTATACTAGGCCTCCTTTGTTCAATGGCTCGAACTATAACTATTGGAAAAATAGAATGAAAATCTTTGTTATATGACAAGATTACAATCTATGGAGAATCATTGAAAAATGACCTATAATTCTTACAAAGGAATATAATCACTGGAGATATCAATCATACAATGCCTAAACTCAAAACTGAGTTTAATGAAGAGGATTGTAGAATGAAGTCTCTAAATAGTGGAACAACTAGCATACTACATTATGCTTTAGATATAATTGAATACAATAAAATTTATGTATGTGTTATAGCTAAACAAATTTGGGACAAATTACAAGTTACATATGAAGGCACTAGCAAAGTTAAAAAATAAATAATCTATATACTAGTGTCCAAATATGAATCTTTCAAGATGTCTCCAAATGAAACTATTTCTAAAATGCACTCATGTTTTACTACCATTGTTAATGGTTTAAAGCTTATCAGTAGGAACATTAAGGAATTTGAACTAATGAGGAAGATCTTAAGGTCTTTGCCATCCACTTGGAAAGCAAAGAAGACGGTCATTACGGAGGCCAAGGATCTCGACAAACTAGATGTTGAAACTCTCCTCGGATCACTATTGACATACGAGATGAAAGAAATGAATCCCGTTGTCAATGATGATGAGAAGAAGAAGAAGTTGATTGCTCTCAAAGCCTCTACGAGCAACAAAAAGGAAGAAAAAGAAGAAGATGTTGAGAGCAACGAAGAAAATGGTGAGATTGCTCTAATCACCAAAAGATTTCACAAGTTCTTGAAAAAGAGCAAGAAACCTTACACAATGGATTCCACTCCAAAAAGGGAACCTCTTGTGTGTTACGGTTGCAAGAAGCCTGATCACATTAAGGTCGATTGTACAACAACGAGTAAACCATATAAGAGCTTTAAAAAGAAAGCTATGATTGCAACCACATGGAGTGATGAAAAAGAAGAAAAATCTTCGGACAATGAGGCCGGATATGAGGAGATTGTCAACCTATGCTTGATGGCAATCGACGACGAAAATAAGGTATCAAATTCTTCCCCTTCTAATAATAACATTGTTAGTAGTAGTGAAGAATTAATTGAAGTTATAAATGAAATGTATGAAGAATTGAAGACATTCGATTCTAGAAATACCATCCTAAAAAAAGAAGTTGCATCTCTTTCCAAAGAGATGGAAGGCTTAAAGGAAGAAAAAGAAAAACTATCCTCCATGCTTTATGATTCTTCACAAGATTTTCTAAAAAATGAAAATGAAAATTTAAAGAAGAAAATATTGGAATTGAATAGCACCATATCTAGACTTATGCTTAGAAACAACATGTGTGAATGAAGCCTCCACTTCCAACACCACTAGCAAGATCAAAAGCACTCCCTCAATATATGCTAGTAGGTTTAAGAATGCAAATTTAAATTCTAATGCATTTACTAGAGATAAACCCTCTAGAAACACACATGCTTATATGTATGCTCATGCTAGAAATAATCATTCAAAAAATACATATCTTAGGAGTAACCATCATGTTCATCCTAGAGATAATATGTATACTCATAACTTGCACACTACACATGCACATCGTAGGAGTTACCATCATGTGTATCCTAGAAATAATATTTATGTTCACAATAATACAAGTGCATATCCTAGAAATTATCATCATACATTTCTTAGAGATAACATGCATGTTCACAACTTTCAAAATAGAAACATGTATCCTAAAAATGCTCATCCAAGGAATAATAGGCATGGATATTTAAGAAATGCTAAAAACTTCAATAACTATTATCCTAGGATCATACATCATCAACATGTCTACATTTTTAGAGCACCTTATAATATTAAGAAAGTATGGGTTCCTAAAGGAACCGTATTTTCTAGAACTAACCCCAAAGGACCCAAGAAATTTTGGTTACCTAAGAGTGCAATTGTGTGTCCTTGTGTAATGTAGATATGTAATACCCATATTCCTAAAGCCAGGGTAAAAAAGTAATTTAATAGATATGACATGGAATTAAAATAATATATATATATATATATATGAAATATTTATTATTAAATAAAATAATTCTTTTGAAAAAAAGGTCCAGGTGTTACTGTAGCTGCAACAAGGAAAAAAAACATAAAATGGTGGCAACACCTAAACATCCAGGTGTTGGTTCCATGACATGCAAATTTTGCTTGTAAGACAGGTTAGTGGACACTAAGCCACCAAAGGTGAAAATGGTGGCAGGTGAGACGTTTTTTTTTTTTTTTTTGATAAAATGTAGTTTTTGTTTTTTTTTTTCTGTTTCATTATTTTCTTACCAAAATTCTATTTGGTTTTTTTTACCATTGATCTGCATTATATGTGCAAGGCCTTAAGCCAAATTTGCTTAGTATTAGTCAACTATATGAAAAATGCAACAAAGTCATATTTGAAACCTCTCATTGTCTAGTTATAGACATCAAAAGTAACAAGATTAAGTTTGTTGGCCATAGACACGAAAATATCCATATAGTTGATTTAAAATCTTTGCATTCGGAAAATGAAAAATGTTTCCCGATTTTAGTGAAAACCCACGGCTATGTCATAGAAGACTTGGCCATGTGAATATGAATTTTCTTAAAATCATTTCAAGAAAAGATCTAGTCATTAGACTTCAAAAAATCAAATTTGAAAAAGATAAGGTGTGTGATGCTTATCAAATGGGAAAACAAACTAGAATTTTTTTTTTTAAAATAAAAAAAATATAGTCTCAACTACTAGACCATTAGAACTTTTGCATATGGACTTATTTGGTCCAATAAGTACCATTAGCCTAGGTGGCCATCAATATGCTCTTGTTATTGTTGATGACTATTCAAGATATACCTTTGTTATTTTTATTGCTTACAAGGATGAAGCTTACAAAGGATTTGTGAACTTTTACAAAAAGGTTCAAAATGAAAAAGGAATTTTTATTTCAAGTATAAGAAGTGATCATGGCAAGGAATTTGAAAACCAAAGCTTTTCAAAAATTTGTGATGAAAACGGAATTGATCACAATTTTTCAGCACCTAGAACTTCTCAACAAAATGGAGTTGTTGAGAGGAAAAATAGAGTTCTAGAAGAATTTGCAAGAACAATGCTTTGTGAAAATAGTTTGCCAAAATATTTTTGGGCGGAATCCGTAAACACTTATTGCTATGTTTTAAATATAGTATTAATTAGGCCTGTGCTAAATAAAACTTCATATAAAAATATGAAAAGGTAGAAAGCCTAATATCTCTTATTTTCGTGCTTTTGGTTATAAATGTTTTGTCCTAAATAACAATAAAACTAACTTGGGTAAATTTGACTCAAAGACCGATGAAGAAATATTCTTAGGATATTCAACCTCTAATAAAGCTTATAGAGTCTTTAACAAGATAACTCTAGTGGTTGAAGAATCCGTACATGTATCCTTTAATAAGTCTAACTTAATTAGTAGTAGAGTATGTTCTTTTAATGATGATGCAGATTTCATTCCAAGGATAGAAACACCTACTCCAATTGTTGACTCGAAGGAGAGTGGACCTCAAATAAATCAAGAGGTAGATGTTCACAATCTTGATCATCCATCTACAAGTCAACAAGAGGATAGTTTTCCCAAAGATTGGAGATATGTGAATTTTCATCCAATCGAGCAAGTGATTAATGATCCTTCACAAGGGGTAAGAACTCGATCCTCTATTAGAAATATTTGCAATTATATAGCTTATTTATCTCAAGTAGAACCTATGGCTTTTATAGAAGCTAAAAAATATATTGATTGGATAAATGCTATGCAAGAAGAATTAAATCAATTTAAAAGAAACAAAGTATGGAATCTAGTTCCAAGACCAAATAATCACACAATAATAGGAGCACCATGGGTATATAGAAATAAAATGAATGAAAATGGAATAATGACTAGGAATAAGGCTAGACTAGTTGTTAAGGGATATAATCAAGAAGAAGGAGTAGACTTTGATGAGATCTATGCTTCCATAGCTAGATTAGAAGCTATTGGTATGCTATTAGCCTTTGCTTGCTTTAATAAGTTTAAGCTATTTCAAATGGATGTAAAAAGTGCATTTTTAAATGAATTTATAGAAGAAGAGGTGTGTGTTGAGCAACCTCTTGGATTTGAAAATCCTAGTCTTCCAAACCATGTTTACAAGCTTTTTAAAGCTCTCTATGGGTTGAAGTAAGCTCCAAGAGCATGGTATGAAAGACTAAGTAAATTTTTACTTGAAAATGGTTTTACAAGAGGAAAAATAGACACAATCTTCTTCACAAAAACTCACAAAAATGACACACTATTAGTCTAAATATCTGTTATGATATTATATTTGGGGCTTCTAATAAATTTATGTGTCAAGAGTTTGCTAAGTGCATGCAAGGTGAATTTGAAATGAGTATGATGGGAGAGCTCACCTACTTTCTTGGACTTCAAATCAAAAAAATGAAAGAAGAGATCTTCATCAATCAATCAAAGTACACTAAGGACCTATTAAAGAGGTTTGGGATGGAAAGCTCAAAGTTAATTGGCACTCTTATGAGCACCTTTACAAAACTTGACCTAGATGAAGGAGGCAAATGTGTAGATACTAAAAATTATAGAAGCATGATAGGAGCATTACTTTAACTAACTGCAAGTAGACCTAACATAATGTTCAGTGTATGCATGTGTGCTAGATTTCAAGCTAATCTTAAGGAATCACATGTAGTTGCTGTAAAAATGATTCTAAGGTACTTATAAGGGACTCAGAACCTAGGTTTATGGTACTATAGAAATCATCTTTTGAGCTAGCTGGATACTCAGATGCTGATTTTATGGGTTGTAGGCTAGATAGGAAAAGCACCAGTAGTACATGCCAATTTTTAAGTGCAATGCTAACCTCTTGATTTTCTAATAAACAAAATTTGATTGCACTATCAACTGCAAAAGTGGAATATGTAGTAGCCGAAAGCTGTTGTACATAAGTGTTATGGATGAAACAACAATTAGAAGACTATGGCATGAACTTTAGAGATATACCAATACATTGTGATAACACTAGGGCTATCAACTTGACCAAAAACCCTATTCAGCATTCTAGAACCAAACAAATAGAAATTAGACATTGCTTCATAAGAGACCATGCTCAAAAGGGTGATATTAGACTAGAATTCATTCATTTGAAAGATCAAATAGCTGATTACTAAACCATTAAGCGAAGATAGCTTTTGCAAGATTAGATTATTGATGGGCTTGAAAAACTATGATAAAATGTATGTTTGATTTCATCAACATTCATCATATGCATATTTGACATCTAGTAAACAAGTATTAACTCTTATTTAATATATCTCTCACTCAAGATGGCATAGATAAACAATTTCGTGCTAAAATTTTAAGATAGAGCTCAAAATTTTAAGTTTTCTAAAGAACCCAATCGACTAGTAGATTAACCCCAATCGACTGGTATCCTACTGTCCATTTTACTAGTCGACTAGTACAAGCACCCAGTCGATGGTACTACAAGACATTGTTTGGAGACAAAAATTTGAAATTTTGGTGGCCTACCCAATCAACTAGTATGGTACATCCAGTCGATTGTTGTCCCTCTGCCAGTTTACCCAATCAACTGGTGTCCCGATCCAATCGACTAGAATGTCAAAAAATCCCCAAATTAAGAAATACCCAATCGACTAGTACCCTAACCTAGTTGACTGGTATCACGATTATATAAATAGTCTCTTCAGATTTTTCAGTTTTCACGCCATTTTTTAAAACCCTAAGCTTTCTCTCTCTAGAAAATCTTTGATTTCAGTCCAAAATCTCTCAAAACCACTTTATAAAACCTTCAATCATACCCCAAATCATCCTTGTAGACTGAGGTTCCAACCCAAGGCGGGTGAATTGGGTTTTTAAAAACTTTTACTAATTACTTGCAAGTTTATAAAAACAGTTAAGTGCACAAGCGTATAAACAAGTAAAGTGCTTTAAATAAAAGAGTTTAAGGAATAGAAAGTGCAAACTCAATTTATAGTGGTTCGGTAATATCGGATTTGTTTCGACCCTACGTCCACTCTCTTCATGGAACCTCCTTGAAGTAATCCACTAAAACTTTAGTCGTACAACTTCACGGGTGTTGCACAAACCTTACAAACAATCCATTCCAGTCGGAGCTTATCCCTCCTTCTCAGAAGCTAATCTCTTCCTTGCGGAAGTTAATCCCTTTACAATAAGTATGAGTTGTTGTAAAGTAAATAGTAGAGAGATAGTAATGAAAGCTTTTACAACTGAACAATATCTCTCTTTCAAAGTAAAGCTTGAAGAATGGCTCAACAATAAATCTTTCAAAGCTTTTGTGTATTAATGAGCAAAAACTCAATTGAATGTGTAATCCTCTCTTTTCAAATGCTCATAGGAGTGGGTTTATATAGCCTTGAATTAATATGATCGTTTTGTACTAACTTGGTACATTTAAATGTTTAAGTCTGGCGCCTCAACAGTCATATTTTTCGAATTATCAGTCGACTAGGTCTTAGTACCAGTCGACTGGGTCAAGTGAAAAGTCTCACTTTTAAGGCTAAGAAGAGTACCAGTCGACTGGGTCAGAAGTACCAGTCGATTGGGGACTTACTGTCCAATATACCAGTCAACTGGTATGAAGCACCCAGTTGACTAGGGACATATTGTTCCATATCCCAATCTTCTGGTATAAGTAGCCAGTCGACTGGGTTGCCCTTCAACCCAGTTTTTCATGTTTTGAAATGTTTTTGACTTAGAAGAGTTCGAATAATTGGTTTTTTCAAAATGCTTTTTCAAAAGGAGCCATATGACTAGCTAGTTACCTGAACAAGTGAGATTTACAACTTATTTCAATTACCTTATGCTTATACTAGATCTTTTGTCTTGACTTGGTGTCTGATTCGGGTTGTGTTCTTGTATTTTGATTCTTGGCTGTATGCATTTATTGTTTAAAACACTTAGATAAAACTGTTAGTATAATTAGAGTTGTGTTTTGTCATCATTAAAATTTAGATGAGGGTCAACAATCCTTTTTTCAACTTTTCACGGTTGAAAACTCCACATTTCCCCAAATCTCTTTCTAAAACAATTTTTCACAAAAATTTCTAAGAGAATACGCATAAAAACCGCCGTTGGAAGACCTCACGCACCTACATGGCCTCAGTCTAAGAAGTTCTCGACATTGGATGCTAAGGGGAAGAGGCTAGCTAGTTCATCGAGCAAAAAGGTACGAACTGAGCTCGATGACTCACTCTTTTGGAGCCCCACCACAAATAGCAGGTCTAATTCCATCATACGTAATAAGATTATGACGGGTAGATTCATCGATTTTGATTCTATCCGTCAAGCAAATTTCGATATTTTACCTGCTTTCATAGCTATATAGTTGACACCACTTGTCAACATACACCAGAAATTTTACCCTCATGTAATTCACCAGTTTTATACCAACCTGCTTAAACTGAGTCAATTGGCTCTTCGGTTTAAGACAAGTGTCATGGGCGTAGAATTCAAGGTAAATATTGACCTTCTAGTCAATATTCTGAGGATCCCCATGGGAGAAGTCCAGTGGAGTCTAGATAGTTAGCCAGATAACTTTATTTATGATGAGGCGTGCTAGATTGTTAGGGGCGACTCTAACTATATCTTTAGGCCCACTACATTTCATCAATGTAGTGATATGCCCCTTGACTCAAAGTTGTTTAATCTTATTGTCAGTTGGACTATCTAGCTGAGACTCAGGAGTTGGGGCTATCTTTTTAAGATAGACATGGTATTGATTTGGTGTCTCAAAATAAGACACCATTTCAATATCTACCCCTTATTGCTCGCCAACATGATTAACGGTGAAGTAAGTGACTTTGAATGCCTCCCATACGGGATGCCCATCACCCTGATCCTCCAGCATATCTATATCTCCCTACCTGCCTCGGAGGCTCAAGAAATCAGCCTCAAGACATCATCAATGTTTCTTCTCTGAAGAAGATAGGGTGTGCGATCCGAGAGGGTGTGATCTACTCCAAGGCTGGGAGGAACATTCGGATCAGAGAAGATGACAGCAGCGATGAGGACGATGAGGTTCTTGACGATGCAACTCCTTCCATTGCCATAGATAATGGTGATGTCCTAAAGGCTATTACGAGCCTTCAACTATCCATACAGATAGGCTTCTAGAGCTTGAGTTCTTCTATTGATCAGAGTTTCCAGTTGGTGCAGACTGATATTGAGCACATGTGTTGCGACATCAGCACCCTCAGGGATGACTTTGAGTTACTCCGAGAGCACTCAGAGGCTCGTTGGTAGAGATTCAAGATCTCTTCCAAGATAGCTTCGACTCCCCCGATCGCTGAGCTACTTAGCTTTATCTTTTAGATTCCCTTTGTACAGCTCTTAGATGTTTAGCACGAACATTCATTTTTTTTTACATTCATGTATTATACTCAAACAGCTTCCTAAAAGCTCTTATTAGATGGATGTATCTATATCTTTGCGTTGGTTTATGTTTTTAGACTTTAGCTCATATATTTGTTACTTTTATGCTATATGGTTGCTTGGTCTAAACTATTCATGCTCGACCATATGCGTTAACTGCTAATACTAGTGGGAAAACTTTTGATTCTTCCCAATTTCAAATCTTGCCTAGTTTTTGTACACATTTTTTTTTGCCTTATCTTCATGGTTGTAGTGTTCAAATTACTTATTTTTTTAGTTTACACCATTGTTGTCAAACCAGGGGAGAAAAAGGAGAAAAATCAATGTATAAGAGAAAATTGTATATAAACTTAGAATAAAGCATAAATTTAAGGGGAGCTTTGCTTCGAACATGTTGAAAAATGTAATAATTCTTGCATTACTTGTTTGGGTTGATATAAATGTATTTGAACTACATTTGAATGCTTAACATGTTGATTTTTATTAGAAAAACAGAGGAGACTCTACCCAAATTTCTCTAAAAACCAACACTTAGCTTTTAAAACTTTTTTTTCTCTCCTTAGTTTTGTCATCATAAAAAAGGAGGAGATTATTGACCCATATTTGATTTTAATAATGACACACTACTCTAATTGCACTAACAGTTTTTTCTAAATGTTTAAGCCATAAAAGCATTCAGTACAAAAATATTTGATGAGTGCCAAATATTGCATATTTAAGCCCCTTAATTTATATTTGTTAAGGTCTTAGTTTGTGTTATTTCACTTTATTTTATATCTTTTATGTATTTTTATAGGTTTGTGGAGAAAATGAAGCATTTTGGGAGCTGTCAAGCTTCAAGAGCAAAAGCTGAGGATGCCTAGTACAATCGAGCACACATGACATGTGATTGAGCGCACCTGCGCTCGAGCACACCAGCTTGGGAACGAGTGCATGCGTGACATCCCACATCGGTCAGAAATCTTTGCAGCTTACCATGCTGCGCTCGAGCGCACTCGGGCAATATCCCACATCGAATTTAAAACATATTGCACTCATGAGTTTCCCTATAAAAGCTCAACCTCACTGAAGCAATAGGGGTGCAATTCGAAGGATGTCTGCTAGCATTATAGGGGATCTCCATGGCTTTACTACCATGAGGGGAAGTGCCGCACAACAGCTACGAGTGGAATTTCTCCATGTATAGTCTGTTTTAATTTATTTCTTTGAGTTTTAAAGTTTTATGTTTAGCATTTTTATGAAATTTAGTTTCATAATTATGCAAGGCTAAAATCTTCATCTAAGGTTGAAGATGAAGCCTCACCATTGTTTAGCATTATATTTTTAGATATGTTCGTATAATTATGATATTTTTAGTATTAATGTTCTATTTCAATTGTTTGAGTGAACTCTTATGATTGATTGTTTTTAAATTGTTAAAATTGGATATTCCTTGTGTTTTATCTGTCGGATACGATGGATCATTCAAATTAGATTGGATATCCATTGTGATTTATAAATTAAACGGATACATTGGATGGTTTTGGTTTAGTTTGGGTATTCGTCGTGATTTGTACAATGGTGGATTCATGGAATGATTTGATAGATTACTTTTATATAGAACATGAAGATATATGTTTTACTTTGGTGGGGTGGATTTAGAAAACCTTAGTGTTTTTATCAGTTGTTTTTAAATCAATTTAGTTTATCTTATATTTCTTTGCAAGATACAATCCAAAATTTGGAACTAGGTTAAAATAGGCTTAATTTAGATAAAAATATTTTCACAACGAAATTCCCTGTGGATTCGACCTCGCACTTGCACAACACTATATTACAAACGACTCGTGTGCTTGCGAGTAATTTAAAACTCACAAAAATAAGATGCAAGAACTCAACACGATTCAGACACCAAAACAAGACAGAAGATCTAGAATAGGTATTAAGGTAATTGAAATGATTGTAAATCTCTTATGTTCAATTACATAGCTTGATCTGTGGCTCAATTTGCAAAAGACTTTGACAAAACTAAAGATACAAAAGTTTTTAAGTCAAAAACTATTTTGAAATATGAAAAACTGGGTTGAAAGACAACCCAATCGACTGGGTCCCTATACTAGTCGACTGGGATAAGGGACAAAGAGTTCCCAGTCGACTGGTCCTATGACTTAGTCGACTGGTACTCGCCATTAGCCTGAAAAATGAAAAATCTTCACTTGACCCAGTCGACTGGTACAAGGACCCACTCGACTGGTAATTCAAAAATATGATCATTTGATACGCAAGACTTGAGCATTTAATGCCCCAAATCTACCAATTCAGTGTCTAACGGTCATATTAGTTGAAGGCTATATAAACCCACTTCAATGAGTATTTAAAACAAGAAAAGAACATATTCAATTCACAAGATAGCTCATTAATTCTCAAAAGCTTTGAAAAATTTATTGTTGAGCCATTCTTCAAGCTTGTTTTTGAAAGAGAGATATTGTTCATTTGTAAAGGCACTTATTGCTATCTTTCTACCATTTACTTTACAGCAAATTTCATTTACTGAAAAGGGAAAGAGTTGGTATAACTCTTAAAGTGTTTAGGATTAAACACTTCATTATAGATTCCTTGAGGAAGTGATCGGTTATAAGGTTTGTGCAACACCCGTGAAGTTGCACGACTGAAGGTTTTAGTGGATTGCTTCAAGGAGGTTCCTTGAAGAGAGTGGATGTAGGGTCAGAGAGATTCCGATATTGCCAAACCACTATAAACGGAGTTTGGATTTTCTCTTCCTTAAACTTTTTTACTTTCAAGCATATTATTTGTTTGTGTGCTTTGCGTATTTAACTGTTTAAAAACTTGTACAGTAATTAGCAAAAGTTTTTAAAACCCAATTCACCCCCCTCTTGGGTTTAAACCTTGGTTTACATTATTAAACTCTAAAATTCTTATATTTTCATCGTCTATCATTTGAGATCATATTTGCTATTTATTTTTTAGAGATCTTGGTTTGTCTCCTGCCTTCTCCTTCTTCTTCCTCTTCCCTTTACCTTCTCATTTTTCTCTAAGCGCAGTGATAGATATGTGCATGGCTATGGAGTGAACACAGTAGCACTGAGCATGACTATATTCAACATGGGCTCAATTGTAGCGACGGGCTCACAGTAACCCTGATCTATTACGACATCGCACACGTGCCCCGATCTAGGGAGGTACTGATGAGGGTTTTCTTTTTTAGGTTAGTGGTGTACTTGATGGGATTTGTGAGTTTAATAAATAATTTTCATTTGGCTAGTTGGTGTTCGTAGTTTTTAGGTTTATTAATATTATTTTTTATGAGACTCAAGTCTACATAATTTCAAATTGTTTTTTGAGATGACTTTAATTTTGATTGCTTTTTTCATCATTAAAAAAAGGTGATGCATTAAACAAAAATATCAAATTTTATTTTGATTTTTAATTGTTTATCATATTTAAATGGTATTTTAATTTGTATGGTACTCATATTTAAAATTATAAAAGATACAAAAAAATATCATCAATCATCAGTCAATTATTTTTATTAAACGTGGAGAATGATATGTACAAAACAATAAAAAATCAGTCAACTCGATTATAAGTAAAAGTTTCACAAATCAATCATCAAACACCATACAACAAACAATTTTCGTTAGTCTAACCAAACAAGGCCTAAATCATTCTATTGGTCTTCGTAATTTTAATTTGGCTAAATAGATTTCCAAAATTTTAATTTGATCCAATTAAATCTTCAGAGTTTCAATTGATCCAATCAACATAAACTCCCCTTATAGTTTCGTTAGTTTTTACAACTTAGATGGCCTACCCACCTAGACAAAAAGTAGTAAGAATCCTCCCACTTAAACTTCAAATGATCAACGAAAGACCTCATTATTAATAGAAGTGTCAATCTACAGAGAAGAACACTTCTCTTATCTATATTAAGGTTTTGAATCCTTAACTCAATCTCAAACCTTTTGTTCATGTAGCCAATATTTTTGTTCATTATATTTAAAATCGATGATGAGGATTTGTTAATCACGTGATTCTCACTTCCTGGTTAAGCTAAGAGTTCCCGTTGCAAGGTAGAAACTAACAAAGTTAAGGGGAGATGAAAATGGGACATAATTAGACTACATTAACGGGAGAGTTAGCTCTCGTTTGGTTAGACTATTTTAGACTTAAATGGATTTCAATGTAGTTGTCGCCTACTTAATTCAAAATAGATGTTTGAATGCATAAGTTCAGAGTTCAGACTTATGGACTTGTGACTTACATAAGTCCATTTTAGAACTTAAAACATACTAAGAGAAATTTTTTAGTTATTTTGGAAGTATGGAGTCATCCATAAATGGACAATTTGAATAGTAAAAGCTGCCCCTATTTTAATGAGATAATAGGGAATAATCTAGGGCAATTTAGTCTAAATTAATTTGTACGCAAAATGTAGTAAGTTAACATTTCTCTGTGTGTAGGTTTTTTATTTGCTTCTAATGATGTTCTTGTGATCTTGAATAACAATTTTAGTCTTAACAATAATCTTGGGACATTAAATTCGACCCTTTTTTATGGTAAAATTGACCACCAAATCCTATGAAACATCAAAATTCTTGTGATTAAATCAAATCGATGATGGGAGTTATCCAACGAGTCACATGAATGTCTAATTAATTGCAAAATTTACATGAATTTTGATTTGATGATAACCAAATCAAAAATCCTGTAATTCGAATTTAGATATCCAAAAATTTTATTAAAGTATCATTTTTTTATTTGGTTTGCGTCTTTTTTCTTATCATTCCTTTGAAAAATGACGAAATTTGAGTTGTTCATGTGTTATCAATAGGGAAAATTGCACTAAAAATTTACAAACTTTAGATTCATAGATAGTGGCTGATCCGAAAATTTTTGCTACTGGGAGAGATATATACACATAGTAAACTGCAAATATATTAGGGCACAAGTTAACATTGTGGGTTAACATTTTTTTACCACAATGTCTCTTACTCTTTTAGATACATCATCAAAGTAAAGATTTTTTTTGGTATATTAATTTTTTTCTTTGTTCTTTAATCCGGAAATGAGTTATCAAGAATCAACCCCACTCACGGCCAACAATGTGAGGGGTATGTAATGCTGATCATGGTGGAATTACGTCATCGCGGTTTAATGGTTCGATAGATTTGGTCATTTTCATCTCAGGGGTGGTGGTTGTTTTCAGTAATACTCGCCGAAAAACTGCAGATTTACACTTAAACACTTGTTTAGAGAAAATTTTTATTTTTTAATAAGATAAAAAGTTTATACACATTAGGCAACTTGTGGGTATTTTATATTAAAGCTATATAATTTACACATAAACTCAAAGTTTTTTTATAGGAAAAAATTACATTAAGTTTAGATAACATTTAATACTTGTGGAGGCAATTTAATTATTTTAATGGGGATAATTTTAAAAAATATATAATATTAATTCTTTTAAAAAATTAAGTGGGGGCGAGTGACCCCACTGACCTTAGTGTGGATCTACCCCTGTTTATAGCATTGAGGTCCCTAAAGTACGAATTTAGCATCAAATGTTCTCAAACTTTCAGTTGGTTGCAATGTCATTATTTTTATCAATGAAATGTCTATTTCTCCATTTTGAGACAATTGAATGCACTAAAATAGGTCCCAAACTCTATAACCATTTAGAAATCACCCAACATTTCTTATGAATTTTCACCAACGTGCTATTTTTTTTTTAAAATTTTCAAATATTATATATATATATATATTCAATAATATTTTTTAAAAAAAATTCATGGTATAGACCATATTTCTTTTCATGTGTACAAAATATCATATGCAAATTCCTTATATTTTAATATTTTAAGACAATTTCATAGATGAATAATGTGAAATGTAACATTGCAATCAATAGAAAGTTTTGAGAATCTTCATCGTCAAATTCATAGTTTAGGGACCTCAGTGCTTGACATCTATCATTTAAGAGTTGTCGGTGAATTCATCTCTTATCATTAAGATGGGATTAATATCCTTTGTATTTAGAGTTCTCTGCAGTTGGTGATGTTCATGATGAGATGGTGTATCATATCATTTAAAAATTAAATTTACAGTTATCTTTATGTCATGTCATTTATTTTAATTAGATGGTGTTTATTAATATATGAGGATGTTGCGAGTCTTGAAAAAATCTATGATCCCTAACTTGTGTTGTTTACAAAAAATCATAACTTTCACCACAAAATAATTTTGTTTTAAAGGCAAAGTATAATTTTTTTTTATTAATAGTCCAAAAAGGATACAATGCAAACTACAACTGTCTCAAATATTTAAGTACTCCCAAAGCCAACAACAACATCCAACAAGGAAGCAAATAAAATAAAATCAAGAACTGCACAAAACTCGACCAAAACCCAAAGAATATCTAACCCACCCAAACTAAGAACATCAGCTAAAAATTTAGACCCAACAAACTAGAATAAACAAACACCAAGAACTGCATAAGACCTATCTAATCAACCTATAAAAGTTTGATCTTAGCATCTTAACCATGTATTTTCATCCTTGGCAAAGCCTACAACACCCCAAACAAATTTGATATCAATCGTCTTATTTTTTATATTTTAAAAAATACACATTACAAGATAGCTTGTGTCCTCTTCAGTACCAAGCAACGTCCCTACCACTACGGAAAATGCAATGGGGAATTTCACCATGAAATGATATCAATCACCATAGATTTTTATCACATTAATTTTCATGAAATGTAACATAATCATCACAAATTTAGTTAAAATGCTTTTTACAATATAATGATACTGATTGATATGAAATGAGACTCATTTACTATCGAATATATTGAAGGCTTAATTTGCAAAACCACCTCGTGGTTTGGACAAGATAGTATTAATATCATGACGTTTAATTTGGTTCTATTAACACTTTGTGGGTCTGCAATTGGTGTAAGATGTTAACCCCGTTCACTTCACACGTGTAAAGTCACACTTTCTGAAAATAACACATTTTTTTTTTGTTTTCCCCCAAAGCAAATAAACTCTAAATCATAAACAAGTCATAATGTATCATCCTTTCTCTACAAAATCATAACACATCAAACCTTCTTATTCTAAATCATAACGTGACAAATTTGCTAAATATGTCCAAGAGAGACGTTATAATATAACATTACCTTTGAGTCGAGATTGATTGGAATTTAAGCTCAAATTTTTATACTTTTCGAATTTGTTGTAGAGACCTTAATACCAAATATCTCAATTATCTAGGCAAGTATCAATTGTATACCCTAAAATATCGTCATTGTTAAAAGTAAAAAACCATAACACCAGTTCTTTAAATGGGAAATCAAGGCAATGAGTGGACATCGTGAGCTATTTGTGGATGTTATAGGGCATTTTGGTTTGAAGTTAATAGTGTTAACAATACCAAATTAAACGTCAAGTATTGATACTATTTGGTCCAAATTGTAGGGTTTTAATAGTACAAAATGAAACCTTAACTTGTTTTTTTAATAAACTTCAAAGATGGTAATATTACATAGTCAAAACCACATGATGTTTCCGCAAATTAAACTTACAGTTAAGAATAAGGCAGTGAAAAATAAACAGACATAAAGAATTTATGTGGTTCGAAGCTAAAACTCTTATTTCTACAAAACAATAGTGAGAGAAATTTCACTGTAATCAAATGGAGTACAAATCAACAGAGATAAAACTCTCAAAACCTAAATATCTAATACACTCAAATTTTGGCAACTAAAAAATTTAATAAGAAAAATACAAAACTTTGGCAATGTGAATTCTCTTTATATGTTTTGGAAAAAATACCAATTCTTATATAGCCTTAATAGTGGCTTAAGAAGATAAATTCTCTTCTAACTCAATTTTAGAGTTCGTACCCCATAAAGAATAGCCAGTTGCCACTTAATTTGTTTTAATTTCAACCAAAAAACTATTAAAACCCTCACCTTAGTAGCAAGGGTGATTTAGTAATTTAATAATAATTTTTGGTAGAATTAAAGTTGATAAAGTACACTATACCATGTTTGGTAGAAGCTAGGAAAAATTAAAAATTGATTCTTTTAATATATTAGGTATTTGGTCAAACAAAGCCTTAACATAAAACTACCCAAAAACACGCATACACCTTACCCAAGGTAACATATATGTCATCATAAAAAAATAAAAGAAAGAAAAATTTAACACTCATCTCTCTCTAAAAAGGCAGCTCTTTTCTCTCACACACACGCACTCATGTCACGTTCATCTATCTCCCTTTCTCTGTGATTTTTTATTTTCTTCTTCTTCTTCTTCTTCTGTCTCCTCCTATCTTATTTCTCTTCAACATTCACAAATTTTATTCATTGATTTCATTTCTTAGTTATTTTTGGTGTGTATAGATTTAAGTGGAAAAGGGTATTTTTATATAACCATTCTTGAATATGGTGTGGATTATTTGTGAAAATTACATAAATTAGATATAAAGAAGTTAAAGTTGTGCTTTATTAATTTCCAAACTTCAAAATATATGCCTTACTATTTTGGGTTCATGAGTGATGAAAATTTATAATTTTCATTTTACTAGATAAATTTAGTTTTAAATAAAATTTCTTGAAATTAATATTGATTTTTATCCATGAGTTTTGAAATAGAGTATTATATATTCTTGATATTTACCAAAATCTCTAAACTTTAATTATATATTTTATCTAAATATTTCATGAAAAGTAATTGTAAAATAAAGGTTTGACAAAATGAACTCAAAAGAGATAAAGTAAAGTTACAAGTTTTATTTCAAGCTAAGTTATCATGATAATTTATTTTTATAATAGTACGTACGTGAGTGTGAGTATAATTAATTATACAAAGTATCATCAAGTTTTACCAAATTAATTCTATGAGAGCAAATATAACTAGATCATGAAAAATATGCTTTCTACTTGAGTGAGTCAAACTAAGTAAATCTATTTTCATGTTTGAAATATAGGATATTGAGAATCGAATCTTAATAGACGACTGTTGTGGAAAATGATATGTATTATGGATTATGGAAATGGATTGTACAAATATATATGTATATATACATGTATATACATACATGTACATATACATGTATATACATACATGTACATATATATATATATATATATATATATATATATATATATATATATTCAGATAATCCAAATTTTTTATAGCTCAAAACACATTCCCATAAAATAAGAAGAGAGGAAAATATCAAAGTTGGTTGTAAAAACTCACCTTAGGTTATAACCAAAAGTGATGCCTTCAATAAGCAGGATTACTCGGATAGAGTCCTAATACACCATCTATAAAGACATTCTAGTATAAGCTAATTGACTCTATCACATTCCTAAAGATGTTCAAGAAATGCTAAGATGCATTTATGTGTGTGTGTATTTAGTCTAGTAGTAAATTAATTATGATAGTTTGAAAGACCTTAATTTTTCTTAAAAATAATTTCAATTTAAACTTAATATTATTTTGAACTTATTCTTCCCCTCTTCAATGAATAAAATTATTTTATTCTTATTTCTTTCTTTAAACTAATAAAATCTTTGAAAAAAATTGCAAGAATAAATTCTACATAAATTTAAGAGCATCTCCTTTATATTTCAAACTTTTTCAAACCAACCTGCATAACAATTTACCATCCATCCCAAACTAATAAAGTCTGAAATATATATATATATATATAGAATAAGGTCGGTGAGCATGACGTAATTGGAATATATATATTTTGGGATGGATGGTAAATTGTTATGCCGATTGGTTTGAAAAAGTATGAAATATAAAGAAGATGCTCTTAAATTTGTGTAGAATTTCTTCTTGCAATTTTTTCAAAGATTTTATTAGTTTAAAGAAAGAAATAAGAACGAAATAATTTTATTCATTGAAGAGGGGAAGAATAATTTTAAAATAATATTAAGTTTAAAATGAAATTACTTTTAAGAAAAATTAAGGTCTTTCAAACTATCAAAATTAATTGACTACTAGACTAAATACACAAACACATAAATGCTTCTTAGCATTTCTTGAATATCTTTAGGAATGTGATAGAGTCAATTAGCTTATACTAGAATGTCCTTCTTATAGATGGTGTATTAGGGCTCGAGTAATCCTGCTTATTGAGGGCATCGCTTTTGGTTATAACTTAAGGTGAGTTTTTACAACCAACTTTGATATTTTCCTCTCTTCTTATTTTATGGGAATGTGTTTTGAGCTACGAAAAATTTGAATTATCTGAACTTTATAGTGGTTGAGGAAACATGAATTTTATCTCTTATTTGAGAATTTATAGTTAAGGTCAATTCTTTTAAATGAGTTATTGTAACGACCCATCCTAGGTTGGCCACCCCCGAGACGGTGTCGTCACATTTTGAAAATTTCAACACGATACATATATGCAACAGTATAAAAACATCAACTGACGATCTATATACATAAATCCTTAACCCTTAAGAGAGGAGTTACATCATTCAGATCTTAACTGAACAATAAATACAACATAGTATGCATGAATATTGATAAATATTTTTTTCTTTCCATTAGTTTGAGGATGTGGACCACGTGGCTTACAAAAATGACTTTGTCTAAATCTCAGTTCACCAATCTATCTTTCCTGTCTGCTACCTAAAATTATTTAACAATGAGGAGTGAGCTTCACAAGCTCAATTAATTAAATTTACTAGAAGTATTCAATTTGTATAATTAGTCTTCCAATATTCATTCATCTATAGCTCATACAATTTAATAATAGCATCCTATCATCACTACTTATATCATAATCCCTATCCTTTATCCATCTCCTCTTCTAATATGTTAAATCATCTTGGGACTATTAATTATGTCTCATGGTTACCTTGTTATGAGGTTCACAATATATAATCGATCACTCAGATAATTCTCATCATATCATACTTCCATATATTTTCTTTTTATTATAGTTGTCTCTCTGTGAGACTCACTCATCTATAAATCAATTTATAATCAAGAATAATACTTTAGCATCTCAAGCAATAACAATCAATATTTAAAGCAAATGCAATGCGTGAATTTAAATGTTATTATTATTTAGGAACATCTTCCCACATATCAATATGTTTTAATTTAGATTGACCCATTCCTGGTTCTTTTATTTCTAGCATTTACCGCCTGTTACGGTTTTCATTTATTTCCAGAATACACTGACTGTCACGGTTTTTCATTTAGACCGGCCCCCTCTCAGTTCTCTCATTTCCAGCATATACTGGTTGTCACGGTTTTCATTTATTTCCATCATACACCGGCTATCACGGTTTTTCATTTAGACCAGCCCCCTCCTAGTTCTTTTATTTCATGCATATGCATATGAACAATGATATGAAATATTCATATGAATAATAATAATAAAATAAACATGTATTCATACATTTAAATTAGATATCCTACTTCTTTTCAAATTATTATTTGATCAATTTCACTAAATTCTTCTCCTCATATATCATATCAAATTATCAACCATAACTCGTCAAGAATTTCATATATCACCTTCATTATTCAATCGACTCATTATTCCAATAATGTTATTTCTCATATAATAATTCTCTACATATCAATTATTCGTATCATACCCATCAAACAACTTTCATTTATCATCAAATCATAGGTTAATAATTTATTCAAATATTATAACTATATATTTCATATTTATCTTGATTACTTAAAGTAAATCTAACTCACCACGTAGCACTTAGAGCTACCCGTGGATCACCTCCTTGTATTTTCTGCTCTTCTCAGCAATTTCCCTCGATTATTGATTATCAACACCTGACATAATATTTATATTAGAATTTCTCATTTATTCTTCAATTCTTCCAAAAATCCATACCCTTTAAAAATTCTCACATTGAATTCCAAGAAATTTCATGTATGCTAAATTTCAAAAATAAAATTCGCATTATTACCTTTGGTTTTTCTTAAAGCTTTCCTCGACTCTCTTAAAATTTCTCCCATAAATCTCTTCAAAATTTTACCCTTTCAACCTTTCTTTCAGTCCCAAAATGTTTAAAGAAATAAAGTAGTTTGAATTGAAGATAGAAGAAAACCAAACATGATTTGGTAAAACTAATCAAACAAATCAACAAAAAAATAATTTTTATATAAATTTTTGCTGCCAGCCATCGTTACCCCGTTTCTGCAAATGGTGCTTAGTGTTGCACCAGCCTCCAAGTGGTGCTTAGCGTCCTATGTGCATGAAATGGATGCAACACCTGGACTTCCAGGTGTTTCACACCTTTTTTTTTTCCAAAAAAATTATTTTATTTAAAAATTATTTTATTATTTTAATTCCATGTCATATTTATTAAATTACATCTTCACAATTTCTTTACGAATACGGGTATTACAGTTATGAAGAGAGAATTTGTTTGAGAAGTTATTTGATCATCTCTATTTTTACTTGAATAGATCCTTATGTGGTATTTTGTTATTAATGAATGGAAATGTCTTATTTAAGGAGAAAATTGAGAAAAACTCATTTTTTGAGATGATATATTTTAAGGATGGGCTTGTTACTAATATTGTAATAATACGTAGAAGTGTCATGTTGTATAAGGACATTTATTATATTATTTGTATCCTACTGTATGGGAATACCTGATTGAGATAAAGACGTGCACAAAGATTACTCCGTGTACAGTTGCAGTCTGTTATAGTATTTGGATATGTGTTCTGTTGTATGGGGACATTTATTATATATATTAGTATCTTTTTGTATGGGGATATACGTCCTGCTATATGGGGATACATGCCCTGCTATATAAGGAATTTTATTATATATATTAGTGTCCTGGTGTATAGGGATACATGTCTTATTGTATAGGGACCTTAATATATTTATTCTGTGTATACTTGCCTTTGGAAATCAACCCGAAAATTTAAATAAATTTTCATGACCTTTATATATGTATTGCTTCTTGAGATATATAGAAAGAAAAATAGTGAATTTTAATTTGTCTTATAAATTTCGATGTGAAGAAAAGAAAAGCTAAAATATTTTCAAGGTTAAAAGAGATATTGGCATAATAATATGAATGATTTATTAAATACCTTTAAAGTTGAGAATACACTATGAGTTATGATTTTGGATTTTCTTTAAGTATTTTAATCTTGAAAATTTTATTTTTGGTAAGAATTATTCGTTTTTGGATTAGACTAAGCGTTCTAAGTTTATATTTGTTCTTAGGTATTCTACTAGAACTCATTTTGCTCGTGTTATTTATTTCTTCTTGTGAATATATATTGTTGGTATTTTAAACCCATATCCTCTTCAAAGCTAATTGGTCATTTCTTTGATGAAATGATAAAGTTTGGAGAAGTATTAGACGCTTTTATTCTAGCAACAATATCTCTTTTTGTATAAGTGGTCAAGTATGGTATCTTCTCCTCGAGTTATACTTCTTTTGTAAATAAAATAAATTTTTTTATATGTAATTAGAATTACATCATCTTAATTTGTTATGTTTGAGAAATTTTATATTTTGAATTTTAGTTTGTAATTAATCACACTCTCTTTGTTCTTTTTGGGGTGAATGGCATGAATGATGAGGTTTGAAATTTCTTTTGAATGCGCGATATTTAGAAAATGACATAATTTGATTTTTATATAAATTAACAAGTTTTTTGATCTAGTTGCGTACTGAGTCCAGAAGGGTAACCTTAAGGATTCGGGTCGTGACGAACCTACTACCATTCTAATATTCATGAGACTTACAAAACAATTGGTGATGATGTGGCACCAAAAGCCAAAATAATTGGTTGACTTTCTTTTCTTTTCTTTGTTTTTGTTACTCCATGTAACGTGGGCTGAACCAAAACCCATTAAATTTAAGTCATATTTAACAAATCTCCACATTGGCTTAAATTCTCACAAATTCGCAAAATAATCTCCACCTTTTGGACAAATGTCCCAATCAGACATAATTCAAATGTTGTAAGTAACACTAATTTTCTTCACAACAACCTCACCACTATCAACTATGTCTCTAACAAAGTGATAACAAACATCAATATGCTTCATTCTTTCGTGGAACATTTGATCCTTAGTCAAGTTGATGACACTTTGGCCATAACAATGAATAGCAATAGCGCCATGAACCCAATACAATTCGCTAAACAACCCTCTCAACCAAACAACTTTCTTAACAACCTCTATTATAGCTATATACTATGTCTTTGTAGTCAACAAAGCAACAATAGATTATAGAGTAGCCTTTTAACTAACAACACATCCACCAAGAGCAAATACATAATATAGTAGATCATCTTTTGTTAAGATCGTCTACAAAGTTTGAATCTACATAATCAACAACATTACTCTTGTGGCTTCCAAACTTCAAACAAACTGTTGACCCTAAATTAATTTTAATATTGTTAAAACCAAGTTAACATTATGCTAATCAACTTATCTAAGTGTTGAAGCTACAAAAACATTTAGTTCAAAGACAGTACGCAAGATACGTACTAAGAAGATATGTACAATACTCAGAAGAAGTCAGAAGACCAAGTTTAGATCTTAAAGTAGTTAGATTTTATTGTAAATCTTTACTTTCAAGTACATAGCTTTCATTGTGTCTTATATTTTATTAAAAAAAATTGTTTTGGATAAAAATTGTTTTGACTGGAAAACGAAACTGAACACAAAAAACTCTGTTTCAGATCATCTAGTAGACTATATGAATCCATTCAATTGATTAAATAAAGTGCAGTTGACTGAGTGAATCCATTTAGTCTATTTAATGAAGGACAGAAGATCTGCCTTTCTTCATCTAGTTGACTGAACATTCATCCAGTCGACTAAACGAGACATGTTATTCAAAAGTTTAAAACTAAACGTACATCCAGTCAACTGAACAAGCATTCAATCGACTAGAAACTAAAAAATAACAACTATTTTTGAAAAACTAAAGCGGGGTTCAGAGCATTTAATGCTCCAAAACCACTCCTAACAACCATATCTTGTGAGTTACGAGGTTTTTAAACTATAAAAGCCTCTCATAAATGAGATACATAACAACTCTTGAGTAATTAATCTTCATCTTATAATTGATATCATTCAAAGCTTCTACAAACTTTCATGAGCCATTCGTACTTTTAAGAGAGATATTTTCTTCTTTGTAAGAGCATTAAATACAAAGTCTCTCTTGTTCTTTAGCATGAAATTTTCAATCATTGTAAAGAGGAAGAGTTCATGTAATTCTAAGAGTATTTAGGTGTTAAACACTTCATATAAAAGCTTCCTTAATTGGAAGAGATAATATACGGTTTGGGAAAAACCCGTGAACTTGCTTAAGTTATTAGTGGATCACTTCAAGGAGATTCCTTGATGAGAGTGGATATAGGGTCGGTGAAATTTGATATTGCCGAACCACTATAAATAGTGTTTGCACACTCTCTTCCTTATCTTTTTACTTTCAAAACTATTATATTTGTCATTCTTGATTGTACTTGATTAAGTTTTCTAAAACTTGTTTGTTGTGTGAAAAAATTTTAAAAACCCAATTCACCCCCTTTTTAGGTTTGAAACTTAATCTACAATTGGTGTCAAAGCTTCGTTCTCAATTTTAAGGCTTAAAATCCTTTTAGTAGATCCTATGGCTAACAATAGTTACACCGAAGGTCACTCTTACACTAGACCTCCTTTGTTCAATGACACAAATTATAACTATTGGAAAAATAAAAAGAAAATCTTTTTTGAATGACAAGATTATAATTTGTGGAGGATCATTGAAGAAATACCTAGAATTCCTACAAAGGATGTAACTATTGGAGAGATCGTTCATACAATGCCTAAACTCAAAACTAAGTTTAATGAAGAAGATTTTAGAATGATATCTCTAAATAGTAGAGCTACTAGCATATTACACTATGCATTAGACTTAATTAAATATAATAAAATTTCATCAAGTGATTTGGTAAAAGAAATTTGGGACAAACTTCAAGTCACATATGAGGCCACTAGTGAAGTAAAGAAAACAAAAAATGATATGCTAGTGTCCAAGTATGAATCTTTTAAAATGTCCCTGTAACGACCCATCCCAAGTTAGCCACCCTCGAGACGGTGTCATCACATTTTGAAATCCCAGCATGACACATATATGCAACAATATAAAAAAATGTACATCAACTGAATATGATACACGCACACACATTAATCCGCAACCCACAAAAGGGGAGTTACATTATTAAAATTTCAACTGAAACAATATATACAGCATATGATGCATGGATATTTACAATTTTTTTCTATTAGTCTCAGGATGTGGACCACGTGGCTTATAGAAAATGATTTAGTTTGAATCTCAGCTCATAATTCTATTTGTCCTGCCAGCTACCTGAAATTATTTAACAATGAGGAGTGAGCTTCACAAGCTCAGTGAATTAAATTTACTAGAAGTACTCGATTATCTACTTCCAGTCACATCTTATAATTCAATCGTTTCTAATTCGCCAACCATTTTTCAATCTTTTCTTAAATTAATCATCAAACATATTAATTTTTCTTCTCATATATTTAATCATCTAAGATTATCAATTCAATATCATTATTTACCTCTTTATTAGCTTCACAACATATAATTAATCAATCAAATAATTTTTATCATGTCATACTTTCATATTTCTTTCTCATCATATCTGTCTCTTTATTAGACTCATTTGTATATCAATAATTCCACAATCAAGGCCGATACTCTAGAATCTCAATCAATAATAATCAATAGTTAAAACATATGCAATGTATGAAGTTAAATTTTCTTTCTTTCTTTCTCATCAGATCATTTCATATTATCATTTGGGAACGTGTTCCTACATGTCGATATGTTTCAACTAGACCAGCTACCTTACAAGTCTTTACGGCTAGACCGGTTGCCTTTCGGGTCTTTTGTTTTCAGGTAGGTCGGCTACCTTCCCGGTCTTTTATTTTCAGTTAGACCCGTTGCCTTCCCGGTCTTTTAGTTTCAGCTAGACCTGCTGCCTTCCCGGTATTTTATTTTCAGCTAAACCAGCTACCTTCCTAGTCTTTTATTTTAGCTAGACCGACTACCTTCCCAGTCTTTTATTTTCAGCTGAACTGGCTGCCTGAAATTATTTAACAATGAGGAGTGAGATTCACAATCTTAGTATATTAAATATACTAGAAATACTTGATTATCTACTTCTAGTCTTATCTTATAATTCAATTGTTTCTAATTCACGAATATTTTTATCATCTATTTCTTCACATATAATAATTCATTCTTTCAAATCATCTTCCAATATTCATTAATCTATTATCTAATATAATTCAATAATAGCATTCTATTATCACTACTCATATCATAATTCCAACCATTTATAAATCTCTACTTAAATTAATCATCAAAGATATCAAATTTTCTTCTCATATATTTAATCATCTAAGATTATCAATTCAACATCATTATTTACCTTATTATAAGATTCATAACATATAATTAATCAATCAATAATTTTTATCATGTCATACTTTCATATTTTTTTATCATCATATATTGTCTCTCTATGAGACTTATTTGTCTATCAATAATTCCACAATCAATGTTGATACTTTAGCATCTCAATCAATAATAATCAATATTTAAAACAAATGCGATGCATGAATTTAAATTATCTTTCTTTCTTTCTTTCTTTCTTTCTCATCAGATTATTTGATATTATCATTTGGGAATGTCTTCCCACATGTCGACATGTTTCAGCTTGACCATTTGCCTTCCTGGTCTTTTTGGTTAGACCCTTTCCCGGTCTTTTATTTTCAGCTAGACTGACTGCCTTCCCGGTCTTTTATTTTCAGTTAGACCGACTACCTTTTGGATCTTTTTTTTTTCAACTAGACCAACTGCCTTCTTAGTCTTTTATTTTCAGCTAGACCGGCTGCCTTTCCGGTCTCTTATTTTCAGCTAGACCAGTTGCCTTTCCGGTCTTTTATTTTCAACTTGACCAGCTGTTTTCTCGGTCTTTTATTTTATGCATATGAGCAATAATATGAAAACAAGTAGACCAGCTGCCTTCCTGGTCTTTTATTTTATGCATATGAGTAATAATATGAAAACAAGCATACATTCAAGCATTCAATTTAGCTATCCAGATTTTTCTCAAAATTATTATTTTTTTTATATTCATTAAATTATCTCCTCATATACATCATATCCACTTTTCAATCATATTTTTCAGAAATTTCATAAAACTTCTCAGCATATTTTTCATTCATCCATCATATTTAAAATATAAATTCTTATATAATTAATATTCAACAAACTTTCAAATTCCTAATCAATAAATAAATCAATTTTTGTATATAACAGAAAATACATCATTATATCATTGTAATTCACCCATTTATTCAAATATCATAATTTCATATTTTTATTGGTTTCGATTACTAAAAGTAAATCTAACTCACCACATAGCACTTAAATCTACCTGTGGATCACCTACTTGCCTTTCCTGTTCTTTTCAACAATTTCTTGAGATTGCTGATCACTAACACCTCAAATATGATGAAGTCTTACTATTGAAATTGGATGACTATACTATCTCTAATATTGGAGAAATTTTTTTTCTTACTTTTTGCTAAGAAATTTGAATTGAAGAAAAAAGAAAACCAAAACTAACTTTTTATACAAAACCGTCCTCTACCTTCCTTTCCTTTGCTTTTATTATTTAGTTTTTCTTTTCTTTTGTTGTTTTTAGGTGTCTTGCATGCAAGACACCTTTAATTTCATATACAACACCTGGACGTTGTGTCCAAGTGTTTCCCTTTTTTTCATTCTTTCTCATTTGTAGCCAACCTAGACGTTTCTAGGTTTTTTTTCTTTTCTTTCCTTTCTTGTTGTGACACCAAACGTCAAGGTGTCCCTTTTTTTCAAAGGAATTATTTTATTCAATAATAAATCTTTCATGTATATATTATTTTAATTCCATGTAATATCTATCAAATTACTTCTTTGCCCTTACTTTAAGAACACAGGTATTACAATTCTACCCATCTTATAAAAATTTCGTCTCTGAAATTTTCTTACCTAACTCATGAAGAAACTGGGGTTACTTTTTTCTCATTCTCGCCTCATGCTCCCAAGTAATTTCTTCAACATCTTTGTTCTGCCATAATACTTAAACCAAAGGAATAACTTTATTATGCAAGACTTGTTCTTTTCTGTCTAGTATTCTGACTGGTACTTGCATAAAAGTAAAATCTTTCTGAATTTCTACAGCCTGATTTGGAATACTATGAGATTCATCATGTAAAAACTTTCTCAAAAGTGAAACATAAAACACGTTGTGTAATTATTTTAACTTTGGAGGCAAATCCAATCTATATGCTACTAGTCCAACTCTTTCAATCACCTCATATGGTCCCACAAATATCGAACTCAACTTTTCTTTCTTTTTTAAATCTTAATACACCTTCCCGCAGAGATATCTTCAAAAACACCCAGTCACCAATCTGAAACTCAATAGGTCATCTTCTATTATCAGTATATCCCTTCTATTTGTTATATGCTGCTATAAGGTTTTCTCTAACAAGTTTGATTCTCTCAGTGGTCAAATCAATCATTTCTGGACCAAATATCTTTCTTTCTCCAACTTCTTCCCAACATGCTGGAGTTCTACACCTTTTACCATATAAAGCTAGAAATTGTGTCATTCCAATACTAGCTTGATATTGATTATTATAAGCAAACTCAATTAAAGGTAAATAAGCATCATAACTTACTTAGAAACTCATACACTAGCCCTCAACACGTCTTCTAATATTCAAATAATCTTTTATGTCTACCCATATGTTTGAGGATGAAAATCTATACTAAATTGTAACAGTGTACCCGTGGCTTTCTGAAAGCCTCTCCAAAACTAAGATGTAAATCTAGCATCTCTATTTGATACTATGCTCAATAGTACTCCATGCAACCTCATAATCTCAGCTATATATAGTTCAACCAACTTTTTAGGACTCCAATTAGTTTTAATTGAAGAAATTGAGATGATTTAGAAAGTTTATTTACTGTCACTCACACTGTGTCGTGACCTCTTTAGGTATGGGAAAATCCAAAAACAAAATCTATACTCACATTTTTCTAAGGTCATTCAAGCATAGAAAGAGGCTGTAGTAAGCCTCTTGGATGTTATTCTCTAACTTCACTTGCTGACAAACCAAACAATTAGAAATATATTCAGCTACATCCCTATTCAATTCTAACCACCAGTAATTCTATCTCAATCCTCTACACATCTTATTGTTACTCGAGTGCATCAAATATACCTCATCATGTGCCTCTCTCAATATCTCCTTTCTTAACTTAGCATCATTGGGAACACAATTCCTATGTTCCAATACCAAAATACTATCATTTTTAATTTTGAACTCATACTGCTTTCTACTAAGTACTTCTTGCTTAATCTTCTCTATCTCCTCATCTCTACCTTGCATTTCTAATAAGCGTTATACAATGGATGGTTGTACAATCATGTTTTCCAATAATACTCATCTATCACTAATATTCAAGTTCATTATCATCTATCTCAACTCTACTATCAGATTCACATAATGGCTCTCTATAGAAACTAATCTTTCTGTAGATTTTCTACTAAATGCATTAGCTACCACATTCATTTTCCCTAGATGGTAATGTATCGTACAATCATAATCACTAATCAACTCCATCAAATGCTTCTGTCTCTAATTCAGCCCTCTCTGGGTATGTAAGTATATCAACCTCTTATGGTCAGTAAATATCTCACAAGTGGCTTCATCCAGATAATATCTCCAAATCTTCAAACCAAACACTATGGTAGCCAACTCTAAGTCATGGGTTAGGTAATTTATTTCATGATTCTTCTATTACCTAGAAGCATATGCCATTACCTTCCCATATTGCATCAACGCACATCCCAACCCTTGATGCGAAGCATCACTATACACAAGAAATCCTTCATCACTAGAAGAACGCACTAATACTAGAGCAGTAGTTAATTTCTCCTTTAACAACTAAAAACTATTCTCATACTCCTTAGACCATACAAACTTCACCTCTTTCCTGGTCAATCTAGTCAAAGGTGTAACAATCATAGAAAAGTTCTGAATGAATCTTCTATAATAACCGGCCAATCCCAAGACACTTCTAATCTCGGTCTCATTAGTTTGTCTCTCCCAACTCAACACTATTTCTACCTCATACGGATCAGTTGTTATACCATCTCTAGATACTACATAGCCCAAGAAAGTTATTTCATCCTGCCAAAATTTAGATTTATAAAATTTAGCATACAATCTCTCACTCCTTAGAATCTCCAACACCATTTCTAAATTCCTCACATGTTGTTCTTCATTCTTAGAATATACCCGAATATCATCAATAAATACAACTATAAACTTGTTAAGATATAGTTTAAACACTCTATTCATCAAGTCCATGAGTGCAGCTGGAGCATAAGTCAACCCAAATGGTATTAAAAGAAACTCATGGTGACCATAACATGTCCTAAATGTAGTCTTAGACACGTCTCATTATTTTATTCTCAATTGGTGATATCCTGCTCTCAGGTCTATCTTAGAAAATACCCTTGCTCCCTATAACTTATCAAATAAATCATGTATCATGGGTAAAGGATATTTGTTCTTAATGGTTATCTTATTTAACTATCTGTAGTCTATACACAATCTCATTGTTCCATCTTTCTTTTTCACAAACAACATATGGGCTCTCCAAGGCGGCATACTAGATCGAATAAATTGTTTATCTAGAAATTCCTAAAGCTGAACTTCAACTCTCTCAACTCAGCTGGTGCCATTCTATAAGGTTTTATAGATATGGGTGCTGATCCTAGAATCACTTCAATAGAAAATTTAATCTCCCTATTGGGAGGCAAACCAGATAACTCCTTAGGGAACACATCAGGAAAATCTTTCATTACTAAGATTTCTTCTAACTTCCTATTTTTTCTATCTAGAATTCATTGTGTATGTTAAATACTCCCCACAACCCTTCTTCAGCCATCCACTAGCAGTTATGGCATAAATAAGACAATTGGCAAGTATCTTACGTTCTCCCTGAAAGTTAAACTCCTATTGTCCTGGTATTTTGAACACCACATTTTCTTAAAACAATCAACCCAGACATGATACGCCGACAACCAATTCATCTCCAAAATAAAATTAAAATAAACCATATTTAAAGAAAACAAATCAACTTCAACTCTCTATCATCCATACGGATTACATAACTCCAATAAATAGTTTTAATCATAATTCTATCTTCAGTAGGAATTTCAACAATAAGTTGTGTATCAAAGGACTAATATAAACATCAATAGGTTTCGTAAACACACTGGATGCAAAAGAATAGGTTAAACCAAGATCAATCAATAATCTAGCAGGTCTATCAAGAATAGATACCATACCCATAACAATATCAGGAGTGGTCTGTGCATCCTGTTGGGTCAACGCATAGACTTTGATGTCTCTAGGTAGTAACTGACTGCCACATCCTCTCTAAGCTACTGGTCCTTTGCCTCTGCCCCACATACTCCCTGATTCACTACCTTTCTCCACTTGTCTTCTCCCAACACCTCAAGCACTTATCTCAACAGATTTCCCTACTGGACAATCTACACTAATATGCCATCCGTCACCATATACAAAACACATCTGAGTAGGACAATTCCGAGACAGATGCCCGGTCTGATTACATATAAAGCAAACTCTTGTTTCTCGATTATACATCAAGTTACCATTTCCCCTTGGTGGCATACTTATTCCTCTACCATAACTTTCAGTTCCCATAGCTTGTCTCCTAAATCTAAGGGTCCCACCGATATTACTTTGAGTTATAGAAGCTATGGATCTAGCTTGCCTCTAACTCTGCATTATAAGTCATTTTTCACCTGAATGACTCCTCTGGGGTGGTCTCCCACCTTTTACACTTATACTACCACTACCTCTAGAACTTTCATGTCTAAGCCTCTTCAACCATTTTCTCTTTCTTTCTTAAACTCCATCACATCTTTCTCAATTTGAAGTGTTATATCCGCTAATCTGACATAATTCATATGTCTTATGTAAGATAGTTTCGATCAAATCTCAAAATATAATCCATCTAGGAACCTCTTACACTTCTTCTCTTTTATGTCTATATTTTCGATACAAATCTTGACAAAGCCACAAATCTACTATCATACTAAGCCACAGATAACATATTTTACCTCAAATAAATGAAATCTCTCTTCTATTGGGCTTTTTCAATATATAAGCAATATTTATAAAAGAAAAAACCTCCTGAAACCTACTCCAAGTTAAGGGTCTATCAACATATACACTTACCTTGGGAAGAGTATCCTCCTACCATTCTAAAACTTTTCCTTCTAACTTAAACGAAGTAAAGGCAACCCTTTGCTTGTTAGTCACAGGTAAAATAACAAATAATCTCTCTATGTTGGAAAATCACCTCTCAAGAATCCCAGGTTGTGATCTTTCCAAACACCCAAATCCAAAATGATTTTTACTAAACAAGAATCAAACCATAAAGAGAAAACACAAGCAATTTTTATCGAGGTTCGGTAATTTGCCTACGTCCCCGTGAGCTCCTCCGAGCTCTCTGCACTAAATCAATGGCATTCTTACAATTACAACAACACCTTCTCTAGAACCCTCTTATTCTTGATGAATGAAAGAAGAGAAAAGAAAGAGATAAGAACTAAGTGTTTTCTTGAAATTTTCCCCAAGAAAATTCCAATTACAAAGCCCTTGAACCCCACTTCTTGAATACTTTCTCTCATTAGAAACACCTATGAAGATTTGAAAGCCTATCTCTCTCAACACCAGCCACTCTTGGAATGAGAACTCTTCTTGCGTTGTGTTTCTTCTATCTCACACTTGTGTCTTTGCACTCTTGTGAAATCTTCTTGTTATTGTTATTGCTCCTAGATGACACTTTATATAGAGCAACAACTTCTTTAATCAATCTTGAAGTCAGTCTCAACCCTTTGATCTTGAGAACCAAACAATCATGGCCCTCTAAGTAGTCTAAGTAATCCTATGTATTTTAACCAAGTCCCACGCACCATCTCAAAGTGCTAAAAATAAGGTTTAAGGTGTGCTTTGCGCCGCGGCTCAGAATAGGGCAAGCCATGGAGCACACCAGGGCAAAAAAACCTCCCATGCTGGTGGTCACAGCGCATAAGGCCTGGGCTACGGTGCACAGCCCTGTGCCACGACGCACAGCTGGAGGAGGACCTTTCCCACTTACTGGAGGCCGTGGCGCAGTAACCTTGTGCCGCGGCGCCAAAGCTTGCTTAAGCTTCATTTTTTCAACCTTTAATTCTTAGACAAATTCCCAACACTCTACACGTTTCACCCATAGCTCAAGCTTAAAAGGATTCATAGATCCTTTAAACAAAAAACCATTCAACTTAATATATCTAATAAAACAATCTCCCAGCATCTCGTGCATAAACTCACCTTTTCCCTTTTAAACATCTACCATTACTGGATTAATAATAACTTCAGGAACTGCTCTATCCTGTTCATCAAAAGTATGTTATAGATTATCAACTCTATCATCTGTTACATTTATATTCTCAAGAGAATGAGCAAGATCTTCTCTTAACTCATCTCTTTCAACTCTAGATTCTCTCACACCGCCACTAGTATCAATTATACTGTCAACACATTCCCTTCTAGGAAATACAAACTCAGACTCAGACTCAACCTCCATCTCAACCTCGACTTGTCTAAATATTAGAGGCCTACCACTCCCTTTCAAGTCCACAACTCTAACTCTAGCTCTAACATGTCATCCTCAGACTCTACATTAACATGTAGTTTATTTAAATATTCCACTTCTTTAAATTTATTATGTAGTCTACAGAATCATAAAACCTAAGACTCTAATACCAAGATTGTAACTACTTATTCCAAGTTGGCCACCCTCGAGACAATGTCGTCACATTTTGAAATCCCAACATGACACATATATGCAACAATATAAAAAAAATGTACATCAACTGAATATACACACACACACACACATCAATCCTCAACCCTCAACAGGGGAGTTACATTATTAAAATTTCAACTGAAATAATATATAATACATATGATGTATGGAAATTTACAACAAAAAAAATTCCATTAGTCTGAGGATGTGGACCATGTGGCTTATAGAAAATGATTCAGTCTGAATCTCAACTCACAATTCTATCTGTCCTGTCCGCTACCTGAAATTATTTAACAATGAGGAGTGAGCTTCACAAGCTCAGTGAATTAAATTTACTAGAAGTACTCGATTATCTACTTCCAATCACATCTTATAATTCATTCATTTCTAATTCACCAATATTTATCATCTATTTCTTCTTATATAATAATTCATTCTTTCAAATCATCTTCCAATATTCATTAATCTATTATCTCATATAATTCAATAATAGCATTCTATTATCACTACTCATATCATAATTCCAACAATTTATCAATCTCTTCTTAAATTAATCATCAAACATATCAATTTTTCTTCTCATATATTTAATCATCTGAGATTATCAATTCAACATCATTATTTACCTCGTTATGAGGTTCACAACATATAATTAATCAATCAAATAGTTTTTATCATGTCATACTTTCATATTTCTTTCTCATCATATCTGTCTCTCTGTAAGACTAATTTGTCTATCAATAATTCCAAAATCAAGGCTGATACTCTAGCATCTCAATCAATAATAATCATTATTTAAAACAAATGCAATGCATGAATTTAAATTTTCTTTCTTTCTTTCTTTCTCATCAGATCATTTGATATTATCATTTGGGAACGTCTTCCCACATGTCAACATGTTTCAGCTAGACCATCTACCTTCCTAGTCTTTTCGGCTAGACCAGTTGCCTTTCTGGTCTTTTATTTTCAGCTAGACCGGTTGCCATCCCGATCTTTTATTTTCAGTTAGACTGGCCGCCTTCTCGGTCTTTTATTTTCAATTAGACCAGCTGCCTCCCCGGTCTTTTATTTTATACATATGAGCAATAATATGAAAACAAGCAGACCAACTGTCTTCTTGGTCTTTTATTTTATGCATATAAGCAATAATATGAAAACAAGCATACATTCAAGTATTCTATTTAGCTATTCAGTTCTTTGTCAAAATTATTACTTTTTATATTCATTTAATTATCTCATCATATATCTTATCCACTTTAAAATCATATTTTTTAGAAATTTCATAAAACTTCTGAGTATATTTTTCATTCATCCATCCTATTTAAAATATAAATTCTTATATAATTAATATTCAACACACTTTCAAATTCCTAATCAATAAATTAATCAATTTTCATATATAACAGAAAATACATCATTATATCATTGTAATTCACCCATTTCTTCAGATATCATAATTTTATATTTTTATTGGTTTCGATTACTAAAAGTAAATCTAACTCACCACGTAGCATTTAAAGCTACTCGTGGATCACCTCCTTACATTTCCTACTCTTTTCAGTAATTTCTTGAGATTGCTGATCACCAACACCTCAAATATGATGAAGTCTTGCTATTGAAATTGGATAACTGTGCTATCTCTAAAATTGGAGAAGTTTTCTTTAGAAGTTTTTGCTAAGAAATTTGAATTGAAGAAAGAAGAAAACCAAAAAGGATTTGGTCAGAAATAATAAAAGAAAACCAAAACTAACTTTTTATACAAAAATGTCCTTTGCCTTCATTTCCTTTGCTTTTATTATTTATTATTTTCTTTTCTTTTTTTTTTGTTTTTAGGTGTTTGCATGCAAGACACCTTTAATTTCATATACAACACCTGCACACTACATCCAGGTGTTTGTCCCTTTTTTTTTTTCTTTCCTCATTTCTCTTTTGTAGCCAAACCTGGACGCTTCCAAGTTTTTTTTCTTTTCTTTCTCCTTGTGACACCAAACGTCAAGGTGTCATTTTTTTTCTTCAAAAGAATTATTTTATTCAATATTAAATCTTTCACGTATATATTATTTCAATTCCATATAATATCTATCAAATTACTTCTTTACTCTTATTTAAAGAACACGAGTATTATAGTCCCCTATCGAAGTCATATATGAAATTTATTCTCGTTTCACTAACATTATTAATGGTTTAAAGCTTCTTGCTAGGAACATTGTAGAGCATGAGTTAACAATGGAGATTCTTAGATCATTACCACTAAGTTGGCAAGCAAAAAACAAAAAAAAAATAGACGATTAAAAAAGCAAAAAATCTTGACTTACTTGACGTCGAAACTTTCACTGGCACTCTATTAACCTATGAATTGGAGTAAATGAGTAAGGAAGTTAGCAATGAATAGTCAAATAAAAAGAAGTCCATTGCTCTCAAAGCTACCACAAGTAATAAAGTACAAGAAGCCGTACAATGACTTCAAGAAGAAAGCAATGGTGGCTACTAAATTAACTTCGAGTGATGATGATGAGGAAAACTTTGATAATGAGATCAACTATAAAGAGATTTCCAACCTTTGCTTGATGGCAATTGATGACGAAAGTGAGGTAACTAGTTCTTCCACCATTAATGATATTGATAGTAGTAATGAGGAATTGATTGAGGCAATAAATGAAATGCATATGGAATTAAAGAAATTTAATTCTAGAAATGGAGCTCTCAAAAAGCAAGTCTCATATCTCTTTAAAGAGATGGAAGCTCTAAAAGAAGAAAAAGAAAAAATTTCTTTAGAGCTTAATAAACCATCACTAATGAAAATGGTAATTTGAAAAAGAAAGTAATAGAGTTAAATAACACTATATCTAGGCTTGTTCTTGGAAAATAAAAACTAGATGAAGTGTTATCTAGCTAAAGAATTAGTGGAGAAAAATCCGGCTTGGGTTATTCTCCATTAGGCAAGCAAAAGACTAATGAGACTATCTTTATGAAAGCAATTTTTCTGAATGAACCCTTAACTTCTAAGGCTCCTAGAAATGTTAAAAATATTCCTTTGAAAAATGCTAAGAAGCCTAACAACACAAATTTCAATTCTATGCAAAGAATTCAAATACCTATGCTAGAAATAAAAATCTTAGAAATTCTTTAATCCACTCATTGTATTATAATAGAAATTAGAAGTAACAAGATTAAATTTGTTGGCAAAATATATGCAAACATATACATTGTTGATTTAAAATCTATATCTTTGAAAAATGAAAAATACTTTTAAGCTTTTACCGAAAACTCATGGCTATGGCATAAAAGGCTTAGCCATGTGAACATAGATTTGATTAAAAAAAATTCAAGAAACGATTTAGCTGTTGGTCTTCCCAAAATCAAATTTGAAATAGACAAATTATGTGATGCTTATCAAATGGGAAAACAAACAAGAGTTTCTTTTAAAGTAGAAAATGTGATTTCAACTTCTAGACCATTAGAGCTTTTGCATATGGACTTGTTTGGGCCAATAAACAGTATTAGTCTAGGTGGCCATCAATATACTCTTGTTATTGTTGATGATTATTGTAGATATACCTTTGTTATTTTTATTGTTTATAAAGATAAAGCTTATAAAGGTTTTATGAACTTCTGCAAGAAGGTTCAAAAATGGAAAAAGATATTTCTATTTCAAGTATTAGAAGTAATCATGGAAAAGAATTCGAAAATCAAGTTCAAAATTTTGTGATGAAAATGGAATGGATCACAACTTTTCAACCCCTAGAACTCTTCAACAAACTGGTGTTGTTGAGAGGAAAAATATAGTTCTAGAAGAATTTGCAAGAACTATGCTTTGTAAAAATAGTTTACCAAAATATTTTTCGGTGGAAGGTGTAAACACTTCTTGCTATATTTTAAATAGAGTTTTAATTAGGTTTATGCTTAACAAAACTCCAGATGAACTATAGAAAGGTAGAAAGTGTAATATTTCTTACTTTTATGCTTTTGGTTACAAATGCTTCATCCTAAATAACAATAAAGCTAACGTAGGTAAATTTGACTCTAATACCAATGAAGGGATATTTATAGGATATTCAACCTCTAGTAAAGCTTATAAAGTCTTTAACAAGAAAACTCTAGTGGTTAAAGATTCCGTACATATATCATTTGACGAGTTTAACCCCATTAGTAGTAAAATAGTCTCTCTTGACGATGATACATATTTTATTCGAATAATGGAAGTTACTACTACCATTGTTTACCCTAAAAATAATGGAACCTACTACTACCATTGTTTATCCTAAAGAGAGTCAACCTCAAGTAGATGAGGTAGTGACTCCTAAACTTGATCAACCATCTATAAGTCAACAAGAAAACGAACTTCCCAAATATTGGAGGTATGTAAATTATCACCCAATCGATCAAATGATTACTGATGCTTCACAAGGGGTAAGAACTTGTTCTTCTATTAGAAATGTATGCAACTTTGTAGCTTACTTATCCCAAGTTGAACCTAAGTCCTTTAATGAAGCTGAAAAATATGATAATTGGATAAATGCCATGCAAGAGGAACTAAATCAATTTGAAAGAAATAAAGTATGGACTTTAGTTCTCAGACCTAAGAACCATACTATTATAGGAACTAAATGGGTATTTAGAAACAAAATGGATGAAAATGGAGTAGTAGCTAGAAATAAAGCTAGACTTGTAGCTAAAGATTATAATTAAGAAGAAGGCATTGATTTTGATGAAACCTATGCCCCCATAGCTAGACTATAAACTATATATATATCATTTGTATTTACATATTTTAAGAACCTCAAACTATTTCAAATGGATGTAAAAAGTGCACTTTTAAATGGCTTTATTGAAGAAGAGGTCTATGTTGAACAACCTCTTGGTTTTGAAGATCCTAACCTTCCAAACTATGTTTATAGCCTTTCTAATGGGTTAAAGCAAGCTCCAAGAGCATGGTATGAAATATTAAGTAAGTTTTTACTTGAAAATGGTTTTACAAGAAGAAAAATAGATACATTTTTTTTATTATAGAAAAACTCATAAGCATGATACACTTTTAGTACAAATTTATGTAGATGATATTATATTTGGTGCCTCTAATGAATCTATATATCAAGAACTTTCTAGGTGTATGCAAGGTGAATTTGAGATAAGTATGATGGGAAAGCTTACCCACTTATTTGGACTTCAAATCAAACAATCAAAGAGAGACATATTCATCAATCAATCTAAATATGCCAAGAACTTGCTAAAGAGGTTTTGGATGGAGAATTCAAAGCCAACTGGGACTCCCATGAGCACCTCTACAAAGCTTGACTTAGATGAAGGAGTTCAATGCATAGGTACTAAGAATTATAGAAGCATGATAATAGATTTACTTTATTTAACTACTAGTAGATCCGATATTACGTTTAATGTATGCATGTGTGCTAGATTCCAAGCTAATACAAGGAATTTCATATTGTTGCTGTAAAAATAATTTTAAGATATTTGAATGGTAATCAAAATCTAGGACTATAGTATTCAAGAAAGTCACATTCTGAGCTAGTAGGTACTCGGATGTTGATTTTGCCAGTTTAAGAATTGATAGAAAAAGTACTAATGGAACATGCCAATGTCTAGGAACCATGTTAACTTCTTGGTTTTAAAAGAAACAAAATTTCATTGCACTATCAATCGTCAAAGCGGAATATGTAACCGCCAGTAGTTGTTGTGCACAAGTTTTATGGATAAAACAACAACTAGAAGATTATGGCATGAATTTTGAAAATATACCAATCTTTTGTGATAACACTAGTGCTATCAGTCTAACCATGAACCCAATTCAACATTCTAGAACCATACACATTTAGATTAGACATCACTTTATGAGAGATTATGAGAAAAAATGTGATATCATACTTGAATTCATACCTATAGAATATCAAATTGCTGATATTCTTACTAAACCTTTGAATGAAGAAAGATTTTGTAAAATTATAATGTTAATGGGAATGAAAAACTTTAAATTATCATGTGTTTGATTGCATTTCATTCATCATATGCATATATGCCACTGAATTATTGAGCATTAACTTACATTTACTGTTTCCCTCACTCAATAATGGCATAAAGGAATTAAGACTTGCAAATTTTTCAAACTAAAGTTCGAATTTCTCTTTGAAAATCTTGATCTAGTTGACTGAATAGAGTCATTTAGTCGACAAAATGAAGAAAACATTTCATTCAGTCAACTGAACCAAGTTTTCAGTTGACTGACGGTACCGTGGTTTTGAAACTCAACTCTCTGCTAGTCATTGAGTCGACTAAAAAGTCCATTTAGTTGACTAAACGTTATTCCATTCGACTGAACGCACGTATCTTAAGAATCTTTTAAATTCTAGAACAGATGCAGTTGACTGAACTCCTATCCAGTTAACTGAACCCGTGATAGTATAAATACATCCTTATGTTTTCTGTTCATTCCCACTCTCACAACTTAACACCCTCTGTGCCGCCACTTATCCCTTTATCTAAAATCTCAGTTTTCAGCCTAAATCCCTCAAGTTTCTTCTCGAATCCTTCAACCAAACACAAATCCACTCATAAATTTGTTTTTTTTCATATTTTTCTTCATCAATGGCTGAAAAACCAAAGCGATTCAATAAACTTTACACCGAGGAAGATAACCCCACAACAAGAAAGTGAAAGGCTTCTCAATTAGAGAAAGGAAAATGAAATGAAGGAGAAAGAAGTAATCCTTCAAGAGAAGATCTAGACGCCTCAATCTTCAGAGAGTCCGATGCCAAGGATAGGTACAAAAATACCATTAGTAATAAGAAAATTCTTACAGGTAGATATGTTGATTTTCCTTATCTTAGTTATGGAAACTTCGATATCAAACTACTTTTTGATGCCTTAGGTTTAATCCACCTTGTCACCATCAAAGATAACTACTACCTTAGAATGATCCATCAATTCTATGCCAATCTTAAACAAAACTCACCCTTTGCTCCTTTCTTTAAGACCATTGTCATGGGTGAAGAGATAACCATCACACTTGCCCTAATTAGAAAGGAGTTTGACTATCAAGGAGCCTATAGGATTGTTAAGGATAATCCAACCTATGTGTATGATAAAAACTTTGTTTTTCCTAAGCTAGGGAAAAATATAAGGATTCAGGATGTGGATGTGGCTGAAGAAGAAGAGGAGCAAGAAGCTCTATAGGTGCTTAGAGGCATACTTGATGACATAATGCCTAGCTAACTTTGGTTCTTAAGATTCCATACTTCAACCTTTAGCTACACTGAATGTCACCATGAACCACATGAAAGAAGCCACTGACATGAAGCTTGAAGACTTGCGGGTTGGAATGACTTTGATCTATGACGACCTTGCTAACTTCCGTACGGAATCTCAAGGCTCTTTTGTTGAACTTCGAGATCTGATTCATCATTTCGGTCCTCTTCCTTCTTCTCCTCATAATGATTGGGAGCATTGGTGTTTTTATCTTTATTTTATATTTTTGAATCATCCGGACAATCTGTAAGTTATATTTCATGCATTTTTAACTTTTTATGCACTTTTGGGATGCTTTGACTCATGCAAGCCTTTACTGTTTGGATGCTTTGCAATTCTCATGGGAATATTAGATTTATATATATATATACATGCACTTAGATTTTATATTTGGTTGCTTTATTTTAGCTCTTTTTAAAAAAATTTGCTTGCTGTTATTTTTCAACTTTTTTTTTTTTATCATATTAGACTTTATAACCTCTTTGTTTTAAGCTAAATTTTCACATACAAGTTTCTATTTTCCTTATATTTTTATTCATAAAGAAAATTTTATTTTTTTGTGCTTTGAGACCCTTTGTGATGTTGAAAAAAAGATGGTGGAAAAGAGAAAAATACGTGTTAATATGTATGTATGCACAAATTAAGTGGGATCTTTGCTCTTTACTTGCTAGACTTATATTTATGATTCATATAAAATTATTGGTTGGTTGTCTTTGAAACTTGCAGGAATAAAAATAGAGGAGACTTTGTCTGTTTTTCATTAAAACCTTAGATTTTAAAACTAATTTTCTCATTATGGCTTTGTCATCATCAAAAAAGGGGAGATGGTTGACCCTAAATTGATTTTAATAATGTCAAAACTAAATTAAAATTGGGCTAATCAAATTATCTAAGTATTCAAGCTGCAAAAGCATTCAATTTAAAGATAAGACACAAGATACATACCAAGAAGATATTTATAATACTCGGAAGAAGTCAGAAGACCAAGCTTAGATCTTAAGGTAGTTAGATTTTATTGTAAATCTTTACTTGCAAGTACCTAGCTTTCATTATGGCTCATTTTTTATTAAAAAAATGTTTTGGACAAAAACAATTTTGACTGGAAAAGGAAACTGAAAGCAAAAAACTTTGTTTCAGGTCATCCACTTGGCTGAATGAAGTCCAGTCGACTAAATGAATCCATTCAGTCAACTGAATAAAGGACAAAAGATCTACCCTTCTTCATCTAGTCGACTGAATGGGATACGTGATGCAAAATTTTAAATTTAAATGTACCTCCAATCGACTGAACAAGCATTCAATCAATCGAAAACTCGAAAATAACGGCTATTTTTAAAAAATTGAAACGGAGTTCAGAGCATTAAATACTCCAATACCACTTCCCAATAATCATATCTTGAGAGTAACAACCAGGAGGTTTTTAAACTATAAAAACCTCTCATAAATGAGATATCATAACAACTCTTGAGCAATTACTTTTTATCTCATTTATATCATTCAAAGCTTTCTACAAACTTTCATGATCCATTCTTAAAAGCTTTGTACTTCTAAGAGAGATATTTCCTTCTTTGTAAGAGCATTAAACACAAAGTTTCTCTTGTTCTTGATCATTAAATTTCCAATCATTGTAAAGAGGAAGAGTAGGTGTAACTCTTAGAGTGTTTAGGTATTAAGCACTTCTTGTAAAGACTTCCTTAATTGGAAGAGATCATGCACAGTTTGGGAAACACCTGTGAAGTTGCTCGAGTTATTAGTGGATCACTTTAAGGAGGTTCCTTGAAGAAAGTGAACGTAGGGTCGAAGAAATCCAATATTTCTGAACCACTATAAATAGTGTTTGCACACTTTCTTCTTTATCTCTTTACTTTCAACACTATTATATTTTTCATTCTTGATTGTGCTTGATTAAGTTTTCTAAAACTTGTTTGTTGTGTGAAAAAGTTTTAAAAATCCAATTCACCTCCCTCTTGGGTTTGGACCTTAATCTACAATTGGTATCAGAGCTTTGTTATCAATTTTAAGGCTTAAAATCCTTTTAGTAGATCTTATGGCTAACAATAGTTACAACGAATGTCACTCTTATGCTAGACATCCTTTGTTCAATGGATTAAATTATAACTATTAAAAAAATATAATGAAAATTTTGTTGAAGGACAAGATTATAATTTGTGGAGGATCATTGAAAAAGGACCTTGAATTCCTACAAAAGGTGTAACTGTTGCGAGTTTTAAATTACTCGCAAGCGCACGAGTCGTTTGCAATATAGCGTTGTGCAAGTGTGAGGTCGAATCCACAGGGAATTGCGTTGTGAAAGTATATTTTCAATCTAAACTAACTCTATCTTAACCTAGTTCCAAATTTCAGAATGATATTGTAAAATAAATTAAAACTAAACTAAGTTGATTTTAAAACTAATAATAAAAAGCACTAAGGTTTCCGAATCCACCCCACCGAAGTTAAGCATACATGTTCTAAAAATATAGCCTATCAAAACATTCTATGAATCCAACTATAAGACAAAAAACAAAGAATATCCCAACTAAACCAAAAGCACCCGATGTATCCGCTCTTAACAAATCATAAAGGGAATCCAATTTAATCGAAAAGCATTCAATGTATCCATCAGATGAAACACAAAGAAAATCCAACAGACAATTTAAACTCAATCAATTATAAGATTAACTCAAATAATTGACAGAACATTTATACTAAAAATTGTCAGATTTGTACAAGCAAATCTGAACTACTACGCCAAACAACGGCGGGGCTTCATCTTCAACCTTAGCTGAAGAGTCTAGCCACTCATAACTATAAAACTATAATAAAAAGTGCTAAACATTTAAACTAAAACAACTGAATATAAAGAAATAAATAAACAACTTTACATGGGAGAAATTCCACTCGCTGACGGGCGGCGCTTCCCCTCGTGGTAGCAATGCCTTCGGGATCCACCAGAATGCTAGCGGACGTCCACCGGTAAACACCAAAGTGGCTCAGGAATCGTACACTGAATGATGAAGTGGAGTGGGTCTTATATAGGCAAATACCACAAGTGGAATGTGTTTCCAATCCGATGTGGGATGTGGGATATAGAAATGTGTTTCCAACCAATGTGGGATGTTGGATTTAAGTCTTCACATGCCCTTCAAAACTTCTGTTCACGCTGAAATCTCGCACAGCCCGCACAGCCTGACCTTTGTCTACTAAAACGGCCATAACTTTCTGTAGAAAAATCATTTTTACGAGCCGTAAAATTCTCCAGAAAATAGACTTCTGGATCTTTCTAAGCATATATGGCTCATATCCTGGTTCTTCTTGAATCAATACAGTTTAATTTTCAAAGATGATTGATCTGTACGGGCAATTATGGCAATTTTAGTGAAACTCCTTTCCCAGTGCTTGTAAACCTGAAAAACAACGAAAACAACTCAAAGTAACAAATTCCTAAGCTAACAAATGTAAATTAGAGGGCCAAAATATACAATATTTGGCACTCATCAAATACCCCCAAACTTACAATTTGCTAGTCCCTTAGCAAAATAAAATAAAAGACTCAATGAAAAACAAAGAACATAAAGATAAAGTCATCACTCATGGTATCCAAAAATTTAAGGAGCACACATCACCATGATATTCATTCATAAGCAAGCTTAAAAAGGTAAACCCATCTTCGCAATGAATAGAAATGTTAAAATCTAATTACTTACAAAAGGCAGGATAAGGCATCACAAGCTTGAATCAGTGTAAGGTGAATTAGCATATAAAAATGAAGCTTCCAAGTAACTCTAATGTGTAAGGTCTCCATGTCTCAAGATACACCGAATTTCCCATCAAAAATGAACGACAAAGGCATAGTATATCTTTTTTTTTTTTTTTAATAAGGCACGGCTATGTTTAGTTCCCTTAAGCTTTCTAATTGACCCATGTAGCGAGTGTTAAGTCAATGACTCCCAAACCAGGTGGTTTTAGGGCATTAGGTGTAAAGACACCCCTAAGGACTTACTAACTCGAGTCAAAAAGGCTACGAAATTAAACCGACCTTAATATTACCAAGCAAAATTCCACCTTTTGACGTGAACACTCACTGCTTACTGAGGCAAGAGGTCCAGTTACTCAGCGAAAAGTTTATTGATAATATTTTTTTTTATTTTATATTTTCCTATGCCCAAGAGTTCATCCAACAAGTCATCCAGTTTAAGTTAAGATAAGGAAAAATACACATTAAAATCACATGTCATACCTCACATAATTTGTGCTAATGTGCTCGTGTTAGATTAGATCAAACATGTGAATTCTCAAAATGCCTAAAGTAAGTAACTAAATTTTAAAAATTTATCACCAGATCATGCGTTCAAAATGTTAAGCTCACCAATGACATCACATCACAGAAAATGTTTAGATCAACTAAAATTTCACGATAACATGAGCATGCATTTATCTCTATGACGAAAAGACAACAAATTAGGACAAAGTGTGTGATGTGTCTCCCATACCCCCAAACTTAAATTACACATTGACCCCAATGTGTGACTAATATGGAAAGAGCTGACCTGAGATATGGAGAACTATCTGGACTGGTATGGCTCATAGCATACCCCCAAACTTGAACTGAAGTACGCTTTGTCCCTGAAAAATAAAAACTGGAAAACAAAAAATATTGGAAACAAATATTAATCATAAAAATGCGAAATAATAAATAAACAAAAGAAAAGATAAGCTGTGGGGTGCCTCCCATGAGCGCTAAGTTTAACGTCTTCAGCCAGACCCAACATTAGTAAACAGGCCCAACTAAACTCTCCACCATCTGATCAATAAATGGGAATGGAAAATGATCAGGCCTAGTGGTAGCATTCAATTTACGATAGTCTAGACACTTTCTCCATCTTGACTGCACTCGAGTTGGAACCACCTCGTTGTCTTTATTTACTACCGTAAATTCAGCATGTTTGGGCACGACTGGAATCTGGCTCTCCCACTTGCTATCAGAGATGGGATAAATGATCCTTGCCTCTAACAGCTTAATATCTTCCGCCCTCACAACCTCTTGCAAAGCAGGGTTGAGCCTTCTTTGTGGCTCCCTCGATGGCTTGGCATTCTCCTCCAACTGTATCGTGTGTATCACCAACGAGGGGTTGATTCCTTTGACATCCTCAATAGTCCAGCCTATAGCTTCCTTATGCTCTCTTAAGACGTCCAATAATTTCTCCTCTGGAGCATCACCCAAATCTAAAGCTATAATTATAGGCAAAGAATCTGCTGGACCTGGGAACTTATACTCAAGATTATCCAGTAAAGGCTTAAGTTCCTTCTTGTGAGGTTTAGGTGTTGTGGTTTCCTCCGTCTCACTGATCTTTAGAGGTGCAGACTCCAAAGTAGCATTAGCTTGCTCAAACAACTTATCTAAGCCCAAATCCTCTTCAAATTGAGCAAAGCATGCCTCCATGGGGTCCTCAATACGTGATTCATCCATAATCTCCTCCGTCTCACTGCTCTTTTGAGGATCAGACTCCAAAATGGCATTCACTTCCTCGAGTAACTTATCTAAGCCCAAGTCCTCACCAAAGTGAGCAAAGCATGCCTCCAGGGGATCCTCAAACTCCTCTCCTTTCTTGGGCGCTTGTAATCTCTCAGGGTAAGGCGCTTTAGGTAAAAACGACCTAGGGAGATCCTTAATGATAGGTGTGGCTGTAGATGGCTCAGCATCTCTCTTTTCTTTGTTGCCACTTTCTTGCCCTTGTATAGAAGTTGATAAATTTCCCACCGCAAACTGTTCCTTTGGGTTAAGATCAGGTTGACTGGGGAACTTTCTTTCCTCTCCTTCACCCACGTAACTTGCGATTTGATCAATTTGACTCTCTAGCTCGGCAATCGCTTGGGTGTTTTCTATGGTTGCACTCATCACTTCACTCATAGATTGGCTAGTCGTTTTCATGAAATCATTGAGAGCGTCCTCCAATGACTGTGAAACCGACACTGGCGCTTGAATGGGAGCTTGGTAAGCGGGTGATGGTGCTGGATAGGCATAACTTGGTATTGGTGGAGGAAATTCGGGAGGGTATTGATTATAAGGGGCTCCTCCCTGATTCATCAGTTGGTTCTGCTCCCATGAAAAATTAGAGTGGTTCCACCACTCTGGATTGTATGTTTCGGAGTAAGATCCATTTGATTCCCAACAACAGTCATTGAAAGCATTCATTTGTTCCATGGGGTACTCGGCACAAGCCGGCATTGATGGACAATTCTGTGCTAGATGCATAGGACTAGCACAGATGGAACAGCTATCAACATTGAATGTGTTGGCAGCATTGAGGGACGGGCCGGTCATTTTAATGAAATCCTTGAGGGCATCCTCTAAAGACTGTGAAACCGGCGCTGGATTCATCCACATTTTTTTTAAATTAAATTTTTTTTTATAACTAACTAGTAGAAAAATAAAATCAATTCAGACCAAAAATTTTCACAAACAAAACAATTCCCCTACAACGGCGCCAAAAACTTGTTGTGAGTTTTAAATTACTCGCAAGCGCACGAGTCGTTTGCAATATAGCGTTGTGCAAGTGCGAGGTTGAATCCACAGGGAATTGCGTTGTGAAAGTATATTTTCAATCTAAACTAACTCTATCTTAACCTAGTTCCAAATTTCAGAATGATATTGTAAAATAAATTAAAACTAAACTAAGTTGATTTTAAAACTAATAATAAAAAGCACTAAGGTTTCCGAATCCACCCCACCGAAGTTAAGCATACATGTTCTAAAAATATAGCCTATCAAAACATTCTATGAATCCAACTATAAGACAAAAAACAAAGAATATTCCAACTAAACCAAAAGCACCCGATGTATCCACTCTTAACAAATCACAAAGGGAATCCAATTTAATCGAAAAGCATTCAATGTATCCATCAAATGAAACACAAAGAAAATCCAACAGACAATTTAAACTCAATCAATTATAAGATTAACTCAAATAATTGACATAATATTTATACTAAAAATTGTCAGATTTGTACAAGCAAATCTGAACTACTACGCCAAACAACGGCGGGGCTTCATCTTCAACCTTAGCTGAAGAGTCTAGCCACTCATAACTATAAAACTATAATAAAAAGTGCTAAACATTTAAACTAAAGCAACTGAATATAAAGAAATAAATAAACAACTTTACATGGGAGAAATTCCACTCGCTGACGGGCGGCGCTTCCCCTCGTGGTAGCAATGCCTTTGGGATCCACCAGAATGCTAGTGGACGTCCATCGGTAAACACCAAAGTGGCTCAGGAATTGTACACTGAATGATGAAGTGGAGTGGGTCTTATATAGGCAAATACCACAAGTGGAATGTGTTTCCAATCCGATGTGGGATGTGGGATATAGAAATGTGTTTCCAACCAATGTGGGATGTTGGATTTAAGTCTTCACATGCCCTTCAAAACTTCTGTTCACGCTGAAATCCCGCACAGCCCGCACAGCCTGACCTTTGTCTACTAAAACGGCCATAACTTTCTGTAGAAAAATCATTTTTACGAGCCGTAAAATTCTCCAGAAAATAGACTTCTGGATCTTTCTAAGCATATATGGCTCATATCCTGGTTCTTCTTGAATCAATACAGTTTAATTTTCAAAGATGATTGATCTGTACGGGCAATTATGGCAATTTTAGTGAAACTCCTTTCCCAGTGCTTGTAAACCTGAAAAACAACGAAAACAACTCAAAGTAACAAATTCGTAAGCTAACAAATGTAAATTAGAGGGCCAAAATATGCAATATTTGGCACTCATCAGTAACTATTGGAGAGATCATTCATACAATATCTAAACTCAAAACTGAGTTTAATAAAGAGGATTGTTGAATAATGTCTCTAAATAGTAGAGCTACTAGCATATTACATTATGCAATAGACTTAAATGAATATAACAAAATTTTAGCATGTGATTTGGTAAAAAAAATTTGGGACAAACTTCAAGTCACATATATGGGCTCCAATGAAGTAAAGAAAACAAAAATTGATATATTAATATCCAAGTTTGAATCTTTTAAAATGTCCCCTATCGAAACCATATCTGAATGGTTTTCTCGTTTTACTAACATTATTAATGGTTTAAATTTTTTTGGTAGGAACATTGAGGAGCATGAGTTAATAAGGAAGATTCTTAGATCATTGCACCAAGTTAGCGAGCAAAGAAAAAAATAATTAAGAAAGCCAAAAATCTTGAATTACATGAAGTCGAAACTCCCGTTGGCTCTCTATTAACCTATGAATTGGAGGAAATAAGTGAAGAAGTTAGCATCGAAGAATCAAAGAAAATGAGTTCCATTGCTCTCAAAGTTACCACAAGCAAGAAAGTACAAGAAGAGGAAGTAAGTGAGAGTAGTGAAGAAGATGAAGAGATGGCTCTCATCACTAAGAGATTTCATAAGTTCTTGAAGAAAAGCAAAAACCCTTACACAAAAGACCTCACAAAATAGGAACCGATGGTGTGCTTTGGTTGCAAAAAACCGGGCACATCAAGGCCGATTGCCCTATAACAAAGAAATCATACAATAACTTGGAGTAATGATGATGAGGAAATCTTTGATAATGAGATCAACTATAAAGAGATTGCCAACATTTTCTTGATAGCAATTGATGACGAAAGTGAGGTAACTAGTTCTTCCCACCATTAATGATATTGATAGTAGTAATGAGGAATTGATTGAGGTAACAAATGAAATGCATATAGAATGGAAGAAATTTGATTCTAGAAATGGAGCTCTAAAAAAGAAAGTCATATCCCTCTCTAAAGAGATGAAAGCTCTAAAAGAAGAAAAATAAAAACTTTCTTTAGAGCTTAATAACTCAACACTTGACTCTTTGAAAAACGAAAATGATAATTTGAAAAAGAAAGTGATGGAATTAAATAATTCTATATCTAGGCTTGTTCTTGGAAAAAATGAGTAGATAAAGTGTTATCTAGCCAAAGAATGAATGGAGAAAAATCCAGCTTGGGTTATTCTCCATTAGGCAAGCAAAAGACTAATGAGACTATCTTTGTGAAAACAAATTGCATGAATGAACCTTTCACTTCTAAGGCTCTTAGCAATGTTAAAAATATTCCTTTGACAAATGCTAGGAAGCCTAACAACACAAATTTCAATTCCATGCAAAGAATTCAAATGCCTATACTAGAAATAGAAATCCTTGAGATACTTATGCACATATGTATGCTTATCCTAGAAATACAAATGATAGGAATGCATATCCTAGAAATAACTATCGTGCATTCCCTAGAGATAACATGTATGTTCATAACTCTTATACTAGAAGTATGTATCCTAGGAATGCTCATCTACGGAATGATAAACATATATCTAGAAACTTCTATAACTACCATCCTAGGATCATGCATCATCAATATGTCTACAATTATAAAACATATTATAATGTTAAGAAAGAATAGGTTCCTAAAGGAGCTATATTTTCTAGGACTAAACCCAAATGACCCAAGAAATTTTGGTACGTGATTTAGATATATCTCCATACAAAAGAAAAAAGGTGACCATTGGTACCTTGATAATGGGTGCTCGAAGCACATGACCGATGATCAAAGTGTATTCAAAGAGTTAACTCTAAGGGATGGCGGACACGTCACCATTAAATATGACATAAAGATGAAAATCATCGGATATGGTAAAGTTGGTTAAAATTTCTAGAACCTTGATAATGTATTATTAGTGCAAGGCCTTAAGCCAAATTTATTTAATATTAGTCAACTTTCTGATAAAGGAAACAAAGTTGTATTTGAATCCACTCATTGTCTTTTAATAGACATTATGAGTAAAAAGATTAAATTTGTTAGAAAAAGATACGAAAACATCTATATTGTTGATTTAAAATCTATATCTTTGAAAAATGAAAAATACTTATCAGCTTTTACAAAACTCATGGCTATGGCATAGAAGACCTAGCCATGTGAACATGGATTTGATTAAAAAAATTCAAGAAAAGATTTAGTTGTTGGTCTTCCCAAAATCAATTTTGAAATAGATAAAGTATGTGATGCTTATCAAATGGGAAAACAAACAAAAGTTTCTTTTGAAGCCAAAAATGTGATTTCAACTTCTAGACTATTAGAGCTTTTGTATATGGACTTGTTTGGTCTAATAAGTACTATTAGTCTAGGTGGCCATCAATATGCTATTGTTATTGTTGATGTGTTGGTATTTTTCTAAAGTTTAAACATTGTCTAAGGTTTAAACATGGTTGGAAGAGGTTTGAAGAAGGTCAAGCATCAAATCTTTCAAGCCTCAGCACACTAAGAGTGTGCCTCAACATGCAAGCAACAAAAAAGGTCCAGCAAAATGAGTGTGCGCACTAAGTCAGGCCGCAGCTCTCCCTAGTCCAGGCCGCGGTGCCCAGAAGAGGAGGAAGCTGGTGGAAGGCCAAGGTTGCAGCGCCCAGAAAAGGTTGAAGGTGTGCTCTGCCTTAGGCCATGGCACCCCCTATTTAAGGCCACTGCGCTAGGCACACTGAAGCAAGGTTGTTCAGCCTCTTGTTAGGTGTTTCGATGTAAGATTAAAATGCACAAGATCACTTAGACTTGATCAAAGGGTGGAGAATGGCACTCAAGATTGGACAAGAAGTTGGTGCACTATATAAAGGGTCACCTAGCTTCATTGTGATATGAGATTGTGAATGTAATGTGATGTAAACACAAGAGTGTGTGTGACAGAACATGTGAATAAGAGAATTGTATGAGAGTGTAAAGACACAGACATACAAGAGGGACTCATTAGAGAAGCTAGTTGTAAAGAGAGAGATTAGTATAGAAAGGGGATTTAAGGGACTTTTAAGTGGAATTTCCAAGGGAGAAAGTTCCAGGGTAACTTAAGACCTTATCACTTTCTTGTTCTCTTCTTGGTTTCTTCAAGAACTTAGGCTTCTTGAAGAGGTGTTGCTGATTGTAAGAACTCATTGATAAGATAGTACAGAGAGTTCGGAGGAACTCACGGGGATGTAGGCTATTACCGAACCTCGAGAACAATTGCTGTGTCTTTTTTTCTTGCTTTGTGTGCTGTTTCTTTTCTTTAACAGTCATTCTAGACTTGGGTGTTTGGAAGATCACCACCTGGGTATCTTGTCAAGGTGATTTCCAACAGTGGTATCAGAGCTTTAGACAGTGGGATTAGAGCCAAGATTGGCAGGTATCGAAGCAAGAACAGAAGGTGACGGAGTCAAGACTCTAAAAATCGGAGGTCAACTTCTTGGGTGATTCAAGAACGGAGTAAAGATCAAGATCTGATCGTGTTCTTGAAGTTGATTCAAGAATGGTATTGAGATCAATCTTCGATTTTTGTTCTTGAGATTTAGAAGAAGTTGGAGAACAATTGTGGGTGCTACATAAATCTGGGATTATCTCCGCAAGATGGCTTCAAACTTCATGGTTGAGAAGTTTGATGGAAAAAGGGAGATTTTTCCCTATGGAAACGGAAGATCAAGGCTGTTCTTATGCAACAGAAGGTGGACTTGGCTATTGGAGAAGATGATGCTTTTCCAGCAAGTACCACAGAGGACTAACGGAATGAGAAGAAGAAGATGGCATACAACACCATCTTCTTGCACATGTCGGATAATGTCATAAGGGAGTGTGGAGACTTGAAAGATCCAGCTATCATATAGAAGAAACTAGTTGAGTTGTTTCTTGCCAAGACTCTCCCTAATAAAGGTATCTTTATAAATGAATCTTTGCTTTTAAATTTGATCCTAATAAAGAGTTGCAAGATGATCTTGATGCCAAAATGAGGAGTGCATCAAGTGGAGAAGGGCTGTTCATTAGAAGAAGGCTAGCAAATCGGTATGGCAGCAACATTCATTGCTACTACAGGGACAGAGGTAGAGGAGAGAGCCATGGGAGAGTGCACAACAACATCTATGGGTACTATCTAGACAGAGGTAGAGGAAAGAGCCATGGGAGAGTGCACAGCAACATCCATGGCTACTACCGGGACAGAGGTAGAAGAAAGAGCCATGGAAGAGTGCACAACAACATACATGGCTACTACCAGGACAAAGGTAGAGGAGAAAGCCATGGGGGAATGCATTCCAAACTGAGATTTAGAAGGAAGAAATGTTACTACTGCCACAAGGAGGGTCATGTCAAGAAAGATTGAAAGGAGAAGATGAGGGATGAGGGAAGAAGCCATACCAAGAATGGAGAGGCTTCGGTTGTCAAAATAAAACAACAAGATAATGATATTCTTGTTGTGTGCTCGGATGTGAGCAAGGGGCAAGAAGGCAGCGGGAAATGGATCTTGGATACCAGGTGCACTCATCACATGTACCCTCAACGGGATTGGTTCAAGAATTTCAAAGAAACCAATGATGAAAGGGTTTTCTTTGGGAATGATATTTCTTGCCAAGTGAGGGGGATAGGAGACATTCAATTGAGGATATTTGATGGAGTCATAAGGCTACTGAGAAATGTGAGGTATCTTTCGGATATGAAGATGAATTTGATCTCATTGGAGTAGCTGGATTCCATGGGGTACACCTATAAAGCAGAGAGAGGAAAGATCAAGGTAACCAAGGGATCTATGGTAGTGATCAAAGTGGCAATGAAGGATGGTCTCTATGAGATGATCGGAGACACGGACATCAAGGATCAAACAGCAAGCTTGATGGCTGAGGTGGATAAGGCGGTTCTTTGGCATAAACACTTTGGACATATAAGCGAAGAAGGGCTGTAAGTTCTCAGCAAGAATGGGTTACTTGATGGTGACAAGGTAAAGAAACTCGATTTCTGCAAGAGCTGTGTTCTTGGGCAGCAACATCGGGTCAGCTTTAACATCGGAGTGCACAAGTCTAAGAGCATTCTTGACTACATTCATGCAGATTTTTGGGGACCAGCAAGGACACCAACACATGGAGGTAACTTTTACTTTCTGTCTTTAATTGATGATTATTCAAGAAAGGTTTAGGTTTATTTGGTTAGAGATAAATTAGATGCTTTGAATAAATTAGTAGTGTGGAAAAAGCTGGTGAAGACTCAAATGGGCATGCTAGTTAAGGGGATAAGAATCGATAATGACTTAGAAATTTTTAACCAAGAACTTGATCAATTCTATAGGTTAAATGGTATTCTAAGACATAAAACGGTTGTGAAAACCTCTCAACAAAGTGGAGTTGCTGAGAGGATGAATAAGACTCTTATGGAGAAGGTTAGGTGCATGTTAGATGGATCCAGATTACCCAAATGTTTTTGGGGGGAAGCGGTGTCTACTGCTATGTATTTGGTTAATAAATCACCCTCTAGGATTATGTACCATAAGACTCTCGAGGAGATATGGAGTGGAAAACCCCCTGAGTTGGACAACCTTAGGACTTTTGGGTATGCTACATATGCACAACAAAAGGATGATAGACTTAGCCCAGGATCTAGAAAATATGTGTTTCTAGGATATGGGGAAGCAGCTAAGGGGTATAGATTGTGGTCCTTAGAACAAGAAGGATTGAGACTTATAATAAGTAGGGATGTTATTTTTAATGAATTGTTATTTCCTTACTTGGAGAAAATTAACCCTGCAGGGGCTAGTGAGCAAACCAGTCCAGAATTTGTGGAGCATAGCATTAAAGAAGATTCAGTTCAGGTAAAGCAAGGAAGACAAGAGGGTTCAAATCAGGTAGAGCCCATTGATGAATGCCAATCTCAGGACATTCATGAGGAGGCTGAACTGAAAAAGGATGATGTAGCAAGTCAGACAGACTATCAGCACACAAAAGACCGAGAAAGAAGGCTGGTCGGACCACCTTCAAGATATAGGTTTGCAGATACTGCTGATGTTGTAGCTCCTTGGACAGAATGAGAGATGACTGAACAAGAGACTTACATTGATGCCATGGGATATAAGGATTAGCCAATATTAAAGATAGCTATGGAGGAAGAAATGGATTCTTTGAGGAAGAACAAATTCTAGGAATTGGTGCACATTTCGGGAAAACAGAAAGTTATGGATTGTAAGTGGACTTACAAGATCAAAGAAGGGTACCCTCCAGGAGATGAAGTCTGGAATAAGGCTAGGCTGGTGGCGAAGGGGTTCACGCAAAGGAAAGGTATGGATTTCACAGAAACCTTCTCACCTGGACATAAGGTGGATGAAGTGGTGATTATCCTCATCTATGCCAATGATATGTTATTGGTTCAGAATAGTAGGGAGAGGATGAAAAGGTTTACATATTAACTCAGTGAGGAGTTCGAAAGGAAGGATCTCAGCCTTGCACAAAAAATCCTTGGTATGAAAAGAATTTGGGAAAGGGAGAGAAACAGGTTGAAGGTTTTTCGGCCTTCTATGGAAGATGATAAACCAGTGAAGGTTCCCCTTGCTGGTCATTTCAAGTTCTCCAGCGAATGATATCTTATAATGGATGAGGAGAAGAAGGAAATGGTAAAGGTCTCTTACTCTAGTGCGGTTGGACCAGTCATATCCATGATGGTAAGCACTAGACCCGACATTTCTCAGGCAATGGGTGTTCTCAGCAGATTTATGAGTAATCTTGGAAAGAAGCATTGGCTTGGGATGAAGTGGTTGCTGAGGTATTTGAAGGCTCAGTGGCAGCCGGTGGTAGCACTCTTAACAACGGAGGCAGAATACATAGTGGCTTCGGAAGCCATAAAGGAGGCTATGTGGTGCAAAAGGTTGTTGGACGAGTAGATGATCCTAAAAGAGCAGGTGGTGGTGTCTTCGGTTATCCAAAGTGAGTGGCACTTGTACAGGAATTCGGTGTTCCATGAGAGGACAAAGCATATAGATGTTTAGTATCATTACATTCCGAAAAATGGTATGAAAAGATGCATTCATGTTGACAAGAAGGCCACAAGAGAAAGTCCTACAGATTTAGGTGCCAAAGTTCTACCTCTAAGAAGGTTCAATCATTTCCTTGAACTTCTTAGGATTAGAGTCGGTTGATTGATGACTCAAGATGAGTTTAGATCTTGAAGTTCTCCGCACAATGGGTTCAGGTTTAAACGCTTAGACAAAGGTAAAGATTGTTGGTATTTATCTAAGGTTTAAACATTGTCTAAGGTTTAAACATGGTTAAGGTTTAAATATAGTTGAAAGAGGTTTAAAGAAGGTCAAGCATCAAGTCTTTCAAGCCTCAACACACTAGGAGTGTGCCTCAACATGCAAACAACAAAAAGGGTCCAACAAAATGAGTGTGCGCACCAGGTCAGGCCGCGGTGCCCAGAAGAGGAGGAAGCTGGTGGAAGGCCAAGGCCGCAGCGCCCACTAGCCAAGGCCGCAGCACCCAGAGAAGGATGAAGGTGTGCTCTACCTTAGGCCACGGCGCCCCCTGTTCAAGGCCGCGGCGCTAGGCACACTAAATCAAGGTTGTTCAGCCTCTTATTAGGTGCGTGGATGTAAGATCAAAATGCACAGGATCACTTAGACTTGATCAAAGGCTAAGGTTGATTAGTCCTCAAGATCTAAGGGTGGAGAATGACACTCAAGATTGGACAAGAAGTTGGTTTACTATATAAAGGGTCACCTAGCTTCATTGTGATATGAGATTGTGAATGTAATATGATATAAACACAATAGTGTGTGTGACAGAACATGTGAATGAGAGAATTGCATGAGAGTGCAAAGACACAGACATACAAGAGGGACTCATTAGAGAAACTTGTTGTAAAGAGAGGGATTAGTATAGAAAGGGGATTTAAGGGACTTGTAAGTGGAATTTCCAAGGGGGAAAGTTCTAGGGTAACTCAAGACCTTATCACTTTCTTGTTCTCTTCTTGGTTTCTTCAAGAACTTAGGCTTCTTGAAGAGGTGTTGCTGATTGTAAGAACCCATTGATAAGATAGTGCAGAGAATTCGAAGGAACTCATGGGGACGTAAGCTATTGCCGAACCTTGATAACAATTGTTATGTCTTTCTTTCTTGCTTCGTGTGCTGTTTCTTTTCTTTACAAGTCATTCTAGACTTGGGTGTTTGGAAGATCACCACCTGGGCATCTTGTCAAGGTGATTTCCAACATGATGATTGTTCAAGATATACCTTTGTTATTTTTATTGCTTATAAGGATGAAGCTTATAAAGGTTTTGTGAAATTTGGCAAGAAGATTCAAAATGAAAAAGGGAAATCTATTTCAAGTATTAGAAGTGATCATTGAAAAGAATGAGAAAATAAAAAATTTTCAAAATTTTGTGATGAAAATGGAATAGATCACAACTTTTCATCCCCTAGAACTCCTTAACAAAATGGTGTTGTTGAGAGGAAAAATAGCTTTCTAAAAGAATTTGCAAGAACCATGTTTTGTGAAAATAGTTTACCAAAATATTTTTGAGCGGAAGCTCTAAACACTTCTTGATATATTTTAAATAGAACGTTAATTAGGTCTATGCTTAACAAAACTCCATATGAACTATGGAAATGTAGAAAGTCTTGTCTTACTTTCAAGCTTTTGGTTGCAAATGTTTCATCCTAAATAAAAATAAAACTAATTTAGGTAAATTTGACTCTAAGACTAATTAAGAGATATTCTTAGGATTCAACCTCTAATAAAGCTTATAGAGTCTTTAACCAAAAAAAAAACTCTAGTGGTTAAAGAATCCATACATATAGCCTTTGATAAGTCTAACCCCATTAATAGTAGAATAGTCTCTCTTGATGATGATGTAGATTTCATTCAAAGAATGGATACTCCTACTACCATTGTTGACCCCAAAGAGAGTCAACCTTAAGTGGATCAAGAGGTAGTGACTCCTAAACTCGATCAACCATCTACAAGTCAACAAGAAAATGAACTTCCCAAATATTGAAGCTCTGGAAATTATCATCCAATTGATCAAGTGATTGGTGATCCTAAGAACTCGTTCTTCTATTAGAAATGTATGCAAATTTGTAGCTTACTTATCCCAAGTTGAATATAAGTCTTTTAATGAAGCTGAAAAATGATGATAATTAGATAAATGTCATGCAAGAGGAACTAAATCAAATTGAAAGAAATAAAGTGTGGGCTTTAGTTCCTTTACCTAAGAACCATACTATTATAGGAACTAAATGGGTATTTATAAACAAAATGGATGAAAATGGAGTAGTAACTAGAAATAAAGCTAGACTTGTAGCTAAAGGTTATAATTAAGAAGAAGACATTGTTTTTGATGAAACCTATGCTCCCGTAGCTAGACTAGAACCTATACGTATGTGGTTACATTTGCATGTTTTAAGAACTTCAAATTATTTCAAATGGATGTAAAAAGTGCATTTTAAATGGTTTTATGGAATAAGAGGTCTATGTTGAACAACTTCTTGGTTTTGAATATATTAAACTTCCAAACCATGTTTATAGGCTTTCTAAAGCCCTTTATGTTAAAGCAAGCTTCAAGAGCATGGTATGAAAGGTTAAGCAAGTTTTTACTTGAAAATGGTTTTACAAGAGGAAATATAGATACAACTCTTTTTACAAAAACTCATAAGCATGATAAACTTTTAGTAGAAATTTATATAGATGATATTATATTTAGTGCCTCTAATAAATCTATGTATCAAGAATTTTCTAAGTGTGTGCAAGGTGAATTTAAGATAAGTATGATGGGAGAGCTTACCTACTTCGTTGGACTTTAAATCAAACAATCAAAGGGAGTCATCTTCCTCAATCAATCCAAATACACCAAGGACTTGCTAAGAGGTTTGGGATGGAGAATTCAAAGCCAATTGGGACTTCCATGAGTACCTCTACAAAGCTTGACTTCGATGAAAGAGGTAAATGCGTAGATACTAAGAATTATAGAAGTATGATAGGAGCTTTACTTTATTTAACTGCTAGTATACCCATATTATGTTTAGCGTATGCATGTGTGCTAGATTCTAAGCTAATCCTAAGGAATCTCATATTGTTGTTGCAAAATAATTTTAAGATATTTAAAAGGTACTCAAAATCTAGGACTACAATATTCAAGAAAGTCACTTTTTAAGCTAGTTGGGTTCTCGAATGCTGATTTTCTCGGTTGCAAAATTGATAGAAAAAGTACTAGTAGAACATGCCAATTTCTAGGTGTCATGTTAACTTCTTGGTTTTCAAAGAAATAAAATTCTTTTTCCAACCAGCGAAGCGGAATATGTAATAGCCGGTAGTTGTTGTGCATAAGATTTCAATTCTTGGTTTTCAAAGAAAATAATTATTTGCACTATCAACTGCCAAAGCGAAATATGTAACCATCGGTAGCTGTTGTGCACAAGTTTTATGGATAAAACTGCAACTATCAATCTAATCAAGAACCCAATTCAGCATTCTAAAACCAAAAATATTGAGATTAGACATCACTTGATAAGAGATCATGCTCAAAAATATGATATTAGACTTGAATTCATACCTACTAAAGATTAAATTGTTGATATTCTAACTAAACCTTTGAAAGAAGAAAGATTTTGTAAAATTAGAATGTTTATGGGCTTGAAAAACTTTAAATATTGTGTTTGATTTCACTTCATTTATCATCAACACATATACCACTGAATGATTGAGTAGTAACTCACATTTACTATTTCCCTCACTCAAGAATGGCATAAAGGAATTAAGACTTGAAAAATTTTCAAACTGGAGTTAGGATTTCTCTTTGAAAATCCTGATCTAGTCGACTAAATAGAGTCATTCAATATACTGAATGAAGAAACAATTTCATTCAGTATACTGAACCAAGTCTTCAGTTGACTGAAAGCCCCGTGGTTTTGAAACTCAATTCTCTACCAGTCATTGAGTCGATTGAAAAGTCCATTCAGTCGACTCAATGAACTCGTTCAGATGACTGAACATCTTTGTAGTCAACTAAACACATGTAGCTTCAGAATATTTTAAATTCTATAACGGATGCAGTCGATTGAACTCTTATACAATCGACTAAACTTGCGATAGTATAAATACATCCTTATGTTTTCTGTTCATTCTTACTCTCATAACTCAAAGCCCTTTGCGCCACCACTCATCTTTTTTCTCTAAAATCTCAGTTTTCGACCTAAATCTTACAAGTTTCTTCTCGAATCCTTCAACCTATACACAAATCCACTCCTAAATCTACTCTTTTCGAATTTTTCTTCATCAATGGCTAAAACACCAAAGTGACTCAAGAAACTTTACACTGGGGAAAACAACCCCACAACAAGAAAGCGAAAGGCTTCTCAGCAAAAGAAAGGCAAGGGAAAAGATAGAGAAGGAAGTAATCCTCTAAGAGAAGATTTGCTTGATTCAATCATCAGATGCTTCGATGCCAAATATAGGTACGAAAATACCATTAGGCACAAGAAAATTCTTACTGGTAGATATGTTAATTTTCCTGATCTTAAATATGAAAACTTCGACATAAACAACTTTTTATGCTTTTAAGTTTGACCCCCTTATCACCATTAAAGATAACTACTACCCTGAAATGATCCATCAATTCTATGCCAACCTTAAAAAAAACTCACCCTCTGCTCCTTTAAGACCATTGTCATGGGTGAAGAGATAACCATCACACATTCCTTGATTAGAAAGGTGTTGAAATTAGCTAAATGTGGTATGTGATGGACCAATGATTGATGACCTGAGGAGTTTAACTATTAGGGAGCCTATAGTATTGTTAAGGAAAATCTAACCTATGTGTATGAGATCCAAACCTAAAATACCTATCCTGACCTACCCTTGAGCTCTAGGATGTTAAACTTGATTGTTAACTGGTGCATTAATCCTAGATTAGGAAGTCGAGTTAGCCCCTCCAAACTAGACATTTTCTTGATCTACTGCCTCAAAATTAGAACACCCTACATCCTTTGCCATCACATTATTGGAAATATGGTTGCTAGTATTGAATGTGATAGAGGTGGTTTACCGTATAAGATGTTGATCACTCAACTTCTTAAAGAGCTCAAAATTCCACTTGTTGAGATCGATGGTATTGCAATAAAGATGAAAGATGCGATCAATGTGTCCTTTTTTAAGAAGATAGGGTGTTGTATTCCTAAAAAATTAGTTTTTCCTAAGCCAAAGAAAAACATAAGGATGCAGGATGAGGATGTGGCTGGTGAGGCTAAAGAAAAAGAGGAGCAGGTGAGTATACTTGAGAACAAGGACACCCAGCTGACTTTGGTTCCCAAGATGCCATACTTCAATCTTTTACTGGATTACAAGTCACCATGAACCACATGCAAGAAGCCACTGACATGAAGCTTTAAGACTTGCGGGTTGGGATGACTTCGATCTCCGACGATGAAACTAACTTTCATGCTTAATCTCAAGCCTCTTTTGCTGAACTTTGAGATCAGATTTGTCGTTTTGGTCCCCCTTTTTCTTCTCCTCATGATTATTGGGTGCATTTATGTTTTTATCTTTATTTTTATATTTTTGAATCATCTAAACAATCTGCAAGTTATATTTCATGCATTTTAAATTTTTATGCACTTTTGGGATGCTTTGGCTCATGGAAGTCTTTACTGTTTGGATGCTTTTCTAGGCTCATGGGAGTATTAGCTTTTATATATATGAATGCTTAGCTTTTATATATGGTTGCTTTATTTTAGCTCTTTTTAAAATCTTTTGCTTGCTATTATTTTTCAACTTGATTTTCCAGGAGAGTTTAACCTCTTTTTTTAAAGCTAAATTTTAGAATTTTATTTTTATATGATTTGAGACCCTTTTGTGCTATTAACAAAAAAGGGAAGAAAATGAGAAAAATATGTATTAATATGTATGTATGCACAGATTAAAGGGGAGCTTTGCTCCTTCTTTGCTAGAATTGTATTTATGATTCATATTAAATACTTGGTTGGTTATCTTTGAAACTTGCAGGAGGTTTTTATCATAAAAATAGAGGAGATTCTGTCTGTTTTTCATTAAAACCTAAACACTTAGATTTTAAAACTATTTTTCTCATCATTGCTTTGTCATCATAAAAAATGGAGAGATTGTTGACCCTAAATTGATTTTAATAATATCAAAAGCAAGTTAAAATTATGCTAATCAACTATCTAAGTGTTAAAGTTGCAAAAGTATTCAGTCCAAAGATAAGATGCAAGATACGTACGAAAAATATATGTACAATACTCAGAAGAAGTCAGAAGACATAACTTAGATCTTAAGATAGTTAGATTTTATTGTAAATCTTTACTTTCAAGTACCTAGCTTTCATTGTGGCTCATTTTTTATTAAACAAATTGTTTTGGACAAAAACCATTTTGACTAGAAAACGAAACTGAAAAACAAAAAACTCTGTTTCAGGTAATGCAGTCAACTTAATGAATTCATTCAGTCGACTGAATGAATCTATTCAATCGATTGAATGAATCCATTCAATCGATTGAATGAAGGACAAAAGATCTGCCATTCTTCATCCAATCGATTAAACATTCATCTAATCGACTAAACGGGACACCTAATTCAATAGTTTTAATTTAAATGTGCATCCAGTCGAATGAACAAGCATTTAGAGAATTAAATGCTCCAAAACCACTCCTCAACAACCATAACTTGTGAGTAACGATTAGGAGGATTTTAGACTATAAAAGCCTCTAATAAATGAGATATCATAACAACTCTTGAGCAATTAATCTTCATTTTCTCATATATCATTCAAAGCTTTCTACAAACTTTCATGAGCCATTCTTAAAAACTTCGTACTTCTAAGAGAGATATTTCCTTCTTTGTAAGAGCCTTTAATATAAAGTCTCTTTCGTCCTTGATCATTAAATTTACAATCATTGTAAAGAATAAAAGTTGGTGTAACTCTTAGAGTGTTTAGGTGTTAAACACTTCTTGTAAAGACTTCCTTAATTGTAAGAGATCATTTACGATTTAGGAAACACCTGTGAAGTTGCTCGAGTTATTAGTGGATCACTTCAAAGAGGTTCCTTGAATGGACTGGGTGTAGGGTCAGAGAAATCCAATATTTCTGAACAACTATAAATAGTGTTTGGATACTCTTTTCCTTATCTCTTTACTTTCAACACTATTATATTTGTCATTATTGATTGTACTTGATTAAGTTTTCTAAAACTTGTTTGTTGTGTGAAAAAGTTTTGAAAATCCAATTCACCTTTGCTCTTGGGTTTGGACCTTAATCTACACATATATTTGAAGTACCTCTAAGATACTGAAGTATCCATTTAACAGCTCTCCAATCCTCATTCCCTGGATTACCCATATACTTGCTAATCACACTAACAACCTGTGCAATATCTGAATGGGTTCAAACCATAGCATACATAAGACTCCCATCAGCACTAGAATATGGAACACTCAACATGTACTCTTTTTCTTCATTTGTTTGTAGAGACAAAGCAGTTGAAAGTCTAAAGTGAGTAGCAAGAGGAGTACTAATGGGTTTGACATTCTTTATGCCAAAATGCTCTAAAACTTTCTCAGTGTACTTCTCTTGTGTCAGATATAACAAACATGCACCTCTATCTCTTCTGATCTTTATACTAAGAATCTTTTTAGTTGGGCCAAATCTTTCATCTCAAATTCATTACTTAGCAACGTTTTTAGGCTAACAATCTCAGATTTACTCTTACAACCAATGAGCATATCATCTACATACAACAATGGATAAACAAATGACCCATCAGCAAGGTTCCTTAAATACTCACTACTTTCATACTTATTTTTGGAATGCCCTTTATTAACCATGAAAGAATCAAACCGCATATACTAGTAATAAGGAGACTACTTCAAATCATATAAAAAATTCTTTAACAAACAAACATGGTCTTCCTTTCCCTCAGTAATAAAACCTTCAAGCTGAAGAATGTAGATTTTCTCTTCAAGCTCACCATGCAAAAACGCGGTTTTAACATCAAGTTGTTCTAATTCCAAATTATGCATAGCAACCAAAGATAAGGGAACATGAATGGAAATATGTTTCACAACCAAAGAGAACACATCATTAAAATCAACTCTTGCAACTCGACTATATCCCTTAGCAACCAAACATGCTTTATGCCTTGCATTCTTAATTCTTCGGATCTCTTCTTCCTTCTTGAATATCCATTTACAACCAACTATCTTCTTTCCAGCTAGTGGTCTTACTAATTTCCAAGTTTGATTCTTCTCAAGAGACTCAATATCTTCATGCATGGCTACTAGCCACTTTGAAGAATATGCACAAGCAATGTCTTCTGTATATGTGGAAAGCTCACCTGCATCATTGGTTTCTTGTTCAACTGGCAAAGCATAAGCAACTGCATTAGTACTAGATAAAAGGATATTACTATACCTCAACGGTGGTCTAGTCTCTCTTCTCGATCTATGTTTGGCAATGTTTTAAGGTTCATCCTTAATCTGTTGAGTCTGCTCTTCACCAAAATTCTTACTCGATTCATAAACAAGCTGTGTGGAAGTGCTCTGTATAAGACCTAAATCAACACTTTACAACTCCACTTGTTGTATGCTATTCTTAGCCTGATCAGAATCACAAGCAACACGCACCTCTTTCTTTTGGTTAAGCATGATAGATTTATTAAAAATAACATGTCTACTAATAAGAAATTTATGTGACTTAGGATCAGGACACCACAATCTATATCCTTTCACACCATCAATATAACCAAGAAAAATACAATTTTTAGCCCTAGGCTTTCCATCATTAACATGTGCATATGCAGGACATCCAAAAATTTTTATTATAGAATAATCAAAAAGGTTACCAGACCAAACCTTATATGGGGTTTTGAACTCTATAGCAGAAGCAGGAGATCGATTCACCAAATAACACGCAGTGGATGCTGCTTCAGTCCAAAACTCCTTAATGAAGCCAACATTGAGAGAATATAGTAAGCTCTCTCCAAAAGAGTTTTGTTCATACACTCAATAACCCCATTCTATTTTGGTGTACCTCTGATTGTCTTGTGTCTAACAATACCCTCATCTCTACAGTAGTTATAAAATTCATTTAAACAAAATGCCAAACCACTATTTGTCTTCAGCCTATTAATATGCTTCCCTATTTGCTTTTCAATCATGGTTCTCTACTGCTTAAAATGCTTGAATGACTCATCTTTAGTAATTAACATAAACACCCCAGTATTTCTTGAGTAATCATCAATGAAGGTAAGCGTATACCGTGCACCACCCTTAGATGAAACACGTGAGGATCCTAAAATATTAGAGTGAATATAATCCACGTAATCTTCACTTTCATGACAACCAAAGCACCTCTACTGAATTTATAACTCTGCCTTCAGATGAATACTTATACACTTTGACATCAAGAGTACTTAGAGAAATCAAATTCTTCTTGAAGGAAGAAATATGTCTAACTTCTGTCAAAGCCTTATCACACCATCATGCATTCTGATCTGGACAGTTCCTATACTACTTATTTTTCTAGTTGTATCATCACCCAGCAAAACAATTCCATCATAAGGCTCATATTCTGAAAATCAATTTTTATTTCGGCAAATACAGTTTAAACAAGTAGAATACATAATCCAATCAGACATAAAGGTCCAATTACCACTAACAGCAAGAACATGCTCATAACCATCAGAGTCTTCTTCACTAAATTAAGTTCATGCTCTTTCTCTTTCGATCCCGATTCTGATTCTGATTCTAACCTCAATTTTGACCTTGATTCTAACTATTTTCTTCTTGAATATTCCTTTTTCAATTCCAATATTCAGACTTGAAATATCACATTTTCTTACGGTAATGACAAGTCACATTCTTATTTCTATACTTTGATCGAAATTTATGGCTATTTGTTATCTAAACCTCTTTCTCTAGATTGAGCTCTAGAACTTTTAGTGACTGGAGATCGTGTTGATTATGTTTCTCATAATTATTCCCAATCATATGTCTCTCAAGCAATTCTTTAGAAAATAATGAAGCTTTAATATCCTCTAAATAAATTATATCTCTACCAAACAGAAAAATTTCCCTAAAGTGCTTAAACAAAGGTGGTAGAGAACACAATAATAACAAAGCTTGATATTCTTCATCTAATTTAACTTCCATTGAATTCAAATCAGTAATAATGAAATTAAATTCATCGACACGTGATTTCAGTGACGTACCTTCTTTCATATGCCACAACACAGTTATTGCTTTAAAAGCAATTTGTTGGTGAGGGATTTCATCATGTACAAAGACTTTAACTTACACCATAGCTTTCTCTATAAGAACTTCACGCAAAACTCCATCTAAAGAACACAACTGAATAATGGTTAAGGCATTCCCATCCATCTCCAGCTTCTGTTCATCTATCATCATACTGGCATCTTCTCCTTCCCTAGCGGTGCCTTTTCAAACTTTTTTGGGTTAATACGGCTTGCATCTTTACTTGTTAATGATTGAAGCCGACGGTTCCATCAAACTTTTGAATCTCGTATAAAGTGGTAGAAAACATTGCGTCTATATCGATCTTAACAATAGCTCTGATACTAGTTTGTTAAGAATAAAGCAACGAAAAATAAACCGACATAAAGAATTTACATGGTTCAGAGTTAAAACTCCTATGTCTATGAGCGATGATGAGAGATATTTCACTATAATCAAATGGAGTATAAATAAAGAGAGATAAAAACTCTTAAAATCTAAATCCTCAATAAACTCAAATTTTGACAACCATCAAATTTAATTGAGAAAATATAAAATTTTAGTAAGAGAAAAAACAAAGATAACTGCTCTGTTGCACCAAAAGACATGAACTCTCTCGGTATGTTTCAGCGAAAAATTTCAATTTTTTATATAGCCTTAACGGTGGCCAAAAAAGAGAAATTCTCTTCTAACTCAATTTCAGAGTTGGTATCCCACTAGGAATAGCCAACCGCCACTTAATTCTTGCATGTTTTAGTTTCAACCAAAAACTTACTGCCATTCTAATATTCCCAAGATCCACGAAACAATTGGTGATGATGTGACATTAAAAACCAAAATAATGGGCTGCATTTGTTTTTTCTTTTCTTTATTTTTGTTACTCCGTGTAACATGTTAAATTCAAGTGACATTTAACACTTATATAAAATTACCACATAAGTTAAGAGTCTCTTGCTACAATACAAAAGACCAAAATTAATTGGACCTGTGAGTCTAATTAACATAATATATCTCTTTTTTTGACAATGAATGGTAAACTGCTTTTAGAAATGAGTTATGATGGTTAGAGTTCATTAACATCAATCTTAGTCCAGCCATTACATCTCTCCTCATGACTCATGTGGGAGTAATGTGCCGCTGAATAGTTTCTGTGAAAAAGAAATGTTTACACAGTATTTCAAAATCATTGGGTTTTACGGACAAAATGAATCTGGAGTAGTACTCACGGTATTTATATTGGGATCTAATTTAAAGACCACTCCGAATTTTATGCGATAAAAATTTAGTTTTAACACAACACCAACAAACACCTATAAAAAAATAAAATCCAAAAATTTTTAACGAATATAATGTTGAATTATATTCTTTGGATTACAATGATATGTAAAAATATGTATCTTTTTTCTAGGCCTAATATTCATATCTACATGACTTTGATTAATAACTTCAAATCATTATCAAGAATTTTGTGACTTTAAATAAAACTTTTTAAATCAAGGTGAACATTGGAATTATTGTGCTTAAAGCATATATTGTTAATAAGAAATCTTACGCATTAATTAAGGTGGATACGAATTGAGTCAAGTAAATTTGGACACTCAAACACCAGTAGAGCATAAAAATTTAAACTCAAGTTCGAATCTCGTACTCATTTTCTCAAGTTTAAACTAAATTTGATTCGAGCTCGAGTCAATTTTGAGCTTAGATAAGTCCGAGCTCAAGTTTTCGATCCTATGTTATAAATTTTAATATTTCAAACATAAATAAAAGTATATATTTATTTATTTTAAAATAAAATATATAATATATATATAAATCGAGTTCGCGAGCTAACGAGTCAAATAACTGTCAAATTAATATCAACTCCTTATATTATACTAAACGAGTTTAGAAGCAAATTCGGTCTCAATTTGAAAAGCTTATCAAATCAAACCGAGCGAAGCTTTCATAAGTCGAACTTAAACCTGCTAGCAAACAACCCGACTCGTTATCAACCATTAAAAGTCTGTTAAGCATGTGAATCAAGAATAAGAAAAAAATAAAGAATATTATTTTTATTAAAAAAATTGCATATAGTAAGAAACCTAACCAAGTGGATGTTATGTCAAAAAAGTGCAAGTGGCCTATATTTCTCGGGAAGTTATTGAAAGTGAGGCAAGGAAGATAACAAGAAAGGAAAAGAGGTGAATGGTCACAAATAAGATGGAGTCCTAGCCAGTTGGATATTCCTTCAAATATCTAATAATTTTTTTCCTCTCTTTCTCTTTCAGCCCCATATTGCTCATGATGCCTACTTGATCTCTTTGTACTTTTGATGTAACCTTCCCTACTCCCATGTCCATACACTAATAAATCATTTTCTATAGATAGCTTTTGATTTTCTTTTTCTTTTTTTACTTTTCTTTGATTCGTTGCTCATTTCTTTTGCAAGACAAAAATATCTTTTGCCAAGCGCTCACATTCTTCAAAATATATATATATATATATATGCTAGGCCGGCATGTGGATTGTTCCTGTGAATTGTGATATGTCTTTGCCTTTAAGGTATCTGATGCCACATAAATATGCAACTTCTATTAAATAATCTGATTCGGAAATAAATGAGTTTATACAGGATCCAATGATTATCTCCCTCACTTCTTTAATATTATGTTTGAATTCTGAAAAAATGGAAGGAAACAAAAGCGGAAGAAAAATTGAATATATATAGGGTGTTAGAATATATATTGAGATCTTATTATAATTAGGGTTTTAATGTGTATAATTTCCAAATTCATACTTGTCTTATATGACTCTATGTATCCCTATATATACTCCTATATAGTTGTAATAATATTTATAGAATACAATTCTTCAAAACCCTACTTCTCTCTTGTATTATCTAACATAGTATCAGAGCTTTAGGCTTTTTTTCAAGAATTTTTCAGATTTGTCACGTGATACCTCACAAAATCAACGATTGTGTAGCTTTGATTCATCAATTTTCATTGTCTTTTTTATCGCACTACCTCCGAGGATCCAATCACCTGCACCAGACGAAGCCCTCGCCAAATTCCAGGCTGCTCCGACCAGAAAACAGTTCTCACGTGACGGGTTGGGTCAATTGGGTCATGGACCCGTTTTTCCTTCTTTTGTTCACCCACTCCAAGTCTGTGTCAAGTCAACCTCTTAGTCAACGCCATGTGTCGTGCCATGTTAGTTCCACATCATAAACTAGGGCCCACCTTTTGCTGACGTGTTCTATTACGTTACCTACTACATCACATGACATGTCATCATTCTTGTCCAATCAATCGCCACGTGTACTACCAGATCAATGTCATGTCATCAAACAAGTCCCACTTTTTCAGTTGATGTGTTCTGCCACGTCTTCTTCCAAGTCAACTGTCAAGTCCGAGCCACGTCATCTGTTCTACCTAGTCAATGCCACATTATCAAACTAGTTCACCTTTGACCAATCCGATTCAGTTATTTTTTACCGATTCTTGTACCAACCAAATCGGTTCCTAAGGTGTTTTGATGTCTTCTTTCTGATTTTGAGGTGAGATATCTCAAATTCTACTCCCATCATTCAATTCTCCTTGATAAGGTACTATGGCTCTAATTACTTAAAAATCTGATATTGCATAACCTATTCACTCTGTTTTGAATGACTTTAATTATCATTCTTGTAGCTTGAGGTTTCAACCCAAGAGGGGGGGTGAATTGGGTTTTTAAAAACTTTTGCGGAATTTATACAAGTTTATAAAAACTGATAAGCAACAAATAATTAATACAAGTAAAAAGCTGTAAATAAAGAGTTTAAGGAAAGAGGATGCAAACCCAGTTATAGTGGTTCGGCAATATCGGATTCGTTCCGACCCTACGTCCACTCTCTTCAAGGAACTCCTTGAAGTAATCCACTAAGAAAACTTAGTCGCACAACTTAGCCGGGTGTTGCACAAACCGTACACAAGCAATTTACAGGAATTGCTTAAACCGAAAAATCCCTTTCCTTTCGGAAGTTTCCCCTTCCTCTCGGAAGTAATCCCTTTACAAAGATGGTGTAAAGTAAAAGGTAGAGAGACAACAAATGAAAGCTTATTACAACAGAAATGTCTCTCTTTCAAAGTAAAGCTTGAAGAAATGGCTCAATAAGATTATTTCAAAGCTTTTTGTGTTTCAAGAGTATAAAAACTTGATTATATGAGATCAACTCTTTTTGAATATATGCTTCTTGTTTTTCAATACTTTGCTGAATGGGTTTATATAGCAATCAATTAATATGGCCGTTTTGGACTTTAATTTGAAAAAGATTTACTTTAAAACGTTCAGATTTGGAGTCCAACGGTCATATTTTTGAACTACCAGTCGACTGGGTCGAGATACCAGTCGACTGGGTTCACTTGAAAAATATACGTTTTCAGACCTTCTGGGTATCCAGTCGACTGGTATATATCATCCAGTCGACTGGGGACTTTTTGTCCATTTTACCAGTCGACTGGGTTGATTCATCCAGTCGACTGGGAAATTACTGGTCAAAGTACCAGTCGACTGGGTTAATTCATCCAGTCGACTGGGTACCTTCTGACCCATATACCAGTCGACTGGTATATGTACCCAGTCGACTGGGTTGTCTTCCAACCCAGTTTTTCTTCTGTTTTTCATTAAAAACATTTAAAAATAATGGTTTTAGAAAAACCTTTTGTGTTTGAGCCATTGAACAAGCTAATACAATGTATGAGTGAGACTTACATTGGTTCTAAACCTTAAGACCTATACTAGATCTTCAGTCTTCACTTGATACTTGATTTGGTTCGAGTTTTTACACTTTGTTCCTTGGTTGAATGTGTTTGATCCTTAATACAACTTAGTTTAAATATGTTAGTTAAATAACAGTTGTATTTTGCCATCATTAAAATACGGGCGAGGGTCAACAATTCTGGGTTGTTTTGTTCTTCTTTAACCCCATGAATGCACTAAGCTAGAACCCCATGCTAGACTTTGTTTTTTTTCTTGGCTATGACATTGAACAAAAAGGTTACAAGTATTGGGATCCCATATCCAACTGACTTCGTATTTCTCGCCATGTTGTCTTTTAGGAACATAAAACGTTTTCTTTTTTGTCATCTTCTTCATCATCTCTTAGTAGCTCTGCTTTATTTTACTCAGATTTTCACTTGAATTATTTTCTAGATGATAACATCTCAGAAACTTCAATTGAGCTTCCACGAGTTTCTTTTGAAAATACTACAGTACAGTCTGCTCTATCTAATGGTTATGGTCTATCTCTTCCTGAGTCTTTTGACTCAACTGTTTGTCGTCTTTCTACACAGGTAAGTAAACCGCTTGCCCATCTTCATGATTATCATTTTTTTGCCATTGCCTCTTTATATGAACCTCAATGTTATTGAGAAGCCAGTTTTGATCATTTTTGGCAGAAAGCAATGAATGACAAGCTTCGGGAATTTGATAAAACTCATACTTAGTACTTGGTTGATCTACCTTCTGGTAAAACTACAAATGGATGTAAGTGAGTTTATAAAATCAGAACTCGTTCTCATGGGTCTGTGGAACGCTATAAAGCTCGTCCTGTAGCTAAAGGGTATGCTCTGAAATATGGTACTGACTATGAAGAAATATTTGCTCCTTTTGTCGATCTTTTATCTATTTGTAGTTTGCTTACTATTGCTGCAGTACAAAAATGAAATCTGTTTCAAATGGATGTCAAGAATGTCTTTCTTAATGGTGATCTTGATGAAGAAGTTTACATCAAACCCCATATTAGTTATTATCATCCATCTGATAAAGTGTGTTGACTAGAACAAGCATTGTATGGTCTTAAACAAGCTCCACGAGCTTGGTTTGCAAAATTTAGCTCCACTGCCAATCGATTTGATTTCACTTCAAGTCCCTATGACCCAACACTTTTTCTCAAGAAAATAGACAGATGGCACATTTTTCTCCTATTGTATGTTGGTGATATGATCCTGATAGGTGATGATATCCAGTATATTTTTTAGCTCAAAGCCTTTCATAGTCAAGAGTTTGAAATGTAGGAGTTAGGTTCTCTTAGCTACTTCTTAAGTCTTGAAGTATCCTCTGATTCCACTGGCTATTATTTATCTCAAGCTAAGTATGTTTGTGATCTTATTACTCGAGCTGGTTAGACAGATAGCAAGATTGCCTCTATTCCTCTTGAGGCTAATGTCAAGTTCACCTCTATTGATGGTCAATCTCTTAGTGATCGCACACTTTATCATCAGTTGGTTGGGAGCTTGGTATATCTCACTGTGACTCGTCTTGATCTTCCTCATGTTGTTTATATTGTTAGTCAATTTATATCTGCACCTCGTACCACTCATTTTACTATTTCTCTTCTCATCTTTCGATATATCAAAGGCACTTTGTTTCATGTTCTGCATTTCTCATCTCAGTCTTCTCTTGAGTTACATTCCTATTCTGATGATGATTAGGCTACGGATCCTACTGATTGACACTCTATCACTGATTTTTGCTTCTTTTTAGTTGACTCACTTATTTCTTGGTGCAACGAAAAACAAATTCTTAACTCTAGATCTAAAGCATAGTTAGAATATCGTGTCATTATTGATATTGCTGCTGAACTTCTTTGGCTTCATTAATTACTACAAGATATGGGTGTTACACATTCTACTGCCACAGTTATTTATTGTGATAATTAGAGTACCATGGCTATTGCTCATAATGATATTTTCATGAACAGACCAAAAAAATTAAGAATGGTTGTTATTTTTTTCGCCAACACATCGACTGTGGTACCATTCGCCTCGTTTCCGTTCGTTTCGCTGCTCAGACTACTGATATTTTCACTAAAGCTCAGTTACTTGACCGTTTTCATGAGTTAGTTGGCAAATTCAAGTTGGCATGTACTTTACCACCTTGAGTTTGAGGGGGGTGTTAAAATATATTATGAGATCTTATTATAATTAAGGTTTTAATGTATATAATTGCCTAATTCATACTTGCCATTTATGGGTCTATATATCCCTATATATTCTATTGTATAGTTGTAATAATTCATACATAATACAATTCTTCCGAACCCTCCTTCTCATATTCTCTATCAGAGGGTAAATTATATTTTTCATCCTAAAAATTTATACTCGGTATTAAATTCAACTTCGGGCAATTGAGTATCAAACATTACACATCATTTCAGTTGAGTCCATTTCGTCAAGCCCTTGCCTACATGGCAATTTTTGTGGGGGAAATGTTTCGTCCATTCTTTCAGATGCTCGCACGTGATGCTAAATTCGACAGTTCATTAAACTAAAAATTTACCTCAAATCGCTTGTTGGTTGAGATTAGGTTTAGGGTTTATTCACTCACATTTTTTCTTTTTGGAAAAACAAGAATCACTATTAAATGGTAGCATTTTTTCAACTTTAGAATCTTGACAACTTGCGTCTTGTTCGCGTGGACATAGTTGAAACAATAGAATATGGTGAGTGTTTTTGCTCCAAATTGGTGCTAGTTATTGTATATAAGTAGATTATTAATTAGAGATTTCCTGTGATTCGATAAAGGCCCTTGTTCTTGACGGTGAGAAACATAAAAGAAAAGTTTGGGTTTTAGGAGGATTTTATAATCTTTTGATGGACTATTTGGGTGTCAATTCATTGGTTAAAACCGAATAATCAAATCATTTCGAATCATTTAAGTAAAATGGTTAAATGGATACTAAATTGGTTAACCATCAATTAGATACTAGAATTTTTTTTTAACTATTTTGATCATTTAACTTATTAAGAAATTAATTAATTAATTAATATTTTTAATATAAATACAATATATAATAAATTAAAATAATCTTAAGTATAAATTAAATATATAATATATGATAAACTAAAAAAACTTGTATATAAACAATGTTTATTAGCTGATTAATCGACTGTACTGACCAAAATTAATTTGATCAGTTAATGTTAAAATACTTAAATTAATTCGATTAAAATAATTAAAAATATTTAACTAAAAAAATCAATCAAAATTTTTAACTGATCGTATCGACCGTTTGCACAATCAACCATTAACATTCCATCAAGAGATTGCCTCGTCTGATCTACGTGGCGACTTCCATTAATATTTTCTGACAGAGTTAGTAAGAAGGATGGAATTGAAACCCAAGGATGAATTAAAATACTTTGCGAACCTCAAGGATAAAAAAAATATAATTTACTCATTATTTTTTGTTTTGTTTTGTTTGAATGTCAAAGAATAAGTTAAAAAATCAGACAACTAAACAAAATTAAGTGAGAAAAGTGAGGGTCAATTATTTTTATTTTTCTCTCATATTTTTTAAAATCCAAACAAATATATTAAGTTTACTTAGTAAACAAAATGGAAATGTAAGAGGAATAAAAATTAAAAAAGAATAGAAAATTTTGGTTGTTTCCAATTTACATAAGAGAGAGAAATTCAAGAAAAAGTACAATTAAAGAAAAAAATAGCCTTTGCTTGAGTCAAGCTGTAATACCTTACTCACTCCACACGTTCTTATTATAGCATGCCAAATAATTGACACGGGATGAATTCCCTTAATTCAAACTCGTGCAATGCTAGCAAAGATTATCCCCTGTGATTTAGGCGAGTGTAACGACCTATTTTGGGTTGGTCATCCTCGAAACGGTATCATCATATTTTGAGAATCCCAGCATGACACAAATATACAACAATAAATAACACCAAAAGAATTTTTTTTACATCAATCCGACTTTTAAACATTTTATCCAACGTAAAATGCATAAATATTTACAAATAAATATTTCATTTTATTCATCTCATTAGTTTGAGGATGATGACATGCACGAGGCTTACAGAAACTGATTTCTTCTTAACTTCAACTCACTAAACTATTTGTCAAGATCGCTACCTAAAAATCATTGTACAATGAGAAGTGAATTTCACAAGCTCAGTGAATTAAATTTACTAAAAGTACTCATTTGTATAAACAGTCTTTTAATATTTAAATCAATTTATATCTCATATACTTGACACTAGCACTCTACTATCCCTACACATGTCATCATATCCATTCTCTATCGATCTCTTTCTCTTATTTATTGGATCACCTTAATACCATCAATTATTTCCTAATTTCCTCGCAATGTGGGTCACATCATAAATCTACTATAACAATAACAATAACACACCATACCTCAGCATTTCAATCATCTTATCGTCACAACTGTCTCTTTCTGTGAGACTCAATCATCTATAATTAAATTCACAATAATACATCACACCTCAGCATTTCAATAATCTTATTATCATAACTGTCTCTTTCTGTGAGACTCAGTCATCTATTATTGTATTCACAATAATACACCACACCTCCGCATTTCACTAATGTTATCATCATAACTGTTTCTTTCTGTGAGACTCAATCATCTATAATTTAATTCACAATTAATACATCTCACATCAATATTTCACTAATGCAAGCAATAATTAAAACAGATGCAATGCATGAATGATTATGATAGGAATGTCTTCCCACCTGTCGACAGGTTGTTATTATCTTAGACCGGCTGCCTTCCCGGTTCTTTCAGCTCTTCCCGGCTGCCATGGGATTTATTTCCCAGCATATACCGGCTGGCACAGTTTTTCAATTAGATCGGCTGCCTTCCCGGTTCTTTTCTTTCTCTTTTAATGCATATACATATGAACAATGATGTGAAATATGCATATAAACAGTAATATAAAAATCACATGAAATCAAAATATTTAAATTGACTATCCTGATTTTTTCTCAAATTATATAAAAATTCTACTAAAATCCACTTATCCCAAATCACATCAAATCATCCATTAGAGCTTGTCAAAATCCACTAAATTTCATCCCAAATCATATCAAATTATCCATCCAAGTTTGTCCAGATCCACTAAATTTCATTCCTAATCACATCAAATCATCCACAAAAGCTTATCAATATCCACTAAAATTCATCTCCTCATAATTCGTGCTAAAACATCAATATAATTCATCAATAATTTATTTATCTCTTTTATTCTCAAATAAACTTTTATTTCCAAAAATATTATTTCTCACCAAAAAAATATTTCTACATGTCCAAATTTCCTATCATACCTATAAATCAATTTTTCATCTATCACCCAAGCATACATCAATAATTTACTTTAATATTATCACTAAATATTTCATTTTTATTTAGCTACCTGTGGATCACCTCCTTGCATTTCCTGTTTCTCTAAAAAATTCCCCCAGTTGTAGATCGTCAACACCTGACATCATATTTATATAAATTTTCTAATTTATTCTTCAATTCGATATAAACCACACACTTTGAAAATTCCCACTTTGAATTCAGGGAAACTTCATAAATATCAGAAATTCAAAAATAAACATTATGATATTACCTTATACTTTTCTGATAGCTATTCTTGATTCTCTATGAAATTCCGCAGAAACTTCTTCAAAATTTTGCTCTTTCGATTTCTTTTTAAATCTCCAAATGTTTTGAGAAACTAGAAATTGAAAGAAACTGAACGATTTCGTTCAGTATACAACTTATATATATATATATAAGAAAAGTTTGCTTCAGCCGTTGGCCCCCCTCCCAATTCTTCAGCATTTTAAAAAGCCTCAATGTTTCAAAAACGTGGAGTACTCTCTCCACCTACTGCCTCTTTGACTTTTTTTTTTAGAAAAATAATATATATATACTTTTTCTTTTCTTTTCCTTTCTTCCTTCCGGACGTTCTAGACATCCAAATTTTTTTTTAATAATAATAATTTTTTTCTTTTCTTTTAATGACATCTACGTCCCAGAATTTTTTTTTCAAAAGAATTATTTTACTCAATACTTAGTCCTTTACGTAAAATATATTATTTTACTTTCATACCATATTTATTAAATTACTTTTTTACCCTTACTTTACAAATATGGGTATTACAAATCTACCCACCTTACAAAAATTTCGTCCCCGAAATTTCCATATCTAATTCTAGAAACCAAAAGTGAATAATACTTCTTCATAATTGTCTCACGCTTTCACGTAATCTCTTCAATATCATTATTCTGCCACATAAATTTAAACTAGTGAAATTATTTTATTACACAGGACTTGCTTTTTTTTTTTTTTTGTCTAAAATTCTCTCTATACTTGTATATAAGCTCAATCTTTCTGAATTTCTATAGCTTAGCTCGAAATATCATGTAAACACTTTCTTAAAAGTGAAACATGAAATACATTATATAAATGTTTTAATTCTGGAGGCAAATCCAAGTTACTCACAACTAATCCAAATTTCTCAATCACCTCACAGGGTCCCACAAACCTCAGATTCAACTTTCCTTTCCTGTTTAAATCTCAATACACCTTTTCATTGAGATATTTTTCCATACACCCCATCACCTTCTAGAAACTTAAGAGGTTTACTCTGTGCTGCTTTACAGTTCTCTATAACCAATTTGTTCCTCTTAGATGTTAATTTAATAATTTATTAACCAAATATATTTCTCTCTCCCATTTCTTCCTAATATAAATGAGCTCTACACCTTCGACCATACAATGCCTCAATCGGTGCCATCTCAATATTAGTTTGTTACTGATTATTATTAGCAATTTCAATTAATGGCACGTAAGTATTCCAAACTTATTGAGGACTCATCACACTTGCCCTTAACATATCTTCTAGTACTCTAAAATCCTTCCTATTTGAGCATGAAAAATTATATTAAATTTCAACTGCGTACCCGTGGCTTTCTAAAAACCTCTCAAAATCAAGATGTAAATTTAGCATCTTTATATGACACTATTCTCAATAATACTCCATACCACTTCAAAATCTCCACTATATCCTTCTTAAATCCTGACCACCAGAAATTCTGTCTCTATCCTCTATACAGCTTCTTATTATTCGGGTGCATCGAATTTACATCATCATGTGCCTTTCTTATTATCTCCTTCCTCAACTTCACATTATTGGAAACACAATTTCTATGTTCCAATACCAGGATACCATCATTTCAAGTTTTTGAACTCATATTGCTTTCTAGTAAGCACTCAATACTTAATCTTTTCTATCTCTTCATCTCTACCTTGCATCTCTAAAGCATTTTACTATGGATGACTGTACAATCATATTCGTTAACCATGATCCTCTATCACTAATATTCAACTTCATTCTTCTCTCTTTTAAATCTATCATCAATTTCACATCAGGGCTCCCACTAGCAGTTAACTTTCTTATAAACTTTCTACTCAATGTATCAACTATCACCTTCACATTTTTCTAGATGATAGTGAATTATACAATCATCATTACTAATCAACTTCATCTCCCATCTCTGCCTTCAATTCAACTCTCTCTGGATAGGTAAGTATGTCCAACTTTTATAACTCATGACTATCTCACAAGTGGCTCCATACTGATGATGTCTCCAATCTTTACTATAACACTCAATTTTAAGTCATGAGTAGGGAAATTTCTTATCATGAATCCTCAATTGCCTAGAAGTATAGCCCACCACTTTCCTATGTTACACATATCCCAACCATTGATGTGACGTATCACTATACACCACAAATCCTTCATCACTAGAAGGAAACACCAATACTGGAGCTGTAGTTAACATCTTTTTTTTTAATAATTAGAAGTTTTTCTCACACTTCCCTCATCATACAAATCCCACTTTTTCCTTGGTCAGTCTATTCAACCATATTTCAATAATAAAATTTTTTGAAAGGATCTTCTATAATAACTAGCTAACCCTAAGAAGATTTTGATCTCAGTCACATTAGTTGGTCTCTCCCAACTTAATATTGTCTCTAACTTTTGTAAATCTACTACTATTCATTTCCTGATATTACATTTCCAAGAAAGTTATTTCATTCAATCAACACCTACACTCAGAGAACTTTGTATATAATTTCTCTTTCTTCAGAATCTCCAACACACTGTCTAATTGTTTCACAGGTTGTTCTTCCTCCTTAGAATACATCAGGAAATCAAATACAAACATAAACTTGTTAAGATATGGTTTAAACACTTGATTTATCAAATCCATGAATGTTTTTGGAACATTAGTAAACCTAAATGGCATCACCAGAAACTTATGACCATCACGTGTTATAAAAGCAGTCTTAGACATGTCTCATTCTTTTATTATCAAATAGGTGATAACCTAATCTCAAATATATCTTAGAAAATACTTTCACTCCTTTCTCTGCTCAAATAATTTATTTATCATGAGTAAAAGATCTTTGTTCTTATTCAACTATCTGTAGTCTATACACACTCTTATCGTTCCATCTTCATTCTTCAATAACAACACCTGACTCCCCAAATACATTAGGTCAGATAAATTGTTTATCCACAAATTCTTAAAATGGCACGTTCAACTCTCTCAATTCAGCTGACGTCATTCTGTAGGGGGCTATTAAATATATGTGATGATCCTGGTATCACATCAATTAGAGAAATTAATCTCCTTACTTGGAGGCAACCTAGGCAACTCATCAAAAATTTCATTAGAATAATCTTTCACCACCAAGATTTATTCTAACTTCCTATTTTCCTGTTTAGAATCCATTATGTATACCAAATATTTCTCCCAACCCTTCTTCAACCATCTCCTAATGGTTAAAGAAAAATGAGATAGTTCGAGAGTATCTTATGTTCTCTCTGAAAGTTACACTTCTCATGTCCATATCTCGAACACTACATTCTTTTTGGAACCAATAACCATACTCAAAGATAATAAATCAACTTCAGATTTTCTATCACTGTTACGAATCACACAACCCTCGTAAATATTTATGATTTTCTTTCTATCTCTAGTGAGAACTTTAACAAAAATATTTTGCAATCCAAGGATTAATACATCAATAGATTTCATATGAATACTTGATGCAAAAGAATGGGTTGCATCAAAATCAACCAACATTGATATATCCACCTTTTCTATATACAAAGTACCACAAATTAGAACAATTATGGGATAAAATATATCTATGACAAACTTGTATCTTCAATCATATATCAGATTTCCACTTACTCTTGGTAGTATACTTACTTCCTCTGTCATGACTTCCAGTTCCCATAATCTATCTCCCAAATCTAAGGATTCCACCAATAATATTCTGAGATACAAAAGTAACAGATCCTGCTTGCCTCTGACTATGTACTTCAGTTTTCTGTGATAAGGAATGCCTCCTCTAGGGTGGTCTCTCACCCTGTACACTCATACTATTACAATCTCTATAACCTTCATGTCTAAGCCTCTTTAACCACTATATCTCTTTCCCTTAAACTCCATCACATCCTTCTCAATCTAAAGTGTTGTATCCACCAATCTAACACAATTCATATGCCTTATGTAAGATAGTTTTGATCAAACCTTAAAACATAGTTCATCTATGAACCTCTTATACTTCTTCTCCTCTAGGTTTACCATCTCTGGTACAACCATTGACTAGACCACAAATCTGCTATCATACTGAGCCACAGTCAACCCATCTACCCCAAATAAATAAATCTCTATTTTGTTGGGCTCTAAAGGTCTAAGGAAAGTATTTATCAAAGAAAACCTCCTTAAACCTATTCCAGGTTAAGGGTTTATCAATATCTGTACTTACCTTGGAAAGAATATTCTTTCATTATTCTAGGGCCTCTCTCTCTAACTTGAATGTAGCAAAGACGACCCTCTGCCTGTTAGTCATTGGTAAAATATCAAATAAATCTCTCTACATGTTTCTTCCAAAACTTAGGCTTAAAAGAATTTATAGATCTTTTAAACAACACCGCATTCAACTTAACAATCTCCCTGCATAATCTCACTTTTCCCCCCTTTTTAAACGTTCATCATTACTGGATTTACAACCTCAAACATTGCTTCAGCCTGTCCATCAAGTATATGCTATGAGTTATCAGTTCTATCATTTATTACATTCATTTTTCTTATGATCATGTGTAAGAGCTTGTCTTAGCTCTTCTCTTTCAACTTCAGATTTTCTCACACCTTTACTAATATCAATTATATTTACTAATATCAATCCTACTATCAGCACATTCTCTTCTAGGAACCACAAATTCAGACTCAACCTCGACTTGTAAAACATATTGGGGCCTACCACGCTCTCTCCAATCAATAATTCTAACTCTAACTCTAACGCGTCCACGTGTCATCCTTAGACTCTTCATTAAAATATCATTTATTTTAATCTTTCACTTTCTTAATTTTTATGCAGTCTACAGAAACATAAAACCTAATACTCTGATACCAAAATTGTAACGACCCATCCCGGGTTGGCCACCCCTGAAACAGTGTCATCACATTTTGAGAATCCCAGCACGACACATATATGCAACAATAAATAACACCAAAAGAATTTTTTTTACATCAATCCAACCTTTAAACATTTTATCCAACGTAAAATGCATGAGTATTTAAAAATAAATATTTTATTTTATTTATCTCATTAGTCTGAGGATGATAACACGCACGAGGTTTACATAAACTGATTTCTTCTTAACTTCAACTCACCAAACTATTTGTCAAGCATGCTACCTGAAAATCATTGTAAAATGAGGAGTGAGTTTCACAAGCTTAGTGAATTAAATTTACTAAAAGTACTCATTTGTATAAACAATCTTTTAATATTTAAATCAATTTGTATCTCCTACACTTGATACTAGCACTCTACTATCTCTACACATGTCATCATATCCATTCTTTATCAATCTCTTTCTCTTATTTATTGGATCACCTTAATACCATCAATTATTTCCTAATTTCCTCGCAATGAGGGTCACATCATAAATCTACCATAACAATAACACACCACATCTCAGCATTTCAATCATCTTATCGTCATGACTGTCTCTTTCTGTGAGACTCAATCATCTATAATTAAATTCACAATAATACACCACATTTCAACATTTCAATAATCTTATCATCATAACTGTCTCTTTCTGCGAGACTCAATCATCTATAATTATATTCACAATAATACATTACACCTCAACATTTCACTAATCTTATCATCATAACTCTGTCTCTTTTTGTGAGACTCAATCATCTATAATTTAATTCACAATTAATACATCTCACATTAATATTTCACTAATGCAAGCAATAATTAAAACAGATGCAACGCATGAATGATTATGATGGGAACGTCTTCCTACCTGTCGATAAGTTGTTATTACCTTAGATCGACTGTCTTCCCGGTCCTTTCATTCTTATTTAGACCTGTTGCCTTCCCGGTTCTTTCATTCTCATTTAGACCGGCTGCCTTCCCAGTTCTTTCATTCTCATAAGACCGGTTGCCTTCCAGGTTCTTTCAGCTCTTCCTGGCTGCCACGAGATTTATTTCCTAGCATATACCGGTTGGCACGATTTTTTAATTAGACCGACTGCCTTCCCGGTTCTTTTATTTCTCTTTTAATGCATATGTATATGAACAATGATGTGAAATATGCATATAAACAGTAATATAAAAATCACATGAAATCAAAATATTTAAATTGACTATCCTAATTTTTTCTCAAATTATATAAAAATTCTACTAAAATCCACTCATCCCAAATCACATCAAATCATCCATTAGAGCTTGTCAAAATCCACTAAATTTCATCCCAAATAATATCAAATTATCCGTCCAAGTTTGTCCAGATCCACTAAATTTCATTCCTAATCACATCAAATCATTCACCAAAGCTTGTCAATATCCACTAAAATTCATCTCCTCATAATTCGTGCTAAAATATCAATATAATTCATCAATAATTTATTTATCTCTTTCATTCTCAAATAAACTTTTATTTCCAAAAATATTATTTCTCACCGAAAAATATTTCTACATGTCCAAATTTCCTATCATACCTATAAATCAATTTTTCATCTATCACTCAAGCATACATCAATAATTTATTTTAATATTATCACTAAATATTTCATTTTTATTTAGACTACCTAAAGTAAATCCAACTCACCACGTAGCTCTTAAAGCTACCCGTGGATCACCTCTTTGTCTTTCCTGTTTCTCTCAAAAATTCCCCCGGTTGTAGATCGTCAACACCTGACATTATATTTATATAAATTTTCTAATTTATTCTTCAATTCGATATAAACCACGCACTTTGAAAATTCCCGCTTTGAATTCAGGGAAACTTCATAAATGTCATAAATTCAAAAATAAACATTATGATATTACCTTCTACTTTTCTGATAACTATTATTGATTCTCCATGAAATTCCGCAGAAAACCCCTTCAAAATTTTGTTATTTTGATTTCTCTTTAAATCTCCAAATGTTTTGAGAAACTAGAAATTGAAAGAAACTGAACGATTTCGTTCAATCTACAACTTATATATATATATATATAAGTTTGCTTCAACCATTGGCCCCCCTCCCAATTCTTCAGTATTTTAAAAAGCCTCCATGTTTCAAAAACATGGAGGACTCTCTCTCCCCTCACAAATTCACTTGGCAGCAGGTGATGCCACCTGTTGCTTGTTTGATTTTTTTTAGAAAAATAATAATTAATATATACATATATATATATATATATACATACATACTTTTTTTTTCTTTTCCTTTCTTCCTTCTGGATGTTCTAGACATCAAGATTTTTTTTAATAATAATAATTTTTTTCTTTTCTTTTAATGACGTCCACGTCTCAGAATTTTTTTTTTCAAAAGAATTATTTTACTCAATACTTAGTCCTTTACGTAAAATATATTATTTTATTTTCATACTATATTTATTAAATTACTTCTTTACCCTTACTTTACAAATACGAGTATTACAGCTAGTAAGCCTTAAACCCAAAAATAACCCTCGAGTGAGAGAGAGAAATTTTGTAAAGAGAAAGAAAGAAATTGGAAAACTCTTTCTGATTTTATTGAATCGTTGAATATTGGTTGATGATTTTAATGAGGTAGCTTGACCCAATTTATAGGGAAGCTCCTAGCAACTAAAAAGGAAAATAAAATAGTACTACTCCTACAAGGAGTTGCGGTAAACTAAAATAGGAAATACTACTTCTAGAAGGAACCATGAAATAGGAAAATAAGTAATTGTAGTCCTATAAGCAAGCAGTGAACAAAATAGGAAAAAATGAAAACTACAGGGCGTGGGCGCAATATAGCGTGCTCAGGTAGGATCCGTGAGGCATGGGCCTGACGTTATTGTTGGTTCCGGGCTTGTGCGCTTGGACGCTGGCATTGTTACTAGTCCTGGGCTTGTGCACAGGGGCGCTGACATTGTACTTGTCCTAGGCTTGTGTGCGCAGAAGCTAGGGCGAGGCTTGCATGTAAGATACGTGGCACACGATGGTGTGGTGGTACAATGGGTTGGGCCATAACATTCTCCCCCACTGATTTCGGTGACGAGACACGATGGTGTGGTGATACAGTGGGTTGGGCCATAACATTCTCCCCCTCTGATTTCGGTGACGCCCTCGTCACCTACTGATCTTCTACAAATTCTTCTTGTCTACTAAGAGTGTACATAGTCGAACTTGGCAAGAAAGTATTGCCACCTTGCTTGTTTTGCGGAAAGTTTCTTTTGAGTTTGAAAGTAAGTCGTAGTGATATTTTCAGTCTTCACGGTGAACTTGCTCTCTAGCAAGTAATGCCTCCATACTCGAAAACACTGGACAAATGCTATCATTTCCTTTTCCTGTACAGTATAATATCGCTCAGTATCATTGAGTTTACGATTTCATAGCCAATAAGATGCCCATCTTGCATCAAAACTACCCCAATAGCAAAATCAAAGGCATTAGTTGCACCTCAAAAGGCTTGATGTAATCGTGGAATGCTATAATAGGTTCCTTTGTAACAACTTGTTTTAATTCTTCAAAAGCTCGAGCCCATTTCTCAGACCAATCCCAAGAACATCATTTTCTTAGTAAATCCATCAAAGGAGCCGAAATATAGGGATACTTCTAGATAATTTTTTGGTAGTAGTTAACCAACCCAAGAAAAGATCTCAACTTCGTAGCTCTAGCAGGTTCCTTCCAATCTCTGATTGTGCAGATTTTTGCTCCACCCATATGGACTTTTCCTTGCCCCACAATATGTCCAAGAAAATCTACTACCTCTTGTCTAAACAAACATTTTTCCTTCTTGGTATACAACTCATTGTTTGGCAGGGTTTTGAGGACTTAAGTTAAATGTGTCGTATGCTCTATCAAGTCTTGACTATAAACAACAATATCATCAAGATATACAACCACGAACCTATCAAGAAAAAGGGTCAGCACTTTGTTCATGAGGGTGAAAAATGTAGTGGGGTCGTTGGTTAACCCGAACAGAATGACTAAGAATTCAAAAGATCCATATCTCATCATACAAGATAATTTCGGTTCGTCTCTGTTGAATTTAATAATTGAAAATAAATTATGTCTTATTATTCTTAATTGAATATAATATAATTGGTTAAATATATAGACTTGCGAATACTAAGTCTAATAGAACTAGAATACATATTAAGAATTCTATTAGGACTCTCAACAGTTTCTTTTAGCAATGTGCACTTGATAATATCCCGAACACAAATCTAGTTTGGTAAAGTACCTAGCACTACCAAGTTGAACAAATAAATCTGCAATTAGAGGAATAGGATACTTTCTTTCTACAGAAATTTTGTTGAGGGCTCAATACTCAATGCATAGCCATAAGGATCCATCCTTCTTCTTTATAAATAGCACAGGTGCTCCAAAGGGACTTTTAGAGAATATGATGTATCCAACATCAAGCAATTCCTTTAACTGTCTCCGTAAATCTTCATGTTTAGGAAGAGCTATTTGATAAAGCACTGGGACTGGTAGATTGTTCCTGGGTTCTAGTTTAATAACATGGTCCACTTTTCTCCTGGGTAGTAGTTGTTCGGGCAATTTGTTGGGCATTGCGTCGCGGAATTCCTCTAGTGTAGCTTGGATTTCTACAAGTATGTTTTCCTACCTTGACACAAAGTCTTCTTTCATGTTTAAAGCAACTAAGAATGTGAACTCCTCTTTCTTAAGTCGTCGGGAAAACTTCATAGTCGAGAGCATACCACCCCACTCACTTTCTCGCTTAGATGGAACTAAGCAACAAGTGCAGTTCTTTTTTATGCACATTGTGTTGGAGTGCAGTATTTAGAGGGCTTTTACTTTGTCAAGGAATTTTTGTTTGATAACAAGATCATAAATGTCGAGGATTACAATTGGCAAGTCTTCATTTCCTCTCCATTCTCCTAGGACCATAGGTACTCCTTGAGCAACACCAATAATGAGAATGGCTTTGGAATTAATGATCATCACGGTCGCAACTTCCAATGCAACTTCTAATCATAACCTCTTTATAGTAGCATCGAACATAAAGAGATGAGATGCACCTATAATCACTAAGGTACTGACCTTTTGTCCTGCCAACATGGTTTCCACGAACATAGACTCATGCGGTTATTCTTCTACTCGAGTGTGTATAGCATTAAGGGGTAACAAGGATGCAAACTTTGCATTTATTTCCTGTTCATTAGGATCAGCCATAAACGCAGCAAGTTTTTGGTGTTTGGGGTACTCAAGAGCACGATGAGGTCTCTCACATATAAGCAAGAAATCCTTGGTTGGGTTTGGGTGGAAGACTCATCTTGATATTGTTTCATTGTTTTGGTGTCTCTAGGCGATTTGTTTCACCCATATCCGCTCTATCTGGCCCTATTAACATTTGGCTCCCTTCTTCTAAACTCGACAGGGGATTCGACCACTACTGTGGCATGTGCAAGATCTTGTACACCTTTCCGCTGTAACCTCCAATTTAGCCTATCTTGACAGTCCGTCCGTAAAAGCAAAGAAAGTGTCTCTATTGCCCATGTCAAGTATTTTCAACAATAATTCTGAGAACTCTGAACATATTCCTAGATTATTCTTTCTTTTTATTGAAGACGACAGAGCTTTCTATGTGTCGGATCTTCATCATGTTTAGGATAGAACTGTCTCTTCAACTCTATCTTGAACTCGCCCTATGTGTATATGGTACAATTTATTTTTCATATATCCTCACATCAACGTATCCACCAAATAATAGCTACATTATTCTAACAAAACAGGCACAACACATACCTTAGAAGTATCATCATGTATACCCGTAACATTTAAGTATCTCTCGAGTCCCTAGAGGAAGCTATCAATTTCTCGAGCACTCTTAGAACCCTCATAGTTCTTTGGTTTTGGCACTTCTATTCTTAGTGTGGCAATCGTAGTTCTTGTGCTATTGATTATTGCGGTCTTACACAAAACCAGTTCTTCCCTGAGCCATTCAACCTCATTCTTAATATCAAACATTTCAGTTTCAAGTTGTTAGAGTTTGTGCATACTTCACAGGTCTAGATCTGTAGAACCCCCGACGACCATGGGGTCCCACTTATGTATTGGGCCTAATTTTTTGCTTGATAGTTTGGGCTTATGCCCATGAATAGCCATGGTTTTGTAGCAAGGCAAAAAATCTAATTAGGGTATCTTAAGTTTCTTATAAATATTCTCTATGTACTGAATGCACATTGAAATGAGAGATTTGTGAGGTTGATAATAGTGAAACTTCTGGTAGGATGTAATCCTATTCTGGGGTGAACCTGGGTATATTATACCTTATTTTATTTGTTTATAATTTGTATGATTGACAGGTCTCAAACCGTTCAATTAGTATCAGAGCAAGATTCGAGGATTAACGATCAAAGATGTCGATTGGATCACGGATTCAAATCGAGAAGTTCGAAAGGAAGAGCTTCGAGTTGTGAAAACTGAAGATGTAAGATCTACTCGTGGATAGGGATCTATGGACAGTGATAGTCGATGAGATACCGAAGAGTACGATGAGCATGATGGCAACGTCCACGGCAGAAACGACATCACCGGTGGTGGTTTCGGCATCATCTTCAATGGCCATCACGAAGTGGGAGAAACTCTATCGAAATGCATGAAGTTTGATTCGACTGTGCCTGGTCGATTCTGTCTTGATAAACATTTCTAGAGAGAAAACTGTGAAATAACTCTAGAAAAAGCTGGAAAACCTTTATGAGAGTAAATCTTTGGTAAACAAACTGTTTTTGCTGAAGAAGTTGTACAACCTTCGGATGGCTGAGGGCGATTCTTTCTCTGTTCATCTACATGAGTTCAATACTTTGATAGGTCAGTTATTGTCCATCAGTTTTGATATGATGGATGACGATAAGGCTATTACACTGCTCTGTTCACTGCTTGATTCATGGGATAACTTAATAGTTACAATTGGTAGTGGTACGACTGATCTATCATTTGAGAATGTCATGGAAGCCTTGTTGTCTGAGGAGATAAGGCGGCAGAGTATAAAAAAGTTTTTAAATGAGGTATTATCTATAAGAGAGCGAACCTATGATAGAGACTACAAGTAGTCTAGTGATAAACCCAATTTCAAAGGAATATCGATAAGTAGAGATAAATCTGGGTTGAAGTGTTGGAAGTGTAGGAAGCACGGACATCTAAAGAAGGATTGCAGACGTAAGAGTGTGAATCTTAAAAAGTGGACAGGTGAGAGATCAGCTTCAGGAAACAAGACTTAAATATGGTGTCCTGTTTAGCTCAATTAGATCAAATTGTTTAGATAATTGACACAGGAACATCCTTTCACATGACACCTCACATAGACTGGTTTCATGAGTATGAAACCTTTGATGGGGAAAAATTTTATTAGGAGATAACTTTATAGTGAAAATTATTGGTCATGAGAAGGTGAAGTTGAAGATGAATGATGGGACAGCCAGGACACTTCCAGGTGTGATGCATATTTCAGGCCTCAATAGGAACTTGATGTCAGTCAGCAAGATGATAGATGAGAGAATGAATTTTAGCTGTGACAAAAATTCGTGCAAGATGACTCGTGGATCACTAGTAATCATATGAGTTGTTCGGTATGGTACGTTATACAAATTACTAGGAAATACAGTACAAAGTCAGTGTAGTGAAGGTTTTATCTCTAAAGATGAGACTCATGATGGGGTGAAGTCCTTTATGTTATGGCATCAAAGGCTTGGGCATATCGATAAAAATGGATTATCTATTTTAAAGTCGAAGCAGGTGGTGAAGGAAGTCCCAAATTACTTAATGGGATTCGATTTCTGTGAACATTATCTACATGGCAAGTAGAACCGTGTGAGTTTTAAGTCCGCTGGCACGAAGGCGAAGGGTATTCTGGATTTGATACATAGTGATGTGTTTGGGCCAGTCCCGGTCCAATCTCTTAGAAAATCAAGGTATTACATCTCTTTCATTGATGATTTTTCAAGGTATGCATGGATTTACTTCATTAAGGGTAAAGCTAAAGCATTTGATAAGTTCTGTGAGTTTAAAGCATTGGTAGAAAATCAGATGGAAAGAAAAATAAAAAGTACTGATAACAAGTAATGGAGGGGAATTTTGCTCAGGCAAGTTTGAGAAATTCTATATGGTAAGCGGCATTGCAAGACAAAAAACAACTCCATAAACACCTCAACAGAATGGGGTGGCTGAGAGACTCAATCGGTCACTCATTGAGAAATCAAAGAGTATACTGAGTTGTGCAGGCTTGAAGCAGGTGTTCTGGGCAGAGGCGATGGATATGGTATGTTATCTGAAGAGCAGGGCATCTACATCAGCTTTGCAGGATCAAACACCATTTAAGGCACTATTAGGGAAGAAGCCGAGTTTGGCTCATGTTAGGGTGTTTGGGTATGATGATTATATGCATATGCCAAAAGAAAAGATGAACAAACTTGATAGCAAATCAGTGATGTGCATTTTTATTGGTTATAAGGATGGGTCAAGGGGTACAAGTTATAGAATCCAAAAAACATGAGTATAGTTTTTAGGAGAGATGCTGTGTTCAGAGAAACCAAAAGGAATGTGATGGTTATCTAAGATGTACCGAAACAGCCAAAGTAGGTTCAGATTGATCTTAACTCGAGAGATAAAGAGTGGAAGACTACCCTACAGAGTACATAAGATACTTCAGATTCTGAATCAGTTGGCTCTGAGCACGATATTCATGTTTTTGATGTAGAGGATGAGGATTCAGATGCTGACTCAGGGGTAGAAACCACGTCTGTCATGAGAAGATCCACACGGGTTAGGAGGCCCCCCACCAGGTATTCCCTTAGTGCTTGCAGTGCATTATATGCTTTAAATATTATTGGTGATTATCCTAGCACAGTGAAAGAGGCAAGGAACTTGGAGGATACAAATCTGTGGGTGGATGCTATAAAAGAGAAAATGCAGGCACTAGACAGGAATGAAACATGGAGCCTTGTGAAATTGCCTATAGATAGGAAGAAAATTATGTGCAAATAGGTTTTCAAGAAGAAAACAAATGCAGATGGAATGGTAGAAAAGTATAAGGCACGTCTAGTTGCAAATGGGTACTCGCAAATAGAAGGAATTGACTATGGTGAGATATTTTCCCCTGTAGCAAAGTTGACATCTATTAGATTTGTCTTATCCATAGCACCTTCTTATGATCTAGAGATGGGGTAACTAAATGTGAAGACAGCTTTCCTTCACGGGGACTTAGAGGAGGAATTTACATGAAACAACCTAAAAGTTTTGTGAGAAAAGGCAAGGAAGAGTCGGTTTGTAAATTATGGACTAAAGCAGTCACCACGGATGTGGTACTAGAAGTTTGACACATGTGCCATTCTGCTTGGGTACACTCGCAGCTATGTTGATCACAACATCTATGTGAAATGATTAGGGGTTGATTTTGTCATTTTAACCTTGTACGTTGATGATAGGTTTTTGATTTGAAATAATGGGAAGATGATTAGCACTATGAAGGCATCTTTGGCAAGCCAGTTTGACATGAAAGACTTAAGGCTAAAAAACTTTATCTTGGGCATGCAGATAAAAAGGGATCGTGAAAATCAAAAACGGTGGCTAAGTCAAAAAAAGTGTTGAAGAAATTTAACATGTTTGGCAGCAAGCCGGTAGGTTTTTCCGTGCCTTTGGGAACTAAGTTATCTATGGAACAATGTCTGAATATGGAGGAAGAAGCTGAAGAGATGGCGCATGTACCTTATGCTAGTGCAGTTGGAAGCTTGATGTACGCCATGGTATGTACGAGACCAAATATTGCCCAAGCAATGGGAGTATTTAGCAAATATATGTCTAATTCTGGGAAAGAGCATTAGACTGCAATCAAAAGAGTTCTTAGATATCTTCGTGGCATGTTAGAGTTTGCATTGTGTTATGGAGGTATGGAAGGTAAGAAGAATCTTGATGTTGTAGGATCGGTTGATACTGACTAGGGATGAGACATTGATAGCAGGAGGTCTACAAGTGGATATGTGTTTAATCTGTTTGGTGAGGTGTTAAGTTGGATGAGCAAGAGACAAAGTATTTTTGCTCTTTCATCCACAGAAGCAGAGTGCATGGCGATAATTCATACTGGAAAAGAAACAGTTTGGTTTCAAAGGTTGTGTTTTGAGCTTGGGTTTAAACAAAGAGTAGTGAAGGTGAAATGTGACAATCAATGTGCTATCTTCTTAGCAAAGAATCATGTATTTCATTCACGGACGAAGCACATTGATATCCAATATCACTTCATCTGGGAAAATATTGAAGAAAATGTGATAATCTTAGAGAAAGTCAATACAACAGTGAACAACGCAAGTTTCTTGACTAAAGCAATTAGTCTAGCAAAGTTTGAGTGGTGTGTTACTGAGATGGGCATTAAAGAAATAGAGTTCTGGGAAGTTTTTCATGTGTGTGAAATATTTCATTTAGGCCTTGTACATGTTTTAGGTTTGGTTTTTTGCTTGACAATTTAGGCTTGGGCCTATGAATAGCCGTGGTTTTGCAGTAGGGAGGAAACCCTAATTAGGGCGTCTTAAGTTGCTTATAAATATTCTCTATCTACTGAGCGCACATTGAAATGAGAGATTTGTAAGGTTGAAAATAGCGAAACTTTTGGCAGGATGTAGCCCTATTCTGGGGTGAACCTGGGTATATCGTGTCTGGAAGTATACAAATCGAGTACTTCTAGTAAATTTAATTCACTGAGCTTGTAAAGCTCACTCCTCATTATTAAATAATTTCAGGTAGCGAGCAAGACAGATAGAATTGTGAGTTGAGATTCAGATTGAATCATTTTCTGTAAGCCACATGGTCCACATCCTCATACTAATGGAAAAAAAAATTGTAAATATCCATGCTTTATATGTTGTATATATTATTTCAGTTGGGATTTTAATGGATTGATGTATATACACACACACACATACACACATTCTGTTGATGTATGTTTTTATATTGTTGCGTATATGTGTCATGCTGGGATTTCAAAACGTAACGACACCGTCTCGGGGGTGGCCAACCTGGGATAAGTCATTACAATTTTTGTATCAGAGTATTAGGTTTTATGATTCTGTAGACTGCATAAAAATTTAAAGAAGTAGAAGATTTCAATAAACTACATTTTAATGCAGAGTCTGAGGATGGCATATGGACGTGCTAGAGGTAGAGGTAGAGGTAGAGTTCAGAATCAGAGAGGACGTGATAAACCCCTAATATTTAGAAGAGTTGAAGTAGAAGGGGAGGTCGAGTCTGTGATTCATGCAAGGGAACAGGTTGCTAGTATAGATGGTACTAGTAGAGGTAGGAGAGAATTTGATATTAGGAGGGATGAGTTGAAAGAAGTTCTTAATCATGCTATAGAAAGAATGAATACAACAGAAGAAAGGGCTGATAATTTACAGTGAAGATTAGAGGAAAGGGGTAGAATAGAACCTGATGTGGTGAGACATGAGGCTGATGAGAGAGAGGGTGTGTTTGCACATGAGATGCAAAGGGATTTTTTTGTGGGATTTATTAAATTTAAACCCTAGTCTTTTAGAGGATCTGTAAATCTTGTTGAAGCTGAGCATTGGATTAAACATGTCGAGAAATATTTTGAAGTCTTACCATAGATAAATAGGCAGAAGGTTGTTTCTGCTTCATTTAAGCTGGAAGGTGAGGCTTCTCAATGGTAGGAGGATATTCTGCCTAGATTGAGTACACAAGTAGATCAACCCTTAACTTGGCATAAGTTTAAGGATATGTTCTTCGCGAAGTATTTTCTAGATACGTTTACAGTAAGAGAGAGATTTTAGTCATTTAAGGCATAATACTTTATCTGTGGCTGAGTATGATAGTAGATTTATAGCTCTGTCGAGGTTTTTACCTAAGTTAGTAAATACAAAAGAGAGGAAATATAAGAGATTTTTTGATAAGTTACACTATGAAATTCAGACTAAACTCTCTTATATAGGTATTAAGAATTATGCTATAATGGTGGATAAAGCATTACAGATTAAGAAGAATGTGATGGAGTTTAGAGGTAAGAGGCATTGGTTGAAGAGGTCTAGATTTGAGGGACCCTAAGGTGATAGCAGTATGGGTGTGCAAGATGGGAGACCACCCTAGAGGGGGCATTCCTTGTCATAGAGAACTATTGTACAGAGTCAGAGGCAAGCAGGATTTGTTGCTTCTGTAGCTCTGAGTAATATCGGTGGGACCCCAAGATTTGGAAGACAGGTTATAGGAACTGGGAAATATTCTAGAGGAATAAGTATGCCACCAATGGGAAGTGGTAACCTAATCTATGATCAAGATACAAGATTTTTCTTTAAATGTAATCAAATAGAGCATCTGTCTTGAAATTACCCCTACTCAGATATGCTTTGTATGTGGTGATGGAGGACATGTTAATGTAGATTTTCCAGTGGGAAAATCTATTGAGATAGGTGCTGGGGGTGTTGGGACAAGACAGGTGGAGAGAGATGGTGGATCAATGAGTATGTGGGGTAGAGGCAGAGGATTAATAACTAAGAGATGAGGCGGTAGTCAATTACAGCCCGGAGACAGCAGAATCTATGTGTTGACTCAATAGGATGCACAAACCACTCCTTATATTGTTATAGGTGTGGTATCTATTCTTAATATACTTGCTAGATTATTGATTGATCTTAGTGCAACCCATTCTTTTGCATCCAGTGTTTATATAAAATCTATTGATGCTACTATTAGTCCTTTATGCATATTGTTATTGTTAAGGTTCCTACTCGGGATAGGGTTATTATCAGGATAATTTATCAGGGTTATGTGATTAGTATGGCTGATAGAGAATTTGAAGTTGATTTGTTACCTTTAGATATGACAGATTTTGATTTAATTCTAGGGATGAATTGGTTATCTACATATCATTCTTGGTTAGATTGTTTTAAGAAGAATGAGGTGTTCAGAATACCGGGACAAGGGAAGTTTAATTTTCAGTAAGAACGTAAGATACTTACCAACTGTCTTATTTTTGCCTTGACTTCTAGTAGATGGTTGAAAAATGGTTGTGAGGGGTATTTGGCATATGCGGTGGATTCTAGAAAGGAGATTAGAAAGTTAGAAGAAATCTTAGTAGTGAAAGATTTTTCTGATGAGTTATATGGTTTGCCTCCCAACAGGGAGATTAAGTTTCTATTGAGGTGATTCTAGGATCAGCACCAATATCTATAGCACCTTATAGAATGGCACCAGCTGAGTTAAGAGAATTGAAAGTTCAGCTTCAAGAGTTGCTAGATAAACAATTTATTCGACCTAGTATGTTGCCTTGGGGAGCCCCTATGTTGTTTGTGAAGAAGGATGGAACTATGAGGTTGTGTATTGATTATAGACAGTTTAATAAGCTCACCATCAAGAATAAATATCTTTTGCCCAGGATAGATGTTTTATTTAAGCAGTAACAGGGGGCTAGGGTGTTTTCTAAGATATAACTGAGATTGGGTTATCATCAGTTGAAGATAAAGGAGAGGGACGTGCCTAAGACTGCTTTTAGGACACGTTATGGCCATCATGAATTCCTTGTGATGACATTTGGGTTAACTAATGCTCCTGCAGCATTTATGGATATAATGAATCGGGTGTTTAAACCATTCTTGGATAGACTTATGATTGTATTTATTAATGATATTCTAGTATACTCCAAGAATGAAGAGGGGCATGGGCAACATTTAGAGATAGTATTGGAAATTCTGAGGAGAGTGAAATTGTATGCAAACTTCTCTAAGAGTGAGTTTTGGTTGAGTGGCATAGCTTTCTTGGGGTATGTTGTGTTTGGAGATGGTATAGCAGTTGACCCACAGAAAGTGGAGGCAGTTTTGAATTGGGAAAGACCCACTAGCATGACTGAAATTAGAAGCTTTTTGGGGTTGACTGGTTATTATAGGAGGTTTATTCAAGATTTTCTATTATTGCTGGACCATTGACTATATTGACTAGGAGGGAAGTAAAGTTTATGTGGTCAGAAAAATGTGAGAAGAGTTTCCAGTTGTTGAAAGAGAAATTGACTACTGCTCCTTTATTAGTGCTTCTTTCTGGTGATGAAGGATTTGTGGTATATAGTGATGCATCACATCAGGGGTTAGGATGTGTGTTGATGCAACATGGGAAAGTTATAGCTTATGCTTCTAGGCAATTGAAGAACCATGAGAGGAATTACCCGACCTATGATTTAGAATTGGCTGTCATAGTTTTTTGTTTTGAAGATTTGGAAACATCACTTGTATGGAGCCACTTGTGAAATTTTTACTAATCATAAAAATTTGACGCATTTACCTACCCAGAGAGAGTTGAATTTGAGGCAGAGGAGGTGGATGGAGTTGATTAGTGACTATGACTGTACAATTCATTATCATCTAGGGAAGGCTAATTTAGTAGCTGATGTAACGACCCACCCTGGGTTGGCCACCCCCGAGATGGTGTCGTCACATTTTGAAATCCCAAGACGACACATATATACAACAATATAAAAATATATATATCAATTGAATGTGTGTGTGTGTGTATATAAATACACCAATCCTCAACCCTCAATAGGGGAATTACATTATTAAATTTTCAACTGAAATAATAAATACAACATATGATGCAAGAATATTTAAAAATATTTTTTTCCATTATTCTGAGGATGTGGACCACGTGGCTTATAGAAAATGTTCAGTCTGAATCTCAGCTCACCAATCTATTTGTCCTGCTCGCTTCCTGAAATTATTTAAAAATGAGGAGTGAGCTTCACAAGGCTCAATGAATTAAATTTATTAAAAAGACTCGATTATATACTTCCAGTCACATCTTATAATTCAATTGCTTCTAATAATCTTCCAATATTCATTCATCTATTTTCTCATAAAATTCAATAACAATATTTGTTATCACTACTCATTTCATAATTCCAACCATTATACAATCTCTTCTTAAATTAATTATCAACCATACCAATCTTTCAATCATATATTTAATCATCTCTAGATTTTGAATTCGACATCATCATTTACCTCGTCATGAGGTTCACAGCAAAAAATCAAAAAAGTAAATCAATTTTTATCATATCATACTGTCATGTTTCTTTCTCATCAGATCTGTCTCTCGGTGAGACTCCTTTGTCTATCAATCATATCACAATCAAGATTGATACTTTAGCATTCAATAAATATTTAAAACAAATACAATGCATGAATTTAAATTATCAGATCATTTGGGAACGTCTTTCCACATTTCGACATGTTTCAGCTAGACCGGCTATCTTCCCGGTTCTTTTATTTTCAATTAAACTGGCTGCTTTCCCGATTCTTTTATTTTCAACAAGATCAGCTACCTTCTTGATTCTTTTATTTTCAGATAGGTCGACTGCCTTTCTAGTTCTTTATTTTTCAGATAAATCGGTTACCTTCCCGGTTCTTTTATTTTCAGCATCTACAGGCTGTCACGGTTTTCATTTATTTTGTTTAGACCGACTGCATTCCTGGTTCTTTTCATTTCACGCATAGGCATATGAACAATAATATGAATTATGCATATAAACAATAATATAAAAACAAACCTACATTCAGACACTCAATTTAGCTGTCCAGCTCTTTCTCCAATTTATTATTTTTATCATGTTCATTAAATTATCTCCACATAATTCCTATCAAATTATCAATCATTATTTCAATAATATTGCTTCTCATTTAATAAATCTTTAACATATCAATTATTCCTATTATATCCATCAACCAACTTTCATATATCATTCAATCATAGTTTAATAATTAATTCGAATATCATCACTTTATATTTCATATTTATCTCTATTACTAAAAGTAAATCTAACTCACCACATAGTATTTAAAACTACCCGTGGATCACCTACTTGCCTTTTCTGCTCTTTCAGCAATTTCATCTGATTACTCATCGTCAACACTTACATAATATTTATATTAAAATTACTAATTTGTTCTTCAATTCTTCCATAATTTATACCCTTTAAGTTTCCATATCAAATTCCGAGTAATTTCATGTATACATAATTCAAAAAATAAAATTCATATTATTACTTTTTATTTTTCTTAGAGCTTTTCTCGACTCTCTTTAAAATTCTCCTATAAACTTCTTCAAAATTTTACTCCTTCAACCTTTCTTTCAATCCTTAGCGTTTAAAAAAATAGAGAAATTTGAATTGAAGAAAGAAGAAAATCAAACAGGATTTGGTAAGAATAATTAAAATAAAATAAAAATTATATATAGACACACACACACACACACACACACACTTACCACCCCCTACCACCGTTTCAATTGTTGTCTTGTTGTGTAACATGCATTACTTGCATGTTACTTTGACAAAACCTAGACTCCAGGTGTTGTCAACCGTTTTTCTTTCTTTTTTTCTTTTTTTCTTTTTTTTTTTTTCAGAATTTCCTTTTTTTTTTCTTTTCCTTTACACCACAACGCGTCCATTTTTTTTCCAAAAGGATTATTTTATTCAATAATAAATCTTTCATGCATATATTATTTTATTTTCCTGTAATATCTATCAAATTACTTTTTTACCCTTACTTTGCGAACACGGGTATTACAATTCTACCCATCTTATAAAAAATTTGTCCTCGAAATTTCCTTACCTAACTCAAGAAACAATTGTGAATCATATTTCTTCATAATTGCCTCATGCTCTCACGTAATTTCTTCAACATCTTTATTCCGTCAGAGAACTTTAACTAATAGAATTACTTTATTACACAAGACTTGTTTTGTTCTGTCTAAAATTCTCACTGGTACTTGTATAAAAGTCAAATCTTCATGAATTAAACTAATAATTTATGGACCAAATATATTTCTTTTTCCCACTTTTTCCAAACATATAGGAGTTCTACACCTCCTACCATACAATATCTCACACGGTGCCATTCCAATACTATATTGATGTTGATTATTATAAGCAAATTCAATCAATGGCAAGTAAGCATGAGAAACTCATCACATTTGCCCTTAATATATCTTCTATTACTATAAAAATCCTTTCTGTCTACTCATATGTTTGAGGATGAAAATTTGTACTAAATTGTAACTGCGTATCCTTGGCTTTATGAAAACCTCTCCAAAACCAAGATGTAAATCTAGCATCACTACTTGACATTATGCTAAATAGTACTCCATGCAACCTCACAATCTCAGCTACATACAGTTCAAAAAACTTTTTAGGATTCCAATTAGTTTTAATTAGAAGAAATTAAGATGACTTAGAAAGTCTATCTACTATCACTCACACTGTATCGTGAACTCTCTGGGTATGGAAAAATCCATAAAAAAAATTCATCTCACATTTTTCTATGGTCATTCAAGTATAGGAAGAGGCTATAGTAAGCCTCTCAGATGTTTGTTCTCTGACTTCACTTGTTAACAAACCAAATGATGAGTGACAAAAATTGCATATTTTGACCCCTTAATTTACATTTGTTAGCTTAGGAATTTGCTACTTTGAGTTATTTTTCATTGTTTTACAAGTTTATAAGCACTTGGAAAGGAGTTTCACTAAATTGCCAGAATTGCCTTTACATATCAGTCATTTTTGCGGATTAAACTATATTGATTTAGGAAGAACTAAGAGATGAACAATATATGCTTAGAAAGATCCGAATGTCTATTTTCTGAGGAATTTTACGGCTCGTAAATATGATTTTTCTAGAGAAAGTTATGGTAGTTTTAGTAGACAAAAGTCAGGCTGTGCGGGATTTCAACGTGGACAGAAGTTTTGAAGGGCATGTGAAGGCTTAAATCCCATATCCTACATCGGTTGGAAACACATTCTATATCCACACATCCCATATTGGATTGGAAATACATTGCACTCATGGAGTTCCCTATAAAAGCCCCATTTCATTTCATCAAAAAGGTATGCAGTCTGGAGGACTTCTGCAAGCATTCTGGTGGATCTCGAAGGCTTTGCTACCAAAAGAGGAAGTGCCGCACGACAGTTGCGAGTGGAATCTCTCTATCCATGTATTGTTAGTTTTAATTTATTTTAAGTTTTAAAATTTAAATGTTTAGCACTGTAATTGTGAAAATTATGTTCATAATTATGCGAGGCTAAAATCTTCATCGAAGGTTGAAGATGAAGCCTTGCTATTGTTTAGCATTATATTTTCAGATATGTTCGTACAATTATGATATTTTTAGTATAAATGTTCTATTTCAATTGTTTGAGTAAACTCTTATGATTGATTTTTTTAAATTGTTAAATTGGATATTCCTTGTGTTTCATCTGCTGGATACGACGGATCATTCAAATTAGATTGGATATCCATTGTGATTTGTGAATTAAACGGATACATTGGATAGTTTTGGTTTAGTTTGGGTATTTGTCGTAATTTGTATAATGGTGGATTCATGGAATGATTTGATAGATTATTTTTATATAGAACATGAAGATATATGCTTTACTTTGGTGGAGTAGATTCAGAAAACCTTATTGTTTTTATCAGTTGTTTTTAAATCAATTTAATTTAGTATATATTTCTTTGCAAGATACAATCCAAGATTCGGAACTAGGTTAAAATAGGGTTAGTTTAGATAAAAATATATTTTCCCAACGCAATTCCCTGCGAATTCGACCTCGCACTTACACAACACTATATAGCAAACGACTTGTGCGCTTGCGAGTAATTTAAAACTCATAACAAGTTTTTGGTGTCGTTGCAAGAGAGTTGTTTTGTTTGTGAAAATTAAATTTGTCTGAATTGATTTTATTTTTCTACTAGTTTAGTTAGCATTTTTGTTTTATTTTTCTTTATGTAATTTTATTCTAGTTTATTTGTTTCTATTTGCAATTGCCCATAAAGAAAAAAATAATAAAATAAAATAAAATATATATTAAAAAAAATTTCAATTTTTGTTGGCCCATTTTGTGAGTATTGTGTTTTCTGTTTTTGCATTTATTTTATATTATCTTATTGTTATTTGTTATTTATATTTTATTTTATTCTTTTGTTTCTGCTGGTTAGTTTATATTAGTGTTGTTTGTTTGGTGTATGCTTGGTTGGAGATCCCTGAACTTAGAGTCAATACCTTTAGATCTCGAACTAAAAAGAACTCTTAGGAGACAGAAGAGAACACTTGTTGAAAGAGAGACAATTGAGATGGGAGAAAATTTTTGGAGTATAAATCAACTTGAGAATGTAGAGTAACCTAGAGCTTGAAACGTGGACTTCACTACATCCCTTAGGGATTTGTTCGCACCTGTTGCGACTAACGCCCTTTCTTGCATAGTGTTGCCACCAACCAATGCTACCCATTTTGATCTAAAGCCACAGACATTGGAGGACAGCCTCAAGGATTTCATGAAGATGACTGGTCAGTCCATCAATGCAGCCAATACATACATTGTTGATAGATGTTCCATTTGTGCTAGTCCTATGAATTTAGCACAAAATTATCCATCAATGCTGGCTTTTGCCAAGTATCCCATGGAACAAGTGAATGCTTTCAATGACTATCAGAGGCAATCAAATGGATCTTACTCCAAGACTTACAACCCAGGGTGGCGAAACCATCCTAATTTTTCATGGGAGCAGAACCAACCGATGAATCAGGGAGGAGCCCTTCATCATGCTCACAATCAATACCCTCCCGGATTTCCTTCACCATTTCCAAGTCATGGTCGTTCAGTCCATCCAGCACCATCACCTACTTACCATGCTCCCACTCAAGTGCCAGTGTCGGTTTAACAGTTTCTAGAGGACACTTTTAAGGATTTTATGAAGATAACCGACTAATCCATCGGCGAAGTGAGGAGTGCAACAATGGTAAAAACCCAAACAATTGCCAAGCTAGAGAGTCAAATGGATCAAATCACAAGTCATATGGGTGAAGGAGAGAAGGTGAAGTTCAGCAGTCAACCCGTGCCCAACCTGAAGGAACAGTTTGCGGTTGGAAATTCATCAACTCCTACGCATGGGCAGGAATAAGTACACTCGATTGTCACATTGAGGTCTGGGAGACAAGTGGACAATCAAGTGGAAGAGAACCCTGCTATGCAGCAAGAGCAAGAAAGTGGCAACAAGGAGAAGAGAGATGCTGAGCCATTTACTAACACACCTACTATTAAGGATCTCCCTAGGTCGTTTGTACCTAAAGCGCATTACCTTGAGAGATTACAAGTGCCCAAGAAAAGAGAGGAGTCTGAGGACATTCTGAAGGCATGCTTTGCTCAGTTCGGAGAAGATTTAGATTTGGATAAGTTACTTGCGCAAGCGAATGCTATTTTGGAGTCTGCTCCTCGGGAGAGCAATGAGATGGAGGAGACCGCAGCACCTGAGCCCCCCCACAAAGAACTTAAGCCTTTACCAAATAATCTTAAGTATAAGTTCCTAGGTCCAGTAGATTTTTTGCCTGTGATTATAGCTTTAGATTTGGTTAATGCTCAAGAGGAGAAATTATTGGACGTTTTAGGAGAGCACAAGGAAGTTATCGGCTGGACTATTGAGGATATCAAAGAGATCAGCCCCACGATGGTGATGCACAAGATACATTTGGAGGAGAATGCCAAGTTATCAAGGGAGCCACAGAGAAGGCTCCACCCAACTATGCAAGAGGTTGTGAGGACTGAAATGATAAATTTGTTAGATGCAGGGATCATTTATCCAATCTCTGATAGCAAGTGGGTGAGCCCGATTCATGTCATGCTCAAGCGGGCTGGATTGACAGTAGTGAAGCCTAAGGATAACGAGTTATTGCCAACTCGTTTTCAATCAGGATGGAGAGTGTGTCTAGACTACCGTAAGTTGAATGCTACCACAAGGAAGGATCATTTTTCACTCCCATTTATTGATCAGATTGGTGGAGCGCTTAGCTGGGCACGATTACTAATGTTGGGTCTGGCTGAAGATGTTAAATTTAGCGCTCATGGGAGGCACCCCACAGCATATCCTTTCTGTTTGTTTATTATCTTACATATTTCTTATTACTGTTTATTTCTAGTGTTTATTTTGTTTTCCAGTCTTTATTTTTTCAGGGATAACACGTACTTCAATTCAAGTTTGGGGGTATGCTATGAGTCATGCCAGTCCAGCTAGTTCTTTATCTCCCACGTTAGTTCTTTCCATATTATTCACACGTTAGGGACAATGTGTAATTTAAGTTTGGGGGTATGGGAGACACATCACACGCACTTTGAACTAATTTGTTGTTTTTTTTTCTTTGTTAAAAAAAAGAAGAAGATAAATGCATGCTCATGTTATTTTGAAATTTTGGTTAATCTAAACAAATAATGTGATGTGATGTTATTGGTGAGTTTAAAATCGTGAACACGTGATTTGATGATAGAGTTTTAAAAATTTGTTACTTACTTTAGGCATTTAAGAATTCACCTGTTTGATCTAATCTGACACGAGCACATTAGCACATAATTGTGTGAGGTATGACATATGATTTTAATGTGCATGTTTCCATGACTTAACTGAAACTGGATGACTTGTAGGACAAAAAATTTGGCATAGAAACGTAAAAAAAAAAAATATATATATATATATATATTATTTACAATAATCATCAATAAACTTTCCACTGAGTAACTGGACCTCTTGCCTCAATAAGCAGTGAGTGTTCACGTCAAAAGGTGGGAATTTTATTCGTAATGATCATTGAGAAACTTTCCGCTGAGTAACTAGACCTCTTGCCTCAATAAGCAGTGAGTGTTCACATCAAAAGGTGCAAAGTCTGCTTGGTAGTATTAATGCCAGTTTAGCTTTGTAGCATTTTTTACTCAAGTTAGTAAGTCCTTAAGGGTGTCTTTACACCTAATGACCTAAAACCATCCGGTTTGGGAGTCATTGACTCAACACTTGCTACATAGGTCAATTAGAAAGCTTAAGGGAACTAAACATAGCAGAGCCTTATAATAAATATAAAAAAATAGAAGAAAATAAATTATGCCATTTTTGTTCATTTTGATGGGAAATTCGGTGAATCTTGAGATATAGAGACATTACACATTGGAGTTATTTGGAAGCTTCATTTTTATATGCTAATTCACTTTACACTAAGTCAGACTTGTGATGCCTTAGCCTGCCTTTTGTAAGTAATTAGATTTTAACATTTCTATTCATTACGAAGATGGGTTTATCTTTTTAAGCTTACTCATGAATGAATATCATGGTTTTGTGTGCTACTTAAATTTTTGGATACCATGAGTGATGAACTTATCTTTATGCTCTTTGTTTTTCATTTAGTTTTTATTTTGTTTTGCTAAGGGACTAGCAAAATGTAAGTTCGGGGGTATTTAATTAGTGCCAAATATTACATATTTTGGCCCCTTAATTTACATTTGTTAGCTTAGGAAATTTTTACTTTGAGTTGTTTTTCGTTGTTTTACAGGTTTACAAGCACTTGGAAATGAGTTTCACTAAATTGTCAAAATTACCTGTACAGATCAGTCATCTTTACGGATTAAACTATATTGACTCAGGAAGAACCAAGAGATGAGCAATATATGCTTGGAAAGATCCAAATGTCTATTTTTGAGAATTTTACGGCTCATAAATATGATTTTTCTAGAGAAAGTTATGGCAATTTTAGTAGACAAAGGTCAGGCTGTGCGTGATTTCAGCATGGCAGAAGTGATTTTTGTGGATTAAACTGTAATGATTCAGGAAGAACCAAGAGATGAGCCATATATGCTTGGAAATATCCATATGTTTATTTTCTAGGGATTTTTACGGCTCGTAAATATGATTTTTCTAGAGAAAGTTATGGTAGTTTTAGTAGACAAAGATCAGGCTGTGCGAGATTTCAGTGTGGGTTGAAGTTTTGAAGGGCATGTGAAAGCTTAAATCCCACATCCCACTTCGGTTGGAAACACATTCTATATCCACACAACCCACATCGGATTGAAAACACATTGCACTCATGGAGTTCCCCTATAAAAGCTCCATTTCACTTTATCAAAAAGGTGTGCAATCTGGAGGACTTCTGCTAACATTCTGGTGGATCTCGAAGGCTTTGCTACCAAGAGGAGAAGTGTCGCACGACAGCTGCAAGTGGAATTTCTCTATCCATATATTTTTAGTTTTAATTTATTTTAAGTTTTAAAGTTTAAATGTTTAGCATTGTAATTTTGAAAATTATGTTCATAATTATGCGAGGCTAAAATCTTCATCTAAGGTTGATGAAGTCTCGCTATTGTTTAGCATTATATTTTCATATATGTTCGTACAATTATGATATTTTTAGTATAAATGTTCTATTTCAATTATTTGAATAAACTCTTATAATTGATTGTTTTTAAATTGTTAAATTGGATATTCCTTGTGTTTCATCTGCCGGATACGACGGATCATTCAAATTAGATTGGATATCCATTGTGATTTGTGAATTAAATGGATACATTGGATGGTTTTGGTTTAGTTTGGGTATTCGCCGTGATTTGTATAATGGTGGATTCATGGAATGATTTTATGGATTATTTTTATATAGAATATGAAGATCTATGCTTTACTTTGGTGGGATGGATTCAGAAAACCTTAGTGTTTTTATCAGTTGTTTTTAAATCAATTTAGTTTAGTTTATATTTCTTTACAAGATACAATCCAAGATTCGAAACTAGGTTAAAATAGGGTTAGTTTAGATAAAAATATATTTTCACAATGCAATTCCCTATAGATTCGACCTCGCATTTGCATAACACTGTATTGCAAACGACTTGTGCGCTTGCGAGTAATTTAAAACTAACAACACCAAACATCTAAAAATATATTCAGGTACATCCCTTTTCAATCCTGACCATCAGTAATTCTGTCTCAATCCTCTATACAGCTTATTGTTACTCGGATGTATCGAATATACATCATCATGTGCCCCTCTCAATATCTTCTTTCTCAACTCAACATCATTGGGAACACAAATCCTATGTTCCAATACCAAAATACCATCCTTTCTAATTTTTAAACTCATATTGCTTTCTACTAAGCACTTCCTGCTTAATCTTTTCTATCTCCTCATGTCTACCTTGCATTTCTAACCAGCATTTTACTATGGATGATTGTACAACCATATTTGCTAACAATGATCCTCTATCACTGTCATTCAACTTCATTCTTATCTTTCTTAGATCTATTATCAATTTCACACCGTGACTCTTAATAGCAGTTAATCTCCCTCTAGACTTTCTAATCAATGCATGAGCTACTACATTAGGCTTCCTTGGATGATAATGAATTGTACAGTCATAATCACTAATTAACTCCATCTAACTCTTTTGCCTTAAATTTAACTCTTTCTGAGTAGGTTAATGTGTAAAACTTTTATGATCAGTAAAAATTTCACAAGTGGCTCCATACAAATGATGTCTCAAAGTCTTCAAAGCAAAAACTATGGCAGTCAATTCTAAATCATAGGTCGGCTAATTCTTCTCATGGTTCTTCAATTACCTAAAAGCATAAGCTATAACTCTCCCATGTTGCATCAACACGCATCCCAACCCCTGATGTGACGCATCACTATATACCACAAATTCTTCATCACCATAAGAAATCATTAATACCAGAGCAGTAGTCAATTTCTCTTTTAACAACTGAAAACTGCTCTCACATTCTTTTGACCACCTAAATTTTACTTCCTTCCTAGTCAATCTAGTCAATAGTGCTACAATAATAGAAAAATTCTGAATGAATCTTCTATAATAACCAGCTAACCCCAAGAAGATTCTAATCCGAGTCACATTAGTTGGTCTCTCCCAACTCAACATTGCATATTCCTTTCATGGATAAACTATTATACCATTTTTAGATATTATAAGCCCCAAGAAAGTTATTTCATTTAGCCAAAATTCACATTTAGGAAATTATAGCATACAATCTCTCTCTCCTCAAAATCTCCAACACAATTTCTAAGTATTTTACATGTTCTTTCTTACTTTTAGAATATACCAAAATGTCATCAATAAATATAACCACAAATTTGTCAAGAAATAGTTTAAACACCCTATTCATCAAATCCATGAATGTTGCTAGAGCGTTTGTCAACCCAAATGGCATCACAAGAAACTCATTGTGAACATAACGTGCCCTAAAAGAAGTCTTAGGCAAATCTCCATCCTTTACCTTCAATTGATGATAACCTGACCTCAGGTCTATCTTAGAAAACACACTTTCTCTCTACAACAGTTCAAACAAATCATCTATATTGGACAAAGGATATTTGTTCTTAATAGTGATCTTATTCACCTGTCTATATTCTATACACAATCTTATCGTTTTATCTTTCTTCTTCACAAACAATACAGAGGCTCCTCATGGTGACACACTTGGTCAAATAAATTATTTGTCTAACAATTCATAAATTTAAACCTTCAATTCTCTCAGTCCAATAGGTCACATTCTGTATGGTACTATTGAAATAGGCTCAGAAACCAGAATCGCATCCATGGAAAACTTAATCTCTCTACTATGAGATAAATTAGACAACTCATCAAGAAATACCTTAGAATAATCTTTAGCCACTAAAATTTCTTCCAGCTTTCTATCTTCCTTTCTAGGATTTACAACATATGCTAAATACCCCCCACAACCATTCCTCAGCAATTTGCTAGTAGTCAATGCAGAAATAAGACAGTTAATAAGTATCTTATGTTATCCCTTAAAGTTAAACTCCTCCTGTCTAGGTATCCAAAACAGTACATTTTCCTTAAAACAATCAACCCAGACATGATACACCAATAACCAATTCATCTCCAAAAGAAAATCAAAATCAACCATATTCAAAAAAAACAAATCAACTTCAAATTCTCTATCACTTATACGAATCACACAACCCTTGTAAACATTTATGATTATCACTCTATCTCTAATGGGAACTTCAATAATAATATTATGCATCAAAGTACTACTATATACATCAGTAGACTTCATAAACACTGGATGCAAAAGAATGGGTCGCACCAGGATCCACCAACATTGTTACGTCCACCTTTTCTACATACAAAGCACCTCAAATTAGGACAATTCTAAGATAAATATCATATCTGATCACATCTAAAGCAAACTCTTATATCTCGATCATACATCAGATTATTACTTCACATTGGTAATATACTTATTCTTCTACCATAACTTCCAATCCCCATAGTTTGTCTTCCAAATCTAAGGGTCCTACTAATATTTCGCTGAGTTACAGAAACAACAGATCCCACTTGCCTCTGGATCTGTATTACAGTTCCCTATAACAATGAATGCCTTCTCTGGGGTAGTCTCTCACCATGTACACTCATACTACCACTACCTCTAGAACCTTCATTTCTAAGCCTCTTTAACCACTCTTTCGCTCTCTTTTAAACTATATCACATCTTTCTCAATCCGAATTACTATATCTACCAACCTGACATAATTCATATGCCTCATGTAAGATAGTTTCGATCAAATCTCAAAATATAATCCATCTAGGAACCTCTTACACTTCCTTTCTTTTTTATGTCTATCATTTTCGATACAAACCTTAATAAGGCCACAAATCTGCTATCACACTGAGCCACAGTCAACATATTTTACCTCAAATAAATGAAATCTCTCTTTTGTTGGGCTATTCTAATATATGAGCAATATTTATAAAATAAAAAACCTCATTAAACCTACTCCAAGTTAAGGGTCTATCAACATATACACTTACCCTAGGAAGAGTATCCTCCCACCATTCTAAAGCTTCTCTTTCTAACTTAAACGAAGCAAAGGCGACCCTCTACTTGTTAATTAAGGGTAAAATACCAAATAATCTCTCTGCATGTTTCACCCATAGCTCAGGCTCAAAAGGATTCATAGATCCTTTAAACAGCAAAGCATTCAAATTAATATATCTAACAATCTCCCGGCATCTCGTGCATAAACTCACATTTCCCCTTTTTAACGTCTACCATCACTAGATTTACAACAATATCAAGCATTACTCTAGTTTGTTCATCAAGTCTATGATATAGACTATCAACTCTATCATATTTTACATTCATTTGTCTCAAGAGCATGAGCAAAAGCTTCTCTTAGCTCATCTCTTTCAACTTCAGATTCTCTCACACTCCTACTATTATCAATTATATTGTCAACATGTTCATTTCTAGGGATCATAGACTCAGACTCAAGCTTCATCTCAACCTTGACTTGTATAAATATTGGGGGCCTACCACGCTTTCTCAAGTCAACAACTCTAACTCTAGCTCTAGCACGTCCACGTGTCATCCTCAGACTATTCATTAAAACATGATTTATTTTTGTTGGAAATCACCTCTTGATGCCCAGGTGGTGATTTTCTAAACACCCAAGTCTTGAATGACTTGTAATAACACCGAAACAAAATAAAAATCAAGCCAATTAAAGAAAGAACACAAGCGATTGTTATCAAGGTTCGGCAATATGCCTACGTCTCCGTAAGCTCCTCCTAGCCCTCTGCACTAAATCAATGAGTTCTTACAAGTTACAGCAACACCTCTTCAAGAAACCTCTAGTTCTTGAAGAATGAAAGAAGAGAAAATAAAGTGATAAGGACTTGAGTTACCCTGGAATTTTCCCCATGAAAATTCAACTTACAAGGCCCTTGAATCCCCAATCTATATTGTTCTCTCTCTAAACAACCAGCCTCTCTTGAATGAGTCTCTCTTATGTTTAGTGTCTTTGCACTCTCACACACCCATGTGCTCTATTTCACACACATTCATATGTCATTCCCATCACACCTCTCTTGTTGAAATGATTGTCACATACTTGAATGGCTCCTAGATGACCTTTTATATAGGGCAATGACTTCTTCATCTAATCTTGGAGATCAATCTCCACCCTCAGATCTCAAGAACCAAAGACCCATGGCTCTCTAAGAGTCTAAATGATCCTGTGCATTTTAACCATGCTCCACGCACCATCTGAAGTTGCTGGAAAAACTTATCTCAGTGTGCCTGGTGTCGTGGCCCAGAACAGGGCTGGTCGTAGCGCACAACAGGGCCATACTTCTCCAGGTTTTGGGCGCCATGGCGTAGCCTCTCCGAGGTACGGCACACATCGGGCCATAAGACTTCTCCTTGCTGCAAGGTGAGGTGTGGATCTCCTAAGGTGCGGTGCACACCTGGTGACCTGATGTTGAACTCCTTTCCTGTTTGATCCTTAGACAAATACCAACAATCTCTACCTTTGTCTAAGCGATTAAACCCAAACCCATTGTGCAGAGAACTCAGTACCCAAACTCAACTTGAGTCACAATATCAACTGACTCCAATCCTAAGAAGTCCAAGGCAATGATTGAACTTACTTAGAGGTAGAACTTTGGTGCCTAAATCTACGGGATTTTCTTTCGTGGCGACCTTGTCCATATGAATGCATCCTTCCGTAATATTTTCCTGAATAAAATGATACCAAGCATCCATATGCTTAGTCTTCTTATGGAACACCGGGTTCCTACACAAGTGCCACTCATTTTGGCTATCTGAAGACACCACCACCTACTCTTTTAGGACCTTTCACTCATCCAACAACCTTTTGCACCACACAGCCTCCTTTATGGCTTCCGTAGCCGTTATATACTCTGCCCCGATTGTTGAGAGTGCTACTACCGGCTGCAACCGAGCCTTCACGTATCTCAGTAACCACTTCATCCCAAGCCAAAGCTCCTTTCTAGGATTACTCATAAATCTGCTGAGAACTTTAATTGCCTGAGAAATGTCCGGTCTAGTGCTGACCATCATGACTATGACTGATCCAACCGCACTAGAGTAAGGGACCTTTTCCATTTTCTTCTTCTCTTCATCCATTCTAGGACATTGTTCGTAGGAGAACTTGAAATGACCAGCAAAGATAATCTTCACTGGTTTACTATCTTCCATAGAAAACTTGTATAGCACCTTTTCTATGTCGAAAGACTGAGAAACCTTCAACCCTTTTCTCTCCCTTTCCCAAATTCTTCTTATCCCAAGGATCTTTTGTGCAAGGCCAAGATCCTTCCTCTTGAACTCCTTACTGAGTTGAGATGTCAACCTTTCTATCCTCTCCCTGCTGTTCTGAACCAACAGCATATCGTCGACATAGATGAGGATAATCACCACTTCCTCCACCTTGTGTCCAGGTGAGAAGATTTTTGTGAAATCTACGCCTTCTCTTTGAGTGAACCCCTTCGCCACCAGCCTAGCCTTGTTCCGGACTTCATCCCCTGGAGTGTTCCCTTCTTTGATCTTGTAAATGCACTTACAATCCACAATTCTCTGTTTTCTTATAATGTGCACCAATTCCCAAGAGTTGTTCTTCCTCAAAGAATGCATTTCTTCCTCCATAGCTAGCTTCCATCTTGACAAACCCTTACATCCTATGGCATCAATGTCAGTCTCTGGTTCACTTATCCCTCCTTCTGTCCAAGGAGTTGCTGCATTCGCAGCCGCAAAACCATATCTCGAAGGTGATCTGACCAACCTTCTTTACTGTTCCCTTGTGAGTTGATAGTCATTTTGACTTGCTGCATCATCCTCTTCTAGTTCAACCTCCTCTTGAGTGTCCTGAGCTTGGCATTCATCAATGGGCTCTACCTGGTCCGAACCCTCTTACCTTCTTTGCTCTACCTGAAATGAATTTTCCTTGATGCTATGCTCCACAAATACCGAACTGGTTTGCTCACTATCCTGTGTAGGGTTAGTTTTCTTTAAATAGGGAAATAAATGCTCATTAAAAATGATATCCCTACTTATAATGAGTTTAAATCCTTTTTGATCTAAGGACCACAACCTATACCCCTTAGCCTCTTCCTCATAACCTAGAAACGCACACTTTTTAGATCTTGGGCTAAGCTTATCATCCTTTTGATGTGCATTCGTAGCACACTCAAAAGTCCTAAGGTTGTCTAACACAGGGGGTTTACCACTCCACATCTCCTCAAGAGTCTTGAGCTCTAAAGCTCTAGAGGGCGATCTATTAACCAAATACGTAGTAGTAGACACCGATTCCCCCCAAAAACATTTGGGTAATCCGGATCCATTTAACATGCACCTAACATTTTCCCTAAGGGTCTTATTCATCCTCTCAGCAACTTCATTTTGCTGAGGCATTTTCACAACTGTTCTATGTCTTAGAATCCCATTTAACCTATAGAATTGATAAAGTTCCTTGTTAAAAACTTCTAAGCCATTATCAGTTCTTAACGCCTTAACTACCCTGCCCGTTTGAGTTTCCTCTAGCTTTTTCCACACCACTAATTTATTCGAAGCATCTGATTTATTTTTAAGCAAATAAACCAAAACCTTTCTAGAATAATCATCAATTAAAGACAAAAATTAAATATTACCTCCCTGTGTTGGTGTTCTTGCTAGCCCCCAAAGATCCACATGAATGTAGTCAAGAATTCCCTTAGACTTGTGCACTCCGGTGTTGAAGCTGACCCGATGTTGCTTCCCAAGAACACAATATTCATAGAAATCAAGTTCTTCTACTTTGTCACCATTAAGTAGACCATTCTTGTAGAGAACTTGCAGGCCCTTTTCACTTATGTGTCCCAAGAGATTGTGCCAAAGAGTTGCCTTATCCATCTCAGCCATCAAGCTTGCTGCTTGACCCTTGATCTCCGTGTCTCTGATCATCTCATAGAGACCATCCTTCATTGCTGCTTTGATCACTATCAAAGATCCCTTGGTTACCTTGATCTTTCTTCCCTCTGCCTTGTATATGTACCCCATGGAATCTAGCTGCCCCAATGAAATCAAATTTCTTCTTAACTCTGAAAGATATCTCATATTCCTCAGCAGACTTGTCATTCCATCAAACATCCTCAACTGGATGTCTCCCGTGGCCCTCACTTGGTAAGAAGTATTATTCCCCCGAAAAACTTTTCCATCATCAGTTTCCTTGAAATTCTTGAATCAATCACTGTGAGGACACATATGATGAGTGAACCCGGTATCCAAGATCCATTTCCTGTTGCCTTCTTGCCCCTTGCTCACATTTAAGTACACAACAAGAACATCATCATCTTGATGTTCTCTCTTGGAAACCAAAGCCTCTCCATTCTTGGTATGGCTTCTTCCCTTATCCCTTATCATCTTCTTGCAATCTTTCTTGAAATAACCCTCGTTATGGCAGTAGAAGCATCTCTTTCCTCCAAATCTCGGTTTAGAGTGCGCTCTCCTATGGCTTTCTCCTTTACCTTCTGGTTTGTCTTGGTAGTAGCCATGTATGTTGCTGCCATACCGAGTTGCTGCCATACCGAGTTGCTGGCTTTCCTCTAATGAAAAACCCTTCTTCACTTGATGCACTCCTCATCTTGGCATCAAGATTATCTTACAACTCTTTATTAGGATCCAAAGTAAAGATTTGTTTTAGAAAATACCTCTTATTAGGGAGAGTCTTAGTAAGAAGCAACTCATCTAGTTTCTTCCAAATGACAGCTGGATCTTCCAAGTCTCCACACTCCCTTGTGACATTATCTGACATGTGCAAAAAGATGGTGTTGTACACCATCTTCTTCATCTCATTTCGCTAGACCTCCGTGGTACTTGCTGGAAAAGTGTCATCTTCTCCAATAGCCAAGTCCACCTTTTGTTGCATAAGAACAGCCTTGATCTTCCACTTCCAAAAGGCAAAGTCTTACTTTCCATCAAACTTCTCAACAATGAAGTTTGAAATCATTTTGCTGAGAAAATCTTAGATTTATGCAGCACCCACAATTGCTTTTCAACTTCTTCTAAAACTCAAGAACACGATCAAAGATGGATCTCAATACCGTTCTTGAATCACCCTCAAGAACACGATCAGATATTGATATCTACTCCATTCTTGAATCAACTCAAGAACATGATCAGATATTGATCTCTACTCTGTTCTTGAATCACCTCAGAAATTGACCTTTGATTCTTGGAGTCTTGCTCCGATAACCCCCTGTTCTTGGTTCGATACCCGCCAATCTTGGCTCTGATACCACTATTGGTGGTATCTCTTCTAGCTCTGATACCACTATTGGTGGTATCTCTTCTAGCTCTGATACCACTAGTTGGAAATCACCTCTTGATACTCAGGTGGTGATCTTCCAAACACTCAAGTCTTGAATGACTTGTAATAACACCGAAACAAAACAGGAATCAAACCAATCAAAGAAAGAACACAAGCAATTGTTATCGAGGTTCGGCAATGTGCCTACGTCCCCGTGAGCTCCTCTCAGCCTTTTGCACTAAATCAATGAGTTCTTACAAGTTACAGCAACACCTCTTCAAGAAACCTCTAGTTCTTGAACAACAAAAGAAGAAAAAAGAAAGTGATAAGGACTTGAGTTACCCTGGAATTTTCCCCAAGAAAATTTCACTTACAAGGCCCTTGAATCCCCAATCTATACTATTCTCTCTCTAAAAAACCAGCCTCTCTTGAATGAGTCTCTCCTGTGTTTAGTGTCTTTACACTCTCACACACCCATGTGTTCTATTTCACACACATTCACATGTCATTCCCATCACACCTCTCTTGTTGAGATGATTGTCACACACTTGAATGGCTCCTAAATGACTCTTTATATAGGGCAATGACTTCCTAATCCAATCTTGGAGATCAATCTCCACCCTTAGATTTCAAGAACCAAAAACACATAGCTCTCTAAGAGTCTAAGTGATCCTGTGCGTTTTAACCATGTTCCACACACCATCTAAAGTTGCTAGAAAAACTTGTCTCAGTGTGCTTGGCGTCGCAGCCCATAACAAGGCTGGTCACGGTGCACAACAAGGCCACACTTCTCCAGGTTCTAGGCACCACGGTGCAGCCTCTTTGAGGTGCAACACACACCTGGCCAGAAGACTTCTCCTTGCTGCAAGGTGAGGCGTGGATCTCCTGAGGTGCGGCGCACACCTGGTGACCTGATGCTGAACTCCTTTCCTGTTTGATTCTTAGATAAATACCAACAATTTTAATCTTCCACTTTCTTTCTTTTTATGCAGTCTACAGAATCATAAAACTTAATGCTTTAATACCAAAATTGTAATGACTCATCCTGGGTTGGCCACCCCCGAGACGATTTCGTCACGTTTTGAAATCCTAGCACGACATATATATGTAACAATATAAAAAAAAAATACATCAACTGGATGTATATATATCTATACACCAATTCCCAACCATCAATAGGGGAGTTACACTATTAAATTTTCAATTGAAATAATATATACAACATATGATACATGAATATTTACAAATATTTTACTTTCCATTAGTCTGAGGATGTGGACCACGTGGCTTATAGAAAATGTTCAGTCTGAATCTCAGCTCACCAATCTATTTGTCCTGCTCGCTTCCTGAAATTATTTAAAAATGAGGAGTGAGCTTCACAAGGCTCAATGAATTAAATTTATTAAAAAGACTCGATTATATACTTCCAGTCACATCTTATAATTTAATTGCTTCTAATAATCTTCTAATATTCATTCATCTATTTTCTCATAAAATTCAATAACAATATTCTATTATCACTACTCATTTCATAATTCCAACCATTATACAATCTCTTCTTAAATTAATCATCAACCATATCAATCTTTCAATCATATATTTATTCATCTCTAGATTTTTAATTCAACATCATCATTTACCTCATTATGAGGTTCACAGCATATAATCAAATAAGCAAATCAGTTTTTGTCATATCATACTGTCATGTTTTTTTCTCATCAGATCTGTCTCTCGGTGAGACTCATTTGTCTATCAATCATATCACAATCAAGACTAATATTTTAGCATTTTAATCAATATTTAAAATAATTGCAATGCATGAATTTAAATTATCAAATCATTTGGGAACGTCTTCCCATATGTCGACATGTTTCAGCTAGCCCGGTTGCTTTCCCGGTTCTTTTATTTTCAATTAGACTGGTTATTTTCTTGATTCTTTTATTATCAACTACATCAACTGTCTTCCCGGTTCTTTTGTTTTTTAGATAGACTGGATGTCTTCCCGGTTCTTTTATTTTCAGATAGATCAGCTACCTTTCCGGTTCTTTTATTTTCAGCATCTACCGGCTGTCACGGTTTTCATTTATTTTGTTTAAATTGGCTACCTTCCCGGTTCTTTTATTTCATGCATATGCATATGAACAATAATATAAAAACAAGCTTACATTCAGACACTCAATTTAGCTGTCCCGCTCTTTCTCAAATTTATTATTTCTATCATATTCATTAAATTATCTCCTCATAGTTCCTATCAAATTATCAATCATTATTTCAATAATATTACTTCTCATATAATAAATCTTTAACATATCAATTATTCCTATCATATCCATCAACCAACTTTCATATATCATCTAATCATAGTTCAATAATTAATTCGAATATCATCACTTTATATTTCATATTTATCTCAATTACTAACAGTAAATCTAACTCACCACGTAGTACTTAAAACTACTCGCGATCACCTCCTTGCCTTTTCTGCGCTTTTTAACAATTTTGCCTGATTGCTGACCGTCAGCACCTAACATAATATTTATATTAAAATTTCTAATTTGTTCTTCAATTCTTCCATAATTCATACCTTTTAAGTTTCCACATCAAATTCCGGGTAATTTCATGTATGTATAATTCAAAAAAAAATTCATATTATTACATTTTATTTTTCTTATAGCTTTCCTCGACTCTCTTTAAAATTCTCTCATAAATTTTTTTAAAATTTTACTCTTTCAATCCCCAAGTGTTTAAAGAAATAGACAAATTTGAATTGAAGAAATAAGAAAACCAAATAGGATTTGGTAAGAATAATTATATATATATATATATATACACACACACACACACTTACCACCCACTGCCACCGTTTCAATTGTTGTCTTGTTGTGTAACATGCATTACTTACTTGTTAATTTGACAACACCTGGACTCTAAGTGTTGTCAATCGTTTTTTTTTCTTTTTTTTCTTTTTTTTTTCTTTTCTTCTTTTTTTTCAACGCCTAGAACTTCTTTTTTTTTTCTTTTTCTTTTTCTTTACACCATCATGCATCCAGTTTTTTTAAAAGAATTATTTTATTCAATAATAAATCTTTCATATATGTATTATTTTATTTCCATGTAACATCTATCAAATTACTTATTTACTCTTACTTTACGAACACGGGTATTATAGCTGATGCATCGAGTAGAAAGTTTACAAGGAAATTAGCTGCTATTAGGAGTCATGATATTAGCTTGATGATATAATTGAGAGAAATGAGAATGCAGTTGAGTATCAGTGATAAAGGAGTATTGATTGCAAAGATGGTGATACAATCTTTTATTATTGATGGCTTGTTACAGATGTAGAGTAGAGATGAAGGGATAAAGAAGATCAGACAGAAAATATTGAGTGGAAAGTCGACTGGGTTTAGAATTAGAGAAGATGGTATGGTGGTATTGGGACATTGAGTTTGTGTTCCCAATGATGTTGAGATGAGAAATGATATACTAAGAGAGGTTCATGATTCTATGTATTCTATCCACCCGGGTAATAATAAGATGTACATGGGATTAAGACAGAATTTTTGGCAGTCATGAATGAAGAAAGATGTAGTTGAGTATATTTCTAGATGTTTGACTTGTCAACAAGTGAAGTCTGAGAATACACATCCAGTAGGTTTATTACAGCCTCTTCTAGTACCTGAATGGCCATAGGAGAATATGAGCATAGATTTTGTTTCTGGTTTTCCCTATACCCAGAGAGGTCATGATGCTGTATAGGTTATAGTGGATAGACTTTCTAAGTCTTCGCATTTCCTTCATATTAAAACTACTTGGAGTCCTGAAAAGTTAGTTGAATCGTATGTAACGGAGATTGTGAGATTACATGGAGTACCTTTGAGCATTGTATTAGATAGAGATTCTAGATTTACTTCTAGATTTTGGAGGGGTTTTCATAAAGCTATGGGTACACAGTTGCAGTTTAGTACAATTTTTCATCCTCAAACTAATGGGCAGACAGAGAGAATAATCATAATACTAAAAGATATGCTAAGAGAAAGTATATTGAGTTTCTCAGTGAGCTGGGATGCTTATATACCTTTGATCGAGTTTGCATACAAAAATCAGTATCAAACTAGTATTGAGATGGCACCATTTGAGGTTTTATATGGTAGAAGGTGCAAAACTTCAGTATGTTGGGAAGAAATTAGAGAGGAAATATATTTGGTCCAGAAATGATAGATTTGACTACTGAGAGGATCAAATTGGTTAGAGAGAACCTTAGAGCAATACAGAACAAACAGAAAGGGATATGTTAATAATAGGAGACGACCTCTTAAGTTTCAGGTTGGTGATTGGGTATTTTTTAAGATATCTCCGTGGAAGGATGTATTGAGATTTAAAAAGAAAGGAAAGCTGAGTTCGAGATTTGTGGGGCCATATGAGGTAATTGAAAGAGTTGGGCCAGTAGCATATAGATTGGATTTGCCTCCAGAGTTAAAGCAATTACACAATGTGTTTCATGTTTCACCTTTGAGAAAGTGTTTATATGATGAATCATATAGTATTCTGAATCAAACGGTAGAACTTCAGGAAGATTTGACCTTTATGCAAGTACCAGTCAGAATTCTAGACAGAAAGGAACAAGTTTTGCGTAATAAAGTTATTCTTTCTATTCAAGTATTATGGAAGAACAAATATGTTAAAGAAATTACTTGGGAGCATGAGGCAAAAATGAGGAAAAGTACCCCAAGCTTTTTTCATAAGTTAGGTAAGGAAATTTCGTAGATGAAATTTTTATAAGGTGGGTAAAATTGTAATGCATGTGTTCTTAAAGTAAGGATAAAGAAATAATTTGATAGATATTATATGGAATGAAAATAATATATATGAAAGATTTATTATTGAATAAAATAATTCTTTTGAAGAAAAAAAATGACCTGGATGCATGTCACAAAGGAAAGAAAGAAAAAGAAGAAAAAAATATAACCACCTAGACGTGTAACTTTTGAAGTTATGAAGAAAGAAAAAAAAAACCACCTGTACATGTAGCTTTTGAAGTTACAAAGAAAGAAAAAGAAAAAGAAAGGTGAACTACACCTGGACGCCTAGGTGTAGCCTCCACCATGCATGCAAGACACAAGTTATGCTGAACGGTGGGCTAGTAAATTATATAGGAATTTAGTTTTTATGTTTTGTTTTATTATTTCTTACCAAATCTCATTTGGTTTTCTTCTTTCTTCAATTCAAATTTCTTAGCAAAAAGTTATAAAGAAAATTTCTCCAATATTAGAGATAGTACAGTCATTCAATTACAATAGCAAAACTTCATCATAATTGATGTGTTGACGATCAGCAATCGAGTGAAATTGTTGCAAAGAGTAGGAAAGACAAGGAGGTGATCCACAACTAGCTTTAAGTGCTACATGGTGAGTTAGATTTACTTTTAGTAATCGAAACCAATAAAAATATGAATTTATGATATTTGAATAAATGGTTGAATTATAATGATTTAACGATGTACTTTTCAATAAGTATGGTAATTGATTTGGTTTATTGATTATGGATTTAATAATATGTTGAATATTAATTATATGAATAAATGAAAAATGTGTTGAAAAGTTATATTCTGAACAATATGATTGAAAAGTTGATATGATATATGAGGAGACAATTTAATAAATATGATAAAAATAATAATTTTGAGAAAGTGCTAGATAATTGAATTGAATGTTTTGATGTATGCTTGCTTGCATATTATTGCTCATATACATGAAAGAAAAGATCGGGGAGGTGGCCGGTCTAGAAAAAAAAAAGATTGGGAAGGCAGCCGGTCTAGCAAAAGAAAAAGAGAAGACCATGAAGGCAACTAGTCTAGCTGAAAAGATCGGGAATGCAGCTGGTCTAGCTGAAAAGACCGGGAGTAGCCGGTCTAGCTTAAAAAAAAGAAAATACTAGGAAGGCAGTTGGTCTAGCTGAAATGATCGAGAAGGCAGCTGATCTAGCTAAATATATGTTGACATGTGGGAAAACGTTCCCAAATGATAATATGAAATGATCTGATTAGAAAGAAAGAAAGAAAGATAATTTAAATTCATGCATTGTATTTGTTTTAAATATTGATTTTTATTGATTGAGATGCTAAAGTATCAGTCTTGGTTGTGAAATTATTGATAGATAAATAAGTCTCACAGAGAGACAAATATGATGAGAAAGAAATATGAAAGTATGATATGATAAAAATTATTTGATTAATTAATTATATGCTGTAAACCTCATAACGAGGTAAATAATGATATTGAATTGATAATCTCAAGATGATTAAATATATGAAAAGAAAATTTGATATGTTTGATGATTAATTTAAGAAGAGATTGATAAATGGTTGGAATCATGATATGATTAGTGATAATAGAATGTTATTGTTGAATTATATAGAAATAGATGAATGAATATTGTTAGATTATTTGAGAGATTGAATTATTATATGTGAAGAAATAGATGATTAGTATTGGTGAATTAGCAACGATTGAATTATAAGATGTGACTGGAAGTATACAAATCGAGTGCTTTTAGTAAATTTAATTCACTGAGCTTGTGAAGCTTACTGCTCATTGTTAAATAATTTCAGGCAACAGGCAGGACAGATAGAATTGCGAGCTGAGATTCAAACTGAATCATTTTCTGTAAGCCACGTGGTCCACATCCCCAGACTACTGGAATTTTTTTTTTTTTTTTTGTAAATATTCATGCATAATATGTTGTATATATTATTTCAGTTGGGATTTTAATAATGTAACTCCCCTGTTGAGGGTTGAGGATTGATGTGTGTGTGTGTGTGTATATATATATATATACACACACTTAGTTGATGTACGTTTTTATATTATTGCATATATGTATCGTGCTGGGATTTCGAAATGTGACGACACTGTCTCGAGAGTGGCCAACTGGGGATGGGTCGTTACAGCAATAGCCTACAAAGCTCTTCGATGTCAATTAACCTCGAATGCAATCTTCTCTATACGTTGCTCCCAATCTTTGACTATGTCCCTGTCTTCCGTTACGGCTACCTTGATCCTTTCCACGCGTTTCTCTAGCACAAAAAGTGCATGCGTCACGCAATTTGCCCTTGCAACCCTTATCTGAGGTGCATTGTAGGCGAGTTGATCTTGTCCCTCAATCTTCTAGGCCATCCAGCATGGTTCCAGAACCCATTGCTCTAATACCAACTATCACGGGTGAATTCCCTTTAATTCAACCGTTCGACATTAGAAAAGATCACCCCTTGTGTTCTAGCCTTAAACCCGAAAATAACACTCAAATGAAAGAAATAAATAGTGTAAAAAGAAAGAAATTGTGTAAACAGAAAGAAAGAAATTGGAGAACTCTCTGTGATTTTATTGAAAAGCCGAATATTTGTTGATGATAATAATGAGGGAGCTTGGCCCTATTTATAGGCAAGCTTCTAGCAACTAAAAAGGAATATAAAGTAGCACTACTCCTACAAGTTGTTGTGGTACACTAGAATAGGAAATACTACTTCTACAAGGAACCGTGAAATAGGAAAATAAGCAATACTAGTCCTACAAGCAGGCGGTGAGCAAAATAGGGAAAAAAAAAGGCAAACTCAGGGCGCAGGCGCAATATGGCGTGCTCAGGTAGGATCCACGCGGCAAGGACCTGGCGTTGGTGTTGGCGCCGGGCTTGACATTGTTGGTTCCAGGCTTGCGCGCTAGCGTTGTTGCTTGTCCTGGGCTTGCGCTCAGGGTCGCTAGCATTGTGACTGGTCCTAGGTTTGCGTGCGCAGGAGTTGGGGCAGCGCTTACGTGTAAGAGACGTGGCACAGGGTGCTATGGCGATATAGTGGGTTGGGCAGTGGCACAATTCACCATGAACATTTGGCCAACGCAATTACAAATCTATATACTCCATAATCTCTCCAACGCTTAGCTCATAGCAGAACGGTGTTACAATCTCCGATAATAAATCACCAACATGTATTGGGAGAGAGAACATATAGAGGCTAGAGACTACTCTTCATACATGCATGTTCTTGCAGCCCAAAATACCATTAAGCCAAAACTCTTACATAGTGTTTTTACATTTTTTTTGTTAAAACTTATGGAAACCCCGACCTTATAATTACTTGAGACAGAAATAATAAAACAAGGGTATAATAGACTATAGAATGTTAAAAAACTTATTTCCATCCGTTTCTTTCATTACCACCTCTCACTCTCCCCTCATTAAATTCTCTCACAGTTACCCAAAAGAAGTAATCGTCCGTTATTTATACATCACTTTTTCACAATTACAGAGTTTACCCATTATTTCCACTCTCTAATTTAAAAAACAAATCGTTTTTTCACGTTTACAAATCTAACCGTTATTTACATGAACCCTTATATATATCCGCAGCACTTATTGCATCATCTATGCTATTTTTTTTGTCTTTCTGTTATTCAATTTTTGTTTGTTGCTAAAAACAAAAACAAAAATTGCTTGGAAAGAAGTCATAAGCCATGTATATAGCATTCCTCTATTTATGTTTACCAATAACTTGAAAAAATAAAGAAAGCAGAGAGAGGCACCCCAATTAGCTAGTTTAGGAAACCCTAATTAATGAGCTAGGCCCTAATGGATATCGTTTTTATTTGCCACAGAATAAAATAACATATATTTACGCAGTTCTACGTACGAAGGTGATTTTGGTGAAAGCAAAAAAATAAATAAATAAAAATAGTATTGATAAATATGATTTTTTTTATTTTTTAAAATTATTTTAATTTTTATTTAAAACGTTAATTAAACCACGTCATTAGTAGAATATCTTTAACAATTTAAGAAAAAGAAATAAATCAAAAGAGAAAACGGAAATTCATTTTATCATTGGCAAGAATTGCAAAGGTTATAGACAAAGGACAAAAATTGTAGAGTGCTATTGACAAATGACAATAGAAAAGGGTTGTCTGTTAGTGAGGGTTAGGACAAAAGATACGTAATGAGTGCACCATGCAAACAATTGCTACTTACGTAAAACCAAACAATACCTAGAACTACCAAAAGACCCCATCATTTCCCCGATATTACATTACTTTCAGTAGACGACTGTTGTAAACGGCTTGGCGTGCATTAACTGATTGTCTATAAAAATTTCATTTATAGAAAGAAAAAATTGTAAAGAAAAAGATCAATTACGCGCCACTCCTATTCTCAACCATTTATCTAAAACGAAAGAAAGAAAAGAAAAGAGAGACACCCCTCTTTTTATAATCCCCAATATGTCAATAATTTAGGACTTTATTATGTGTTGAATTTCAAGTTTTGAATATATATAAGAAAAAGATAATAATACAAAAATAATACCCTTTTACATTTTTGCACCAAATAAAAAGTTTTTTATTAAAAAAAAACACACAAACTTACAGGAATCTGAAGATATTTAATATTCCTACATAACCAAATTATTTAGATTAAAAGGGACTAACTTTATCACATACTTTACTTTCATGAAAATATGCTTAAGGCATTTGCAAAAGAAGAAAAAAATCCCATGATTTGAAATGAAAGCATATATGGTTAATTTATATGTGAAATTAAAATGGATTAATTCTTGTATAGGTGCTACTTGTGGAGAATAATAAAAGAATAAGGATGTTTAGAGTAATATGCCTTATAGACCCAGCAGAAGGAATAAGAGAAGGAACCAAAACCACCCAATTCATATAATTAAACAAATTTCTAATTTTATGGATATTAAAATCAAAGTATATAGCAAATTCATTTGGAGGCCTTATAAAGAGCCAAGCTTGTTCACGTCCATCACGGTTTCAAAGTAGACTACAACCACACCTCTCTCTCTCCCTTTCTTACTATTTTTTTTCTTAGCTAATTAATAACAGTTCTCCTCCTTCTCTGTGTGAAAACTTCCATTAACTAATTAGATAGTTTTTAATTTTGCTGAGAATTAAGGCAGAGAGATGGCAGGAAATGAGTGGATCAATGGGTACTTGGAGGCTATTTTGGATGTGGGAAGTAGCACAAAGAAAAGCAGGTTTGGTGGAAAGTTGAAGATTGCAAAGTTTGAAGACACCAAAGTAAAGGAGGAAAAGATTTTTAGTCCCACAAAGTACTTTGTTGAAGAAGTTATTAACAGCTTCGATGAATCTGACCTCCATAGGACATGGGTCAAGGTTAGCTCTCTCTCTTTCTTAATACATGTTTACTACATGGGAGGGTGGCAAACTTACTTTCTTTCATGACACACAAATGATGTAATTTGGAGAATAAATCACAAAAAGAAATTAAATGAATTAAATAATTGAATGTCTGTCCAAAAAGATTATTAGATTTTTTTCCTGGGGGAGGGGAATTTATAAAAATGTAATGAACATGTATTTGGTAAATCCAATTGTAAATCCAATTGTAATCAACACAAATCCAACGGTCAACAGTTGGAGCGCATCTATTGAATTGTTTTCCAAAGATATATCCTAAGTCTTCTATGTGGCATTTTGTAAAAGTTAGTTACCAGAAGATCTTGTCTTGGTATCAAGAATTCAATCTTAGTCTTGAGGAAGCTTCATTAATAATTATAAGAAAGTGTATTAGTAACTTTTGTACCATATATGTTTTATTTAATTAATTGTTTTTGAGATGTGTCATTTTGTGTATGATTTATTTAATTTATTTTTTTATACTTTAAGCAATTGAAGGAAAGAAAAGTAGCAAAGCTTTTGGGCTCTCCATATTATTATGTTCTCTGTTTATGCTATATATGCATGAGTTAAGTACTATGGTGTGAATTGAATGTAAAGTGGAGAAGAATAAGAGAGAAAACTTCGAGTGACGGTGAATATATGTGATTTACAGGTAATAGCAACAAGGAATACTCGTGAAAGCAGTAACAGACTCGAGAATATGTGTTGGCGTATTTGGCATCTTGCCCGCAAAAAGAAACAGGTCCACGCTACTTACTACTTCTATATAAAATATGCTTCTTTTCTCTATATAACTAATTCCTCTCTTTTTTGTTCAGAATTTTTTTTTTTTTTAAAAAATAGCACTCTTCTCTCTCTCTCTCTCTCTTTTATCTATTTCCTTTTGGCTTATTTATTAGTTAGATTGTTAGTATAGCTACTTGTGTGGTCAGGAATAAGGATCTTTTCATTTTTGCCTTTGTCACCTCTTATGGGTCAGTCTATTAGATAACTTAATTCGGCCTTAGTTTTATGCAGTCAAAGGCGCAACTATATCAAGATCAAGGCCCGTTATTATCAGCCCAGAAAAGAAAAGTCTATTAACCTCCAGATATGTAATACAAAGTGCTAAGTACTTTTTTTTCTTCTTTGAATTGTAATCTAAGTCGAGACATTACAAGAGAGATGTAATCGTTAAGTTAATCCAAAACAACCAAAGTGCAGATAGTATTGACTTTTTTCTAACTTGGTAGAGTATAGAACTTAGTAGGGAAAATGTTCTATAGACGAAAAGATAGTGTTGATTTTTAATTGATTTCAAGCCATAATGACATACATGGATCATACGATAATACAACAAGAGATAATCACTAACTACCAATAATATAGGAGTAACAAATTTTTCTAATCATGAAGGCCTTTATTTTAAATTATTGGAGGTTATTCAAAGTGGAAAACAAATTTATAATAGTTGCAGATAGCATGGGATGATGCACGAAGGCTAGCAAAACGGCGTCGTGAACGTGAAAGAGGTCGTAATGATGCTGCCGATGACCTTGCGGAGCTCTCCGAAGGCGAGAAGGAGAAAGGTGATGTTAATCCTTCAGAATCCATAAAGGATATATCCAGAATCAACTCCGACATGCAAATATGGTCCGATGATGATAAGTCTTATAAGAACCTCTACATCGTCTTGATTAGGTATTAACTACTAATACCATATAGCAGATAATAATAATAATATGATCTTGTTTGTTCTTAAGTGGATTATCTAATAAGAAGAAGAAAAAAAAAGTGATTATGATGATAATATTCATATAACTGAAATTTTCATATATACTATCATGTTTATTGTTCCTGTAGTATGCATGGGTTGGTGCGAGGAGAAAACATGGAACTCGGAAGAGATTCTGATACTGGTGGTCAGGTACTCTATAATTTATATACTAACCCATTATAAAATATACTACAACTTACTCCTACAAGTAAGAGGCTCTATAAAATTCATTGCAATTTCAGGTGAAATATGTAGTTGAACTTGCTCGAGCTCTAGCCAACACCAAAGGTGTCTACCGTGTTGATCTCTTGACTAGACAAATCGCCTCACCAGAGGTAGACTCTAGCTATGGTGAGCCCATCGAGATGTTGTCATGCCCATCTGATGGAACTGGTTGCTGCGGAGCATACATCATCCGTATCCCATGTGGTTCTCGCGATAAGTAATTACTACACATCTTAACTTCGATTTTTTTTTCCAAAGCCTAATTCTAAGTTAGTACTCCGACTATAACAGAGATGGAATCATCTGTCCATGGGTGTCACAAATCCATGTTGATGTGACAACTATAGAACAGGGCATTATTGCCCTAGTTACTGGAGAGAGAGCTGAGCTTTTATATAATAAGTAAAGATTTGGGGACTGAAAGTTCCTCCACCACTATTGTACATTCGAACTGCCCTGATGCCACGATGCTAAATTTTCAAACATTGTCAAAGCTAGACTAGTAACGGCTAAGGACAGAAATGAAAACTTAAAAAGTCCTGATTTGCTAAGCTCACATATTGATATGGACGATTTTGGTGGAAGAAATTACGGGCTCCCTATCAGTGCTCTTATACAGAGTATAATTTATTTATGGAATTCAACCCTTAACGTTTTTGTGACAGGTACATACCAAAAGAGTCACTTTGGCCTCACACTCCTGAATTTGTTGATGGGGCACTAAACCACATTGTGAATATGGCAAGGGCTCTAGGTGAACAAGTATATGGATCAGGAAAACCCGCATGGCCATATGTGATTCATGGACACTATGCTGATGCTGGGGAGGTAGCAGCACACTTGTCTGGAGCACTAAATGTGCCAATGGTTCTAACAGGGCACTCTTTAGGCAGGAACAAGTTTGAGCAATTGCTTAAGCAAGGGAGACTTTCTAGGGAGGACATAAATGCAACATACAAGATAATCAGAAGGATTGAAGGTGAGGAGTTAGGGCTGGATGCAGCTGAGATGGTGGTGACTAGCACAAGGCAAGAGATAGAAGAACAATGGGGCTTGTATGATGGGTTTGATATCAAGCTTGAGAGGAAGCTTAGGGTTAGGAGACGGCGTGGAGTCAGTTGCCTTGGACGATACATGCCAAGGATGGTGGTATGGATAAATCTTTCATTGCTTCTCTCCACTAGGGAAAATGAATTAAATACACCAGATTTCTGGTCTCCTATATTAATCAACTTCACATTCATAAACTAGACCACTCAGCATCAACCATAGGCAAATTGCAAAGCTTTATGATTCTAAGTTTGTTATTTAACCTAACACAAGATAAATGCAGTTAATTGTGCATGTAGTCCTAAAATACCAAAAGTAAAATAACAATAATCAAGTAATCAACTAAAAGGAAGTAATCAAAATTTAAAACCTGAAAGAGATGAGCTATAAACTAATATATCTAGCACTATATGGTATTAGGTTATACCACCGGGCATGGACTTCAGCTATGTTACGGCACAAGATTCACTGGAAGGTGATAGCGACCTCAAGTCACTAATTGACCCCGACAGAAATCAAACCAAAAGGCAGCTGCCTCCAATATGGTCTGAGGTAAAACATTCTTCTCTTCATCATACTTGAATTTCTTTTATTTGTATATTTATATTCCATAACCATACGGACTGGAATGCCCACTAAAAACAAATAATTTTGATTTGTACTGCATCACATTTTCTTTCAAAAGAAGCAGAATAAACATGTGAATTATTCACCACCACACCAAAAAAAACTATATTATCCAAGTGGATCATACAGAATATTGCTTGAAATTCTACTGACAACAAAAGGTAACTATTCTAACACCAAGGAAAATCCAAAGATTACTCTTATGTGTGAAAGCCGTTCAATAAAGGGTTCCTACTGACTGTTTAATTTGATTTTTTTTATATTGCAGATAATGCGATTTTTCACGAATCCTCACAAGCCAACTATACTTGCATTGTCCCGTCCTGACGCCAAGAAAAATGTCACCACATTGCTCAAGGCTTTCGGGGAGTGCCAGCCCCTCCGAGAGCTAGCCAACTTGGTAAAAATGATGTTCAATTCAAGTATCTCACCATTCAAATAGTTTGCTTCAATAAATCATCACAGATGCCAAGTCAATCTGCTGATTGATTTCATATCATTGTTATCACAGACACTAATACTTGGAAACAGAGATGACATTGAAGAGATGTCTAATAGCAGCTCCGTTGTTCTCTCAAATGTACTGAAGCTAATCGACAAGTATGACTTGTATGGTCAAGTGGCCTACCCTAAGCATCATAAGCAATCCGAAGTTCCCGACATCTATCGTTTAGCTGCTAAAACTAAGGTACATAGACTGTCCCACTTGAACTTCTCATAACCATCCAATCTTGGCATGAATATAGGCTCTGATGAATGGCAGGCCCTCATATACTTTGTTCTTCTAGATAATTAGCCACAAACCATGGACATTTTGGCTTTCACATATTGCCAACAAAGAAACAGTGCCTAATATTTAATTGGTGCACCTACATATACTGCTCCAGTATGTGCATGGCCCTCGACTCATCAGCCCAGATTATTGCAAATAATTTTCCAACTTTAACTTCTTTGTCGTCTCTTTGCAACACTAAAACTGCTAACGGTAACAACTCTGTGGTGGGTTTTTCTCTTGCAGGGAGTGTTCATCAATCCAGCCCTTGTGGAACCATTTGGTCTCACACTCATAGAGGTAACTCTCAGCTAAATTTTCAAATGAGCATTTCCGCAGATTCTGCTCTTCTAGAGCCACATATTTAAGCACCTACCAAAAAGCAATACTTTCTCATACTCCATCCTACTCTATATCTGGCAGGCAGCTGCTTATGGTTTGCCTGTTGTTGCCACCAGAAACGGTGGACCTGTGGACATCTTGAAGGTAAAACATTCTACCCAAACCTAAACTTAAAAACTATTACTAATCATCTAGTTCTTACAAAACCCTGAAATAAAACTTCAGTGGTCCTTTAACGTCAAAAGTCTCTTGTAACTTTGTCTGCCACATGAAATTCTTGTGATTTCAAGAAGGTCTCTTGCCCCTTATGTTATAACCAAACCACTCACAACATTGATAAAACACTTCACAACTTCCAACAGATATCCAACTTGTCTATCATTCCACCAACTTCCTCTATGATGCATAGCTGAGAAAATCCCTCTCTTTTGCCTCTTCAATTTGGTAGGATATTCCATTAATAAGCATCTTTTGCGTCACCTAACTCCAGAATACCCAAGTCTAGCCCAATTTGGAAACTTTGGGTAGAATCTCTATTACTATGAAAGTTAGCATGCCCTGTGGATCCTACTTGTTCTTGTTCTAGCCCACAATTACAAAATCTATGTACTGTACTTGCAAATTGTGTATCCCATCATATTAACAAAGAACACTGTGCTCTAACAGGCACTCACCAATGGGCTCCTAGTCGACCCACATGATCAGAAAGCCATAGCAGACGCCCTTCTAAAGCTTGTTGCTGACAAGAACCTCTGGGCTGAATGCAGAAAAAATGGTCTAAAGAATATCCATCGTTTTTCATGGCCAGAACACTGCCGTAACTACCTCTCCCACGTCGAACACTGCAGGAACCGCCACCCCACCACTCATCTTGAGATCATGAGATTTCCTGAAGAACCGATGAGTGACTCTCTACGGGATGTCGAAGATCTATCTTTGAGGTTCTCGACAGAAGGAGATTTCAAGCTTAATGGAGAGCTCGATGCAGCTACTAGACAAAAGAAAATCATTGAAGCCATTACCAAAATGACTTCTAATGGCAATGCAGCTGTTACTTATAGCCCTGGTAGAAGGCAGATGCTATTTGTAATAGCTGCTGATTGCTATAATAGCAACGGAGACAGCACTGAGACTTTTCAAGCAATAATCCAGAATGTGATGAAAGCTGCAGGTTTAAGTTTGGGTTTGGGCAAAGTAGGCTTTGTTTTGGTAACTGGTTCAAGCTTACGAGAGATTATGGAAGCGCTAAGACTTAGTCTGGTAAACATAGAAGATTTTGATGCACTGATTTGTAATAGTGGAAGCGAAATATTTTACCCATGGAGGGATATGGTGGCTGATGTGGACTACGAAGCTCATGTGGAGTACAGATGGCCTGGTGAGAATGTGAGGTCAATGGTGATGAGACTTGCCCGAACAGAAGATGGGGCTGAAAATGACATCGTGGAATATATCAGTGCATGTAGTTCTAGATGCTACTCTTATACTGTGAAACCAGGAGCCAAGGTGAGATACTTGCGATATAGGAAGCTTCCTAACATCAATGGGAAGCAGTAATACCTAATGAGATGCTTTTTCTCAATCTCATAGCATCTCTATTGATGATTCAAAATGTACAAATTGCAGATTCAAAGGATAGATAACCTCCGTCAAAGGCTTCGAATGAGAGGTTTCAGATGCAACCTTATCTACACACGTGCAGCATCAAGGTTAAATGTGATACCATCATTTGCATCAAGAATACAAGCGCTAAGGTCAGGCCCCCTTTTTCACCATATATCCCATCCCATACTCATAAAATCTAGATAAAAAGTAACTATTAGTTGAACCAAAGTGGAAATAAGAACTGTGAAGAAAAACATGTGTTATGTATGCAGGTATCTCTCAATCAGGTGGGGAATTGATTTCTCCAAAGTCATTTTCTTTGTTGGGGAAAAAGGGGATACAGACTATGAAGATTTGGTGGCTGGCCTCCACAAGACCATTATTATAAAAGGCACTGTGGATTATGGTAGTGAGAAGCTTCTTCGCAGTGAACACAGTTTCAAAAGAGAAGATATAGTCCCACGAGAAAGCCCTAACATTGCCTACATTGAGGAGAATTATGAAGCTCAAGATATTTCAGCAGCACTAGAGCATCTTGGAATCAAGTGACTTCTATCTTTTATTTATTTCTCTATTTCCCATTTGAAGGGGTTTTGGTGCATGTACTTTAATTTTATAAATAAAGCAAAATAAGAATACTATTATATATTACAGGAACATACACCTGAACTTGTAAGAAATTCCACTTATGCAATAAGAATGTACGTCTAAGCTAGTACGTAATTTCAATTCTTGTACATGACAGGATCTAAAGTTTAATTCCCAAATGTCACAGGAAAGCACCAGTAAATGACATATTAACAACAAGGCATTTATACACACATGAATGTGCATCATGTCTGCATTTTGTAGTAACTTTACATTAACTTTAAGGAGTATCATGACAATAAATTGTAGGTGTAGTACATCCAAGAAGCATGCAGTGTGCACTGAACGAGTGGGTGTCTGTGAGTGTGTTAAGCAATGCTTCCATGCCACATTTATAAAAAAATACATTTTTTTCGAAATGATGAATTGAAGATTTGGCAAATTAATATTCATGTCTAAAAAAATATTGCAAAGTTACCACACTATGATATAGAAATGTTATCATATATTCATACTTTTTTACCAGCACTATTTACAATATTAGATGAGGGAACTTCATTTCCAATATTGTTCTCATAGATACTATCAGATTACTTCAACTGATTTTATAAAACCATAGTTAGTTCATCACATGCCCTCTGACACTATTAGTTTTAAGCATTCAATTTCTAGTTCAGATGCAGAATTACCTATAGAGAGTCGATATTCAAGATTGATTTATCTTAACCCTTTGCCTTATCCTCAGTTCACTAACATATTTCACGTTATGTCATGCATGAAGATCCATTTCCACCTTGTATTCCTCTCCGCAACCACATTTAATCACGTGAGAAATTCCCTGCAACAAGCAGAGGCATCCATGAAAGGGACATTCTAGAAACAAAAAGCAAGTAATATAAACAGTCTGAAGGCCTCAGCCACATCCAAAGGACACTTTTATATTAATGAAAAAAGCAATCCATGAACCTAGCCTTGGCCATAACCAAAGACCACTTTATCAATGCATCAAGCGGCCGCTGAACTGGCTTGTAAAACACAAAGCAAAGTTTGCCAACCACACTTACCTTCAGCTTTTTAATTTGGTCCTGTAGCGACTGTAGATACTCAGTTTCTCCAGATTTATCTGACAAAAGGGCTCTGTACTCCTCTTCCAGAATCATTATATCCATTACCAATAGCTGTGGCTGTAGTCATCCACACATTCAAAGATATTTTTTAGGGGAAAAAAGATGATAAATAAGTATCACTTGTAAGAAAATATATGAACACAGGAAGTAGTAAGAGACACCAATCATGGACTCCATTTAAAGATTTGGAGGCTCATCGCCGTCTAGTAAAACCTTTCTAGAGACTATCCAAACTAATCCATATTTCTTGAGAGTAGAGACACATAAATAGGTGTATAAAGAAAGCAACCAGATTCCATTTCATTAACAACAAACATTCAAGCACATATGTATATGCAGACATGCAAGACCATACACCTATGCACGAATTCAATAAACAACTAACCTTAAAATCATTTGCCTTGAACCTCACATGGTCAATAGACTGCTTCGTCTGAAATGAAAATTGCAATTCAGAAACGAACACTAAAAGACTCCTGAAAACATTATTTCCTGGGATTAAGTAGCTCCCATTTGAAATTTTCTCTTTTTCTTTTTCCCACTTTTCTTTGGGTGGGGGTGGGGGTGGGAGGGATGGAAGACAAGGGGAAGCCGATTTCGAATGAGAAAATGAAGAAAGAGCATAAAGACGCTAGAAGTATTTTGTTCGTAGGAAATATGAAGAATATAAAAAATAAAGATGCTTAAATAGCCATAACTTGAATTGTAAAGAAGCAATCTCATCTACAGTTTGCTGAATGGGTACAAGCTTTATCTTGAACAAATATTATAGAACTATCGGGTTCATGGAAGTACAATGTAAGTTTTACCTAATCAGTTAGTTAGAAAGACCAACCCCACCCCCACAAAGAAAAAGTAAATTCAAATAAAACTAAATCAACAAATTTATATTTGCCAATCATGTCGTTCTAGAGAAGCAATCAATTAACTCTTTCAGAACATAATATAATTAGATTAATCAGAATAAATCCTACAATCAGTACAAAAATCCCTTTTAAAGAAATAACCTTGCTGTTCTCAGTAACAAGTTTGGTTTTCATCCGTGAAATCTCATCAAGCTTGGCTTTACCGGAGTCTAACTTGTCCATTAGGTTCCTCCTAGCTTCATTGTCCTAGTATTCCAAAGACTAATAAGAAAACTTAATTTACTTAAATCTTAATGATTGCAGGAAGTAATTTATCAAAACAAAATTATTGCAGGAAGTAGTTTTACCAGATTGTCTTTGATTAGATGCTTATCAGTGCTAAAATTCCCTGCAAGAAAAGTACAATATGAGATCAAAGAGTGGAGATTATATTTTTTTAAGGAAAAAGGTTAATAAATCAGTAAATTCACATCTCGATATGTAAAACCTGTTGAGAACTACAACTAATTATAGATAAGAACATTCTTACGGTTTCATGTTACATACATATAATGCAAGGATAGGGTGATAGAATTGTAGAATAGAAACTCTTCATTTCTTCATTTATTTCCCACTTTTTTTTTCTTCCCTTTTCTTTCTTCCACTGCGCTCACATCCTGGTATCAAAGGACAAGGTGATGCTCTCAAATCCCAAGGCCTCCTTGATGATGCATTGCATTTGTCTAAGGTCTTAAGCTCCACGACCACATAAGGGTCCCACACACGAGAAAATTGATGTGCCCATTCTTGAAAAACTAAGCTTAATAACTAGTTGTAATAAGATCCCCTGCTGGCAAACAATGGGACATATCATCTTTCTCTTCAATACATATCCATAATGCTACGTTTTGCACTGACCTTCCTTAAGGTATATGCCACCAAGAACATTCAAGTAATATAAAGCAAGCAGATACAAGTTGCCCTAGCAATGCCTAATTTGGTTCAGAACCCATGTCAAAATCCTCAGTGATTTTAATGCTTTTCATAATATAATGAGGGTTAAAAATTCCTTTATCCTTAGATCCAGTATCCGACTAATGTTTCTGAAATATATACAATGCTCCTTTCCTAGAATGAACGCACAGTTTTAAATTGGCCAGGCTGGCTGCAGAGGTGGAAGTAACCCAGTGGTACATTCTTTCTGGCATCATGCCATGCATGTTTTTTTTTTCTGATAAATAAAAGAAATTATTAAACAGCACCAAGAGGATGCAACTCAAAGCCAAAGGCGAATTACAAGAAATAAGTTCCACAAAATCCAAAAAGTCCTCCACATTTACAAAAACGTCACTTCTAAACCAAAAACTAAAGGTATTAAGTCATCTATCTCTAATAACATCTAAAGGCTTCTCTGTACCCTCAAACACTCTATAGTTCCTTTCAATTCATACAATCCAAAAAATAGATAGAAGAATTAACGAATAGGCCTTCTTAATCTCCTTGGAGGCCCGTAATCTGCTCCAAGCCCACACTTCATCTTTAACTCGGCCAACAGCTTCTCAAACCTCTCCACGATAGGATTCCACATACTTTTTTTCCTTGAATTTGGCTCCAAGAGGAAGACCAAGATAAGTAACAAGAAGAGACCCCACCTTGCATCCCAATAAAGAAGCTTGGAAGCGATCGTTAATATTCTCCCTAAGAGGAATTAAATCACTCTTATTCAAATTGACCTTAACTCCAGAGACTGCCTCAAAACAAAGAAGGATACACCGGAGATGAAGGATTTGAACAGCTTCCGCCCCACAAAATATATTTTGTCCTCAACAAACAAAAGGTGAGATACACTCACAATACTCTCATTTCTTCCGACCTTGAAATCACTCAAAAGCCCTTCACTCACCACTCCCAACAACGTTTTGCTTAACGCCTCCATCACCAAAGTGAGTAAAAAATGAGACAAAGGATCCCCTTGCCTAAGACCACGCGAAGCTCTAAAAAATCCAGACCGGCAACCATTGATAAGAATAGTGAAGGAGGTCGAAGAAATGCACTTGATGATCCGCCTACACCATTTGTCCTCGAACCCCATCATTTCTAATAAGTAAATCACAAAGCTCCAACAAACACAGTCATAAGCCTTCACCATATCGAGCTTACAAATCATTATGAGTGAAAGACACATTCCACGAAATCTCTCCATTGATCAAAAGGATACAAGAACCAATAAGAGTTTCTTTATCTCTCACTATATCAAAAATACCTTAAAATTGGTCTTTTAAGGGGGCATTACCAAACCAAGTGTCATACCAGAGCTTTGTTCTTCTTCTATTACCTACCTGAATATAAACCCAAGGGAGAAAATCCCCCACCCATTTCGAATCTACCTCCACACCCTAGGCCATAAACCTCCCTCGGTTTCTTAGACATCCACCCATTAGGCTCCAACTCAAACTTAGCCTCCACCACTTTCCTCCAAAGAAGATCCCTTTCTGTCATAAATCTCCATAACCACTTGCCCAAAAGAGCTCTATTAAATAAAGTAAGAGATTTAATAACAAGACTCCCCCTCTCTAGAGGTTGCTTAACCATCCCCCACTTCACTAAATGATACTTGTATTCCTCTTCCATATTGCCCTGCAGAAACCTTCTTTGAATACTTTCCGACCTCTTAGCCATCGATCTAAGAATAGGGAAAATAGGCATAAAGTAAATGGGCAAGCTAGAAAGGGTACTTTTGATAAGCCTGAGACGTCCTCCCTTGGAAAGAAATTGACTTTTTCACTCGGCCAACCGCTTCTCAAACCTCTCCACGATAGGATTCCACATACTTTTTTTTCCTTGAATTTGGCTCCAAGTGGAAGACCAAGATAAGTAATAGGAAGAGACTCCACCTTACATCCCAATAAAGAAGCCAAGAAACGACCATTAATATTCTCCTTAAGAGGAATTAAATCACTCTTATTCAAATTGACCTTAAGTCCCGAGACCACTTCAAAACAAAGAAGGATGCACTGGAGATGAAGGATTTGAAAGCTTCCGCCCCACAAAATATATTGTGTCCTCAACAAACAGAAGGTTAGATACACTCACAATACTACCATTTCTTCTGACCTTGAAATCACTCAAAAGCCCTTCACCCACCGCTCCCAACAACATTTTGCTTAACGCGTCCATCACCAAAGTGAATAAAAAATGAGACAGAGGATCCCCTTGCCTAAGACCATGCGAAGCTTTAAAAAATCCAGACCAGCAACCATTGATAAGAATAGAGAAGGAGGTGGAAGAAATGCACTTGATGATCCACCTACACCATTTGTCCCCGAACCCCATCCTTTCTAATAAGTAAATTACAAAGCTCCAACAAACACGGTCATAAGCCTTCTCTATATCGAGCTTACAAATCACTCCCTCCCTCCATCTTTTAAATGGGCATCCACAACTTCATTAGCAATCAAAGTGGCATCCAAAATTTGCCTATCCTTTACAAAGGCATGTTGAAAGGGACTCACTACTTTCCCTGTAACTTTCTTTACTCTAGCAGTTAGCACTTTCGAAAGGAGCTTATAAATGCACCTAATAAGGCTAACAGGTCTAAAATCTCTTACATTGAATGCTCCAATCTTCTTCGGGATAAGAACAATGAAAGTACAATTCAAGCTCCTCACAAGCTCCCTCGTAGCATTGAACTCCATAAAGAATCTAAGAATGTCTCCCTTAATCACTTCCCAATTATTTGCTAGGAACGCTATAGAGAAACAACCATCGGGACCCGACACTTTATCACCATTACATTCCCGAAGAGCAATGCAAATTTCCTTTTCATCAAAAGGACACTCAAGCCAAGAAGCTTCCTCCATACTAATACAAGAAAAAAACAAACCATCTAAATTAGGACAACTATCATGCAATTCCGTATAAAGATTCTTGTAAAACTCACAAATTGCCGCTTTCATCTCCACCTCCTCCTCAAACAAAATGCCATCAACCTCGATAGAACTAAAGAAATTGTGCCTCCTATGCGCATTATCCATACGATGAAAGAACTTGATATTTCGATCACCCACCCTTAACCATAATTCTCTAGACTTTTGCCGCCACTAGATTTCTTCCATGGAAATGAGCTTAGCAAGCTCCTTCTTGACCCACTCCCTCCTAGTTTTAGCCTCCCTCGAAAGCCCCTCAACCAACTCCTATTCATCGAAACCATTAACCTCTCCCAACAAAGCATTAATCAAAGAATTCACATTTCTAAGAGAGTCTTTGTTCCACATCTTCAATTCCTCCTTCAATAATTTTAGTTTAGAAGCCACCACAAAACTCGCATAACCCTCCACAATGAAACCCTCCCACCATCTTTTGACTCAATCTTCAAAACCGTTCACTTCAACCACATATTCTCAAACTGAAACAGGACAGCCCCCAAAGCATCCCCTCCACTTCAAGAACGATAGTATGATGGTCTGAATTAGGTCTTGGCAAAAGCTTTTGAACTAAACCCGGAAAGATATTTTCCCAGCAACCAGAAATAAGAAAGCGATCGATCCTCGAGAAAGACGGAGTCTCCTTGAAACTAGACCACGTAAATGAACCACCAAAAGAGGCAAGTCAATCAGATCCTGACCTCTCACAAATTCTTTTATAAATAAAGGAAGTTTATCCTCAATTGTTTCAGAAAACAGTTTGCAATTTATCACAAGTCTAGTGGAATACGTGATAAAAAAAGATGCAGTCAGGCAGATTACTTTCAGCTAACAAGGCAGAACATCAACCTTAATAAGTGTAAAGGAATAGACAATGAATGCTACACAAAGAAGCCAATAATAATATTAAAAATAGCTGGCAAATTTCCTCCAATAACACATTAAAAGAAGTCTCAGTGCCATACCTTCAGTTTGAATAAATTTCTCCTCAATTTTATCCTTCAACTGTAGAACTCTAGTTATCTGCATATACTGATTATAGATTGGAATTAGACTCTTAAAATTCTTATGAAAGCAGAAAGATGATTGAAACCATGGCCAACAACATCTCTGAAAGCAGTTTAGCTACCAATTATCCCAAAAGCTTAGGCTGATGGGAAATGGGCCAACAATACACATCAAGCTCATATACACTTTAACACTCCCCTCATGTGCATAGCCCCATAAACAATATGGGCCTAGCACATAAAGCCTTAAACAAAAACAAGATAAACCCAAACTAGAGACAAAAACCAAACTAAATGTTTATCATCAACAAAAACAAGTGTGGGTTATCAAGATTCGAGCACAAGACCAACAGAAAAAGAAAATTATACCAACAAATTTAAAGGGATTATGAGACCAAATTACGTAAAAATTAAAAGACAGAAGAGCTTCACTTAATGGAGCACTAGATAAAACAAGATTTTCAATAATTTCATATTGACTTGACATGCAATAAAATAAGAACAAAGTAGAGGTAATTTGGATGAACCTTAACACACTAAGCAAATCCACGAACAATACACAGTTGAAATTAACGTTTAAGCTGCACACTCATACGATAAAAGGCTCGAGGGGCTTTTTCACTGAGCTGACGGATTCTTTTCTTTTTCTTTGATTCTTTGGACATGCTATAATCTATATATTTCCCATTCTTTGGGAATTGTTTGTTTTTGCACATCTTTTAAGTTAAACTATGTAAGCTACCATTCTTGTATAACTCTTAAGCCTATTATATTTTGTTGTAAATATATTGTTATTTACACATCAAGAAAATAAAATCATAGAAGATCTAGCAAGAAAATACCGGTCCGCGCTGTCCCATTTCTCTGCTGACTTTGTTAGAATTGACCCAGATCTATCCAGAATAAAAGTAGAGACTTTCAACTGCCATTAGAAAATATTAAATTTCAAATTTACATGAAGAGGACATGGAGTACCAAACCTGTTGTTGCTGTAATTGAGTGTTAATATCCTCTGCAACCTTGACATAGTATGAACTGGTATTGGAAAGAATTAATGGTGATCACAGTTATGTGATACTGCGTGCACTTTAATTGCTGCAATTTCTGTTTCGAATTACCTCTTTCCTGCAAGTTTGGTAGATAAGCTGATCTGTTCTTGTTGAATAAGCTCCAACGTCTGTATGATATTAATCGTGGGAACAAAACCAATAGGATAAATGTACACCAAAAATATAAAATAATAATGAAATAATTATTTCTTATATAAAATAATAATGAAGTAATTATTTCTTTTTTTATTGGTAATGAGGTAAGTATTTGTATAAAGACATGACTAACTTAATCATTTAATTATAAAAATATTATTTTTTGTGTATATGATATCCGGTTAAAATGCAAGCCTTCTTTATTTAGCAGCACATTATAAGGTTACAGGCATTTATTTAAGTTCAATATTCTCAAGTTCTTTATGCCCCACTATCACACCCCTCAGAGTCTATTTAAAAGTCAAGAACATTATTGTAGTTGAGTACTTTTTTTATAAGTATTATTGTAGTTAAGTATATCTGTCAGATGCACATAACAGTTAAATTCACCTCTGGAATATTGCAGCCCATGAATGAGGATGATGTCCTAACCCCCCTTCAAATAATAATAATACATAGAGAATGTCCTAATCAGGACCTCTTAATGTTTTTGTACACTCATTAAGTTCTCAGGCTTCTTATAGCATCCTTATGCTATGCAAAATTCGCATGCACACACAAACAAAATTTACAAACACTTCTACTTCGCACTGCATTAAATACAAGAGATGAGAACCAAGGCTCATAAGTTTAACTTGAAGGCTCCAGGACGTAAAAAAGAAAGAAGACAGAACAACAAATGAAAGGGAGAAAGAATCAAGGCAGGATCATGAAATGTTTGATATTCCAGTCACACACATTGAGCTGCATCGAAAGATCAATGATGATTTAAATTGATCTGGCCAATTCTTTTATAATAAACAAGAAAATTAGTATAACAGAAAAGATTGTGAGAGGGCTCTATTTGTTCTGCTCCAAGCAAATTTTGAGTGCCTTCTGAAACATATACAGGTACAACATACAAATTCCATCTTGATTCTTGACTCATTAGCAACTCGTAAAATGGCAGCCATCGGATTTGGCACATAAATTTGCCTTCGTTTTTGGAAAGTATGTTACAAAGAAATTCTACAAACAATTCCCCATCCAGAACGGCACGCTGATTGCTTAAATTTAACTATGTAGTTAGGCAGAGTAATGTAGAACAATAGGAGATCAAGAACAAATAACAAGAAAATTAAAAGAAAATAATCCAAATCGTAGAGATTTTCTCCGTCACCGGAAACAATAACCCAATAACAGGATGCAATGAACAAACCCAATCTCAAGGAAGAAATCAAATATCAATAATAATATGTTTATTCATCAATGAATAACTCAAAAAGACGTAGGGATGTCTAATATATAGAGTCATAAACATCTTTGAATCCCTAGTCCTACCCGAATAAGGAAAATAAGGAACTAAAGTACTAGACCTAAATATATTAAATCCCTAAACCCTAATACTCATCAAAATTACATAATTACGCTTATAATCAAAATAATTCATAATACCTAAATTAGAAGCCTTAAATATATTCTTCCATGTATACTCCATCATCCCCGCTTCCCTTAGAGAAAACTAAACCTCGAGTTGGGAAGTGAGGAAGTAATCAAGATCTTCGAATTGACAAAGCATACAGCAGGATAGTGAAACAATTTGGACTAGAAATTGCCATGAGGAAAAGAAAATTCTAAAAGTGACATTGTGAACTAGTTTGAAACCAAGTGAGCATGCTAAAATCAATAGTAGGAGCCTGCATATCGACCATGACCTCAACCTTGCCTTGATATTTGTCTTGAACTTGCTTAAAATTGCCAACAAGGTTATTATGTTGGACTGGTTCAACAAAGCCGGAGTTGGGGACACATGCGACAGTCATTAACGGGTCGCGACGGACGAAAGACTTGGCGACAGGGGTGACGGGCGGCAGATGGAGTTGGAACAGGCTCGCAATTTGTGGAATCTGATCGCCGACCATGTCTAGTGTTGATGGTGGTAGCTGATCCGATGTTAGGTGGCCGGATCAAGGTAGATCGGAGAGGTCTATTGTGGTGGTGGTGTTGGGTGGCTGGATTGGGTTTTTTTGCTGCTTTTCCTGCCGGTTGTCGACGCATGGAGGGCAGATCTGAGTAGATCAAAAAATTTCAATCGTGATAGTATGCTCAGGTGAGAGGTGGCACGTGGTTGATGGCAACCGTGAACAATGACCTTTTTTTATGTAGGCTCCCAGGAACAGATCACTCTGAGACCATGTTGAAAATAATAACTGAAGAAACTCTTAGTCTTATTGATTGATTAAAACGAATACAATTGACCCAATATATAGACTTATGAATACTAAGCCTAATAGGAATAGGATATAACAATTTAGATAAGATGCATGTGATCCAAGTCTACTAGGACACTTGTTAAGAATTCTAATAGGATTCTCAACAAATACAATTCAACAGTCCTATATAAAGACTTATAAAACTTAATAGGATTAGGAGACATCAACTAGATAAAACAGACATCAACTAAAGTAAAACTAAAAAACTTACTATGACACATAATAAGAAACTTAATTAGGACTCTCAACATTTCTCCTCAAATTGGAGCATACACATGCACTAAGTTGTTACAAGGAAACTCATTCCAATAACAAACCTCATCTAATCTGAAACAAATAAACTCAAACCAAAAATTTATAATAACCCATGACAACACATCCGGGCTCCACACCCACGACAAACGGTTAGGTCACTACCTCGGTAACACCTAACGAGACAAGAGCCAAGAACATCGGATCAACAAGACTTTTACATTTTGTTTTCTTTTTACTAACTTTGACGTTGACTTGAATGGGCTAAGTCTGGAGGAAACAACATCAACACAAGTTGGATCAGGTTAACAACATCAACATGTATGGGTCAACAACATCAACATCGGGGTGAGGAATGTCAATGGATGGCAAAGTCCATATTCTTTTCTTTAATTAAGGTCACTAACTATTCCACTTCACCCACACTTGTCATATATTCATCCTTGTTTTAAGGCTTACTTTAGGCCATGTTTCCTTCCTTGTTTTAAGACTTACTTTAGGCCATGTTTCCTTCCTTGTTTTAAGGCTTACTTTAGGCCATGTTTCCTTCCTTGTTTTAAGGAATGTCTTTTTCCTTTAACAACCTATATATACTCTTAATTGTATTCTCAATAATAAGAACTCAAGTAAGCATTTGTACAATCTCTTTACTCTATTCAATTCTCACATCTCTTTACTCTCTTAAATTCTAACATAGTATCAGAGCCGGTTGCTTAGGTTCTACTCTCGCTTGTAATTTTTCTCGGTTTCGTGTTTCGGCGTGTTCTGTATTGTTCTCGGTGAACTCGACGTAAAAGTTTTTTTTTGTTGTTTTTCGGTCTTCTCTTTTTGGGTTGGTGTTGTCGGCACCTCTTATTTTTTTGGTTTGAGCAGTTTCGGCATTCTCGACATCCTCTATTTTCAGAGAGGTGTTTTGTGGCTTTGGGTCTCAGATTTCTCGGTGTTTTTTTTTGTTCTCAGATCTCTTTGGCAGTTTGTTTTTTTCTGCTTTGGGTGGTTTCGGCATTTTTTTTGTCAGGCTATTTTTTTTTTGCACTTATTTGCAATGGATTCTGCACCTGTGTGTGTCAAATTTACGGGCAAAAATTACTCTACATGGGCCTTTCAGTTTGAAATTTTCCTCAAGGGAAAAGAACTTTGGGGCCATATCGATGGCACAGATGTTGCACAAACATCCAATACAGACCAATCGAAGGATGTCGGGTATTCTCCTTCTTGGACTGTGCTTGATGCTCGGATCATGTTTTGGCTTCTTGGTTCGATGGAGCCACATATTGTCACCAACTTGCGTACTCATCGCTCTGCTCAATCCATGTGGACTTATCTGAAGAAGGTTTATCATCAAGATAATGATGCTTATCGCTTTCAGTTAGAGCATGCAATTGCCACCTTACAACATGGCAGTCTTTCCATCCAAGACTATTACTCGGCCTTTCTGATTCTTTGGACTGACTATACTGATCTTGTTACAGCGGCTGTTCCTGTTGCCACTCTTTCTACTATTCAGCAACTCCACGAGACTAGATGGCGTGATCAATTTCTTATGAAACTACGCCCGGAATATGAATCTATTCGCTCCTCTCTGCTGAATAGATCTCCTGTTCCTTCTCTTGATGTTTGTTTTGGTGAGTTACTTCGTGAAGAACAACGTCTTAGTACTCAAGCCACTCTGGAGCAATCTTATGGTAGTCCAAGAACTGTTGCTTATGCTGCCCAAGGACGCGGATCGCCTACGCATTCTAAAAACTTGCAGTGTTTTTGCTGTAAGGAATATGGGCATATTGCTGCCAATTGTCCCAAGAAATATTGCTCTTATTGTAAGAAGAAGGGTCACATCATCAAAGAATGTCGTCTCCGCCCACAGAATCGTCAAGCTCAAGCATTTCAGACTTCTGTTATTGTACCCTCCGCAGCTCCTAGCTCTTCTTCCAGCTCCTCCCCAGTTTCGGCACCTCCTGCAGCGAATTACTGCACACCCGAAATGGTGCAACAGATGCTAATTTCAGCATTATCTGCAATGGGGTTTCAAGGTAAAAATTCTACCAAACTCTGGTACGTAGACTCGGGGGCCTCTAATCACATGACGAATACTCCCACCGCTCTGTGTCATGTTCGACCCTATGTTGGTCCATCTGCCATTCAGACTGCCAATGGCAGTTCTTTACCAATCGCTGCTGTCGGAGATGCCTCTTCTAAATTCACTGATGTGTTTCTTGCTCCTAAACTTTCCACGAATCTTATTTCGGTTGGTCAATTAGTTGATAACAATTGTGTTGTTAACTTTTCTAGTGATGGTTGTGTTGTACAGGACCAGGTAACGGGAGAGTTGATCGCGAAGAGACCTAAAGTGGGGCGCTTGTTTCCACTATTTTTATCTGTCCCAGCGATTTCTCCATTTCGTCTATTAAGTCTCTTGCTTGCAATAATGTTCCAAATCTGAGTATGGTGTGGCATCGTCGTTTAAGCCATCCCAATACTCAGATCTTATCTCATGTATTGCACTATGGTTTTCTTGATAAAAAAGAACGTTCTTCTTTATCTCTTAAGTGTGATTCTTGCAAACTTGGTAAAAGCAAAATTCTTCCCTTTCCTTTACATGCTAGTAGAGCTTCTCACTGCTTTGATCTTATCCATAGTGATGTTTGGGGACCTTCCCCCGTTAGTTCACATGAAAAATTTAAATATTATGTGACTTTTATTGATGATTATAGCAGATTCACTTGGGTTTATTTTCTTCGCTCTAAATCTGAGGTTTTTCGTACTTTCACTAATTTTTTAGCGTATGTTGACAATCAATTTTCTGCGACTATTAAGATATTACGCACAGATTCTGGTGGTGAATATTTGTCTACTGAGTTTCAGGAATTCTTGGCTTCTAAAGGTATTATTCATCAACGTTCATGTCCTGCTACTCCCCAACAAAATGGAGTAGCCGAACGCAAAAATCGTCATCTTTTTGATGTGGTACATACTCTCTTGTTAGAATCATCTGTTCCATCAATGTTCTGGGTCGAGGCTTTGAAAACTGCTACTCACTTGATTAATCGTTTACCTTCCCAAATCTTACACATGGAGTCTCCCTATTTCCGCTTGTTTGCTAAACAACCTAGTTATGATAATCTCCGTATCTTTGGTTGTGTATGTTTTGTCCATTTACCTCCCCATGAGCAACATAAATTATCTGCTCAATCTGTTAGATGTGCATTCTTGGGATATAATGTGTGTCAAAAGGGATTTGTTTGCTATGATCCTACCTTACATCGTACACGTATTTCTAGAAATGTTATTTTCTTTGAAAATCAACATTTCTTTCCTATGTCCTCTGAGCCCTCTTCTTCTACGGTGGTCCTCCCCTCCTTTGAGCAACAATTTTCAGATCTTCATCAAATCAGCTCTCGCTTTAAACCAGGTGTTGTATATACGAGACACTCCCGCCCACAGTCTCTTCCGATGGCTCAATCGATATCTGATCCTACCATGCCCCAGTCAGTTGCAGCACCTTCAGAACACTTGGTACGTCGCTCTTCTCGAATATCTTTACCTCCGGATAGGTATGGGTTTGCTTCTGCTCTTACTGCTGCATTGTCTAAATTTGATATTCCCACATGCTACTCACATGCTGTCAAGCATGATTGTTGGCGACAAGCTATGCAGGAAGAAATTGCTGCTTTAGAGGCCAATCACACCTGGGACATTGCACCTTGTCCTTCCACTATACTCCCCCTAGGTTGCAAATGGGTTTACTCCGTCAAGGTTCGATCTGATGGAAGTTTGGATCGTTATAAAGCTCGGCTTGTTGCACTTGGAAATAAACAGGAATATGGTGTTAATTATGAAGAAACCTTTGCTCCTGTGACTAAGATGACCACTGTTCGTACGATTCTAGCTCTTGCTGCTTCCAATGATTGGCCACTACATCAGATGGATGTCAAGAATGCTTTTCTTCATGGGGATCTTAAAGAGTGTATTTTTATGAAGCCACCCCCGGGATTGTTTCCTTCTCCAAACTCACATGTGTGTAAGCTTCGTCGCTCCCTTTATGGTCTCAAACAAGCTCCAAGAGCTTGGTTTGATAAATTTCGAACTAATTTATTACAATTCTCATTCAAGCAGAGCAAGTATGACACTTCCTTGTTTCTTCGAAAATCAGACATGGGTATTGTTGTTCTTTTAGTTTATGTTGATGATATTGTGATTACTGGTTCCGATTCTGTTTTACTTGGCCAGCTCAAGACCCATCTCTCCGAGTCCTTTCATATGAAAGATCTTGGGTCTCTTACATATTTTCTCGGTCTTGAGGTGCATCGTAGTCCGTCGGGTATTTCACTCAATCAACATAAGTATGCTAGTGACCTGGTCGCTACAGCTGGCCTACAGGAGGCCACTTCTGTTGATACTCCCATGGAATTGAATGTCAAGCTTCGCAAAGAGGAGGGTGATTTACTTGCTGATCCTAGTTTATACCGAAAGTTGGTGGGCAGTCTTGTCTACCTCACCATTACTAGACCGGACATTTCCTTTGCAGTACAACAAGTCAGCCAGTTTCTTCAGACCCCTCGTCACCTTCATTTGGTTACTGTCCGTAGGATCATACGCTATGTTCAGGGCACTTCTGCCCGTGGCTTATTCTTTCCTGCAGGCAATTCTCCTCGACTTACTGCTTATAGCGACACTGATTAGGCTGGTTGTGCTAATACACGTCGCTCCATTACTGGTTGGTGTGTGTTCTTAGGTGATGCATTGATCTCATGGAAGAGTAAGAAGCAAGACAGAGTTTCTAAGTCATCTACAGAATCTGAGTATCGGGCGATGTCTCTTGCTTGTTCCGAAATTATTTGGCTTCGAGGTTTGCTTACTGAGCTAGATTTTTCTGCAACTGATCCTACACCTCTACATGCTGATAATACAAATGTTATTCAGATCACGGCCAATCCTGTCTATCATGAGCGCACGAAGCATATTGAAGTCGACTGTCACTCTATCCGCGAAGCATTTGAAGCTTGTGTTATCACTCTTCCACATGTTTCCACTGACCTACAAATTGCTGATATCTTCACCAAAGCGCTCACTCGCCATCGACATTGCTTCTTAAGCAGCAAATTGATGCTTATTGATCAACCTGCATCAATTTGAGGGGGGCTGTCAATGGATGGCAAAGTCCATATTCTTTTCTTTAATTAAGGTCACTAACTATTCCACTTCACCCACACTTGCCATATATTCATCCTTGTTTTAAGGCTTACTTTAGGCCATGTTTCCTTCCTTGTTTTAAGGAATGTTTTTTTCCTTTAACAACCTATATATACTCTTAATTGTATTCTCAATAATAAGAACTCAAGTAAGCATTTGTACAATCTCTTTACTCTCTTCAATTCTCACATCTCTTTACTCTCTTAAATTCTAACAAGGAACTCTTCTTCTTCTTTTTCTTTTTTAAACTACAGTTTGTTTTTTTTAATACTGAGGCTTTTTTTGCAGCCTTCCTTTTTTAATGCTTTTTTTCACCTTTTTTTCGTACGAATCTATTTATCAAACTTTCTCAGTTACCTCTGAAAAGTACTCGAAAATAGCGTCGTGAACCATACTCGTGAACATTACCCGTGAACAGATCCATAGTTTTCTTTTTGAAAACAACTCCGAGGTCGCACAAGAAAAATTGCCCCAAAAAAAACAAAATAGAAACTTAATGGTGTTTATCTCAGATCATCTCCAAGATCCCAAACCTTGAGCTCTGATACCATGTTGAAATTAATAATTGAAAAGAATTTTATATTATTGATTGATTGATTTGAATACAATTCAACAGTCATATATATAGACTTATGAATATCAAACCTAATAGGACTATGAGACATCATGATGCCACACAGATAATTAGAGAAAGAAACATATTGAGAAAAGGGAGAAGCAAGGAGATTAACCAAGAGAAAATAGACTAGGTAGAAAAAAGATAGACAAGAGAAAGAACAGAACAAGCTGAGAAACAGAGATAGGCAAAGAGATAATCAATTTTCAATTCATAATCCAATCTCCTTACAATCTTAATATTAGTGCTCTTATATAGACACCAAACATTATTTAAACAAGAAAGTAAATCAAATCCTAATAATTATTTAATTGCCTAAATCTAATTTTCCTAAAATACATGTCCAAGAATAACATTCCAAAATAATAAATATTATCTTTCTTATTCTGCATCATTCTTCCCCATTTACAAAAAAAAACTCGACCACGAGTTTTGAAGTGGTGAAGTATCAAAACTTGTGATTTTTGAAGTTGCATGGCAAAGACTTACAATTTTCGAGATGTAGCGGTCTTGATCGAGCAGAAGAAGGATATCAAGAGGAGTTGTTGAGGAGCCTCAATCCAGTGCGGGGGACAAAATCAATGAAAGAAATGTCACACGCACAAATTTTGCCCTTATCTTGGCTTTGGCCTTGTTCGTTTTGAAGTAACTCAATAGGTACATCATCACAGTAAATGAATGGTAGAGTTTTCTTCAATGATTTGTTCGTTCATTTCAAAGTCTGTGGATTGGAGAAACAACTTCAGACTCGTCTTGAATGGAATCCTGATTGGTAGAAATTTTGGTGAAAGTTCCTTCCACTTGTTCAAGGAGTTGTTGCATCTTACGAATTTGAGTCTCAAAGATGGAACACTCGATCTCTAATTGACAGCAATTAGCATAAATACACTGACCAGCCAACTCGGTTTTAGCCCAAATAGCATCTTGAGGCCAATAGTAAATTCCATTAAATTGGAGAAAAGACTAATTTTCTCCAACATGGCCAAACGGACCAAAAACTTGATGGAGCACATCTTTTGTAATGGGATCTAGTACATGATGAAGAAGATCTCGACTAAACTCACTCGTCCATCACAAGTGACTCCAATTTGATGTAAATAAAGAAAGAACATAAATAAAACAGAAAACGATTTTTTTTCTCCATCTCCCATCTCTTTTCCTTTTTTGTAATTATTTTTTTCCTAATGATTTTTTTTCTACTGCTTTTTTTTTTTGCAATTTTTTATTACAAAAATCAATAACTAATAAGCATAAAGTAAATAAATAAATAAACTTAACTTCTTCTTTTTTGGGCTCAGTTGCTAGCTCGGCTTGAGGTCGTTTGGCTGGGTCAAATGCATATCCAAATCTGCTAGTCGGGTCGGATCCGGGCAGCATGGATCCTGGGTATTCTGGACCAGGCTTCTAAGAGGTGGCCGGAAATGTGCCGTCGGTCACAATGGTGGTGTCGGCCGGGGCGGCTGGTGGCTTGAGGCGTTGGATCGGGCTGCGAAAGATCCAGGTGGGCTGCGGTGGCTTTAGTCGTGGAGTTGGTAGTTGCACGGCTCGTGGTGCCCGAGGTTGGATAGATCGGCAGTTTCCGACCCCGGTGGTCGCCTCAAATCCCAGCGAGAGGTTTCAGGCAATGGTGGCGATGGCACCTGATAATTTATGTTCTAATGGTGGTGGTGGCACAAGCTGGAAGTCGACAGAAAGTGGTGGAAGGAGCTTGTTCAGTTGCTGTTTGTGTTTTTTTTTTTTTTTTGAATATATGGATACAGTATGTGATTTAAGGGATAGATAGAAGTAGGATGCAGATTTAAGGGATGGATAGGGGTAGGATAGGACCTTTCGACTCTAATACCACTTGATGTCAGACAGATAATTAGAGAGAGAAACATATTGAGAAAGGGGAGAAGCAGGGAGATTAACCAATAAAAAATAGACTAGGTAGAAAAAAGATAGACAAAAGGAAGAACAGAACAATAGAGAAGAGAACAAGATGAGAAACAGAGATAGGCAAAGAGAATCAATTTTCGATTCATAATCCAGTCTCCTTACAATCTTAATATCAGTGCTCTTATATAAACACCAAACATTATTTAAATAAGAAATTAAATCAAATCCTAATAACTGTTTAATTGCCTAAATCTAATTTTTCTAAAATACATGTCCAAGAATAACATCCCAAAATAATAAATATTCTATTTTCTATTATGCATCACATCAACTAGATAAGACTGATATAAACTAAAGTAAGACTAAAAAACCTACTATGACACATAATAGGAAACTTAATTAGGACTCTCAACTTAAACCTAATTAGGACTCTCAACAGCTCTTATAAGTCTTTCCAATCATCATTCGATGACTCAATATCAATGAGTTTTGATTTATCAATTTCTGAATCGTCTTTCAATGTCACAACATCCAAGGGCTTCGACGCTTCTTATTCTACATGTTGAAGGACAATTTCTTCATATTTTTATTCTTTAAACGCTTCAACATTTCTTTACATTCATTCAATAATTTAATTACCGCCTTTAAACCTTCATAATACTTAGGCTTTCATTCTATCATAGGTTTGTCATATGTAACATACTCATCACAACCACCATAAGCACAATCATACTCATCATAACCATCATAAGTATCTCCATAAGCATAATCATACTAATACCTATATTGCCTTTCCAATTCTTCAAGCCATCGCCTATTACGACAAATCCAAAATATCAGTTCCTTATATTCCTTGCTCACACTCCCAAGAAGAATAAAGAGAACCGTACCTGATCTTTTCGTATCTCAACTTACACAAAAGGTAGTCAACGGATAGCTGAGCTTTCATGCTATAAATACGTTCCAAAGCTCAACAGATAGTTGAGCTTTCATGCTTTAAATACATTCCCAAGTACGGATGGACATGGTCAACAAACTAAAAGTTATAGGTTCTCATATATAAGTTTTTTTCTTCTTCTTCCTTTTTTTATTGATTCAATAACAGATAACATTAATTCTTGAAATACTGGCAAGTTCTAGATTAATCTTGAATTTGATAACTTTTAGAGAGGTTTTGTCAAATGAGCTCAAATTAAGCTTCATCAGGGTATCTTATACAAGCTTAAATCTACTCATGTATTACGAATGCCACATGGTGTTGTTTTATTGGTTGTATTTTATTCATGACCACACATCTTTTTAATATTCCAATCTTATGTTATCATTTAATTGGTTTTGGCATCTCATAAAGGCCTCTCATTAGTGTTGTTCACCCCTAAACACCGTATGTGTCTCCTTATATCGTTCAACTAGAAGGGACTTACTTCACACTCTCATTTTGCTCTTTCTAGTTTCTCTTTCTAGTACACTATAAATTCCATCACACTTTAAGTTTCCATAATTCCTTACTTCAGCAAGTACTTCTTCATGCTCCTTCTTTTGGTTCCATCTCTTCCTTTTTTTTCTTTTTACTTCTTACTTTCTGCCACATAACTTAAGCTCCTAAAGTCTCAAAGTCCTATCTTTCTCTCTATACTATATTTGCATCCATTGCTCTTGCACAACACTACAAGACAATTAATTAAGAATTAAAAAAGAAAAGAATGTTACCACACTCTACACTTATACCAATAAAGTTTGAGGATATAACAAATAAAAAAAGAGAAATATAGTTTCCTTTACCTTTTGTCTCTCTTTACTTTTCTGGGGGGAAGATGTAAGGTGGAAGAAGGAGATGACTTTTCTATGAGTACTTCTATCTAATACTAGACTCAGAAATTATCATCTATGTATCCATTTCAATTATCCCAAAAATCAGACAGATTTAGAATTAGAGGCTTCAAAGATACGTAACACACACACAGAGGGTACCTGGGTAAGGGTGGCTGTATCAGACTCCAAAGAGGCTATCTTTCTCTGCTTTTCCAGTATCTGTGTGCATATTTCACCCTTGGCCTTCATGATCTGCATAGTATCTTCTTCAAGTTGCTTTGCTTCTGATTTTGCTGCAAACATGATGACAAACAGTCAAATAAAAATAGTTTAGGAAAGTTTAACAAAATAAAAATAAAAAAATCATATACGTTATTCTTGAAATGCAATAAATATAATTATTTCAAAAATACCAACATAGGGATTTACATTAAGCATCAAAAAAGGAAATGAGAACTATAATCATCCTTAAAACTGAAAAACAAAATGAATTAAGCCCTATATAATTTATTTAAAGTCACTTCTACTATTAAAATTTTCTAGCATTGAAGTAAAGGTCTCTAAACAATTCTTTCTCAAGGAGACATCATAAGATTAACTTATTTTGAAACCCTGGGGACAACAATGCTAATCTAAAAGCATTCAATGCTTGAACCAACAAAAGAAAAAAAAAGAGCATTCAGTGCACGATTTATGTTTCTTTCCTATTACTTTTTTTCCTAAAATAACAGAACGAATAAATACTAACTGTAGCATAAATCCATTTTTTACATATAGAAACAAACCAGAAAAGGAAGAAAAAAAAAGGAAAAGTCCTCAACTTGCAAAACACAAAATGAACCCAAATGCTAAGAAATGCAAGTATCAACCTCAAGAAACTTAACACAAGGGAGTATGCGGGGAATGCTGCGAAGAAGTAAATGCTAGGACATTCTTTTGATTTTACCTGCTAGATATTTTGATATCTATGTGATGACTAATTTTTTTTGTCCATTGTGATGACTAAATGGCTTCAAAAAAAATAGAAAACCCTTTCGACAACTATGAGATTCAGGCAATTCAATAGACAATGCATCGTCTGTCTGCACTTCGCACAACTAAACATCAACAACTACCCAACCAAGTGACCAAGATTAATAACCTACAATAAGAAAATGGAGACAAACCATCCATCTGCAGCTTCACTACAACTCCAACTCACTTTTGCAAAATAAAGACATCATGTTTAACTTCACTATTAATCACTATTAAAGTATATTTAAGCTTTGTGTAAGCCTCATACATAAAAACTGATGTCTAAGTACGCACATTAGTATATGCACATGTAAGCACCTTATACAATACAGAGTAATTAATCATAGATAAAGCAGGAAAATGCTCCATCTATTTGTTCAGAGAAAATCTGAGCCGATTATTGCTCATTGCTACCAAGGGAAGAAAATTAATCAGAGTACAGTAAAATTTATCATCCATTATTGCTCCAAAAAGATAAACTGTCAAACTGTCAATAATGTAAACATTTACTATGTTTGAGAGTTGACCAGAATTGAGATCTTTTTCCATAGTTTCGATGGTAGTGATCTGCATTTGTTCTTCAACTGATGCCTTCGCAGCTTGATCCTCCACATCTACATTCAATTCATTCCAATTAAATAGTTAATCAACAATTTAATGTGCATACATTACTCGCGGAACTTATATTCATATAGATAATCTAATTATCAACGTTGATTTTAGAGAGACAGAGGCAATTGTTATGGTACCGTTCATTTGAGACCGCAAAGTCTTCATGTACTGTAAGTACTCCTCCATCTTCGATTTCTTCTTCTTCGAAATCAATTCCTAAGATTATATAAATACATAAGGAGGGAGAGTTAACGAGGTAAACGCGAATCAGAATTTTCTGCAAATTTAAACAAATTGAGATGAAAACACTTTCTAGAGAGAGAGCGTGAACATGCAGAAGATGGAAAAAATTTGGAGGGAAAATGCGCACTGAACTGGTGCGAGTGACCTTTGTTCCTCCTCACGAAGTACTGATGCCAGTATGCCTCGACCCCTCTGTATTTGGCCCACGTTAATCTTATGGACCGTGAGCCCACACAAAATATAAGTATTACGCCCGTGTGGTTGGGTAAATGTCAATTCCATTGTCACTTAATTTAACACTAGCATAAGAAATTGAACTGCAAAAAAACCCCAAGAAAAGCAATCCGGTTAAAATTGTTAAAAAGAAATAAGAACAGCTAAAAGTGTGGAGAAGATAATGGGTTAAAGATAAAAGAGATAAAAAGAGTAAAGAAGTTAAGTCTAAGTCGAATAGTGGGTGAGAAAAACATAAAAGAAAGATGTGAGGAGTTGGAGTCAACCGAGTTATATATTTAACCTCATTTAAATATTTAATTTATATATTTAAGTAGGAGTTTATGAAATATTTTGACAGGTGAACACCAAATAAGGGTTCTTGTTTTATTAATAGTATAAAAATTGTCACTAATTCATTTGTTTGATTGGACAATAAAATTGAAATTACAATTTGTTATTTGAAGTGATGTTATATAAGTGCAATAATACTTTGATTTTAAGAGCAATATAAACTCATAATACTGTGTCATAACTCATTTAGTATGCTATCCATCTTACTCACTTAAAATATAATAAATAACCACATTAATGGCAGCTAAAGATGACAACGGAACGAATTTGAGATGAGGAATGTCTTTCTCGTTCATGTCTCGTTTTTCCAAACTATTGTCGTCCTTGTTCTAGGTAAATTTGGAAAGATATAGATGTGGACAAATCAACATAGAGAACAAGTCAAAGCATTAATTCGAAAGGGGAGCAAATCACCCCAAACTACTACACCAACCTAATGATAGATATCGTAATATAGTCAGTACATTTCTACAACACTAGACTCTAGTCCCCATTAGAGTACAATCTTTTTTTTCGTGAAAGAATATGTATTGAATGAGATTCTTGGCCATAAAATGGAGAATTTCTTGGTTGGACCTAAGCTTTAAGACAAAGTTAATCAGGATGAGACACGTCATCGAATGTGACCCGGAAGAGTTGCTTTATTTGGGCTAACCAGGGTTAAGAAACAATGAATAAAAAGGCCACATGTGGCACTGCAAATCAGTTGTCTTCATCTCTCCTATGGCATCAAGTACTTGTCTTTTCTCTGTAAAAAATGTATTGTTCTATCTCTGTCTTCTTCCATTTCTGTCCTATGTTACTCTCTCTCCTTTTAAAATGTCTCTCGTAATTCTCATTTTCCATCTCATGTTGGAACTAAAAAAAAAAAAATCTTGAATTCACCCAAATATGCAGCTGTTTTCTCTCCTCTTTCACTCTCTCAACAAAAATTTTGTTATCTTTCCTCTTTCACTCTCTCTCAATTCAGTTCTTTCTCCTATGTTACTCTCTTAGTTCACTTTTCGTTAATTTTATGCTAATCTCGTGAGTCACCATAAGCCACCGCACACCACCATATTCTTGCCAAGGCTTGGTATTCCTTGTAATCTTTGAAGAGTATGTTAATTTGAAGCTTTACTTAGCAGTTGAGTGTTGGAACCAGATTTTTGTTGAGGTATTTCAAAAATATGGCAAATTTTTTACTTATATAAATAAGAATATTCCCAAATGTTGTAGTAAAGTAAATACTATAGGAGCATAAATTATATATTAAATATTTCACTTGGTTTTGATGTTTATATGGTTAATACTTAATAGCTAAATGTGCATTCCTACTATTGTAATGCTTTTTCTAAACCCGAGCAAACTTTCTACTCTATTTTGGCATATTTGGTTCTTAATTTCTATAAATTTTCTGGAAACTGTGATTTAGCTGGTTCATATATGTGTGGTTTAGTGGCTATTTAGCTTCTTAATTCCATATATGTTAATGGTTCTGTTTGATCTTTTTTTGTACAAATATGTATCCTCGTAACTGATATGGTGTTATTTAGCTAAAATTAGGAGGATTGATAATACAGAAGCCCTTAATTTAGCGAGGTTGGCTAGCCATCTAAATTCATGTAAATATTATAAAGTTTAATGTGATGTCATTGCTAGTTAGCGTTTTTTTTCTTTCATTCTTTTTTAAATTAAGGACTCAACCTCTAAAGCTCTCTTTCTGTTAACAAAAAATAGTACCAACACCCATCATATTCTCCTTAATGTGTTTATCATTTGAATTTTTTTATTAAAAAATATATGAACTTGATTTTTATTTTTTTTAAAAGCAACTGTTTGTCATGATTGTGTGATTTATGAAAATTGGTAATAAAGAATGGTGAACTCATTTCCTTTTCTTTTGCCCTCCATTGTTGTTGGTTGTCTCTGCTTTGTAACTTTGTTTGTTAAAAAGAGTGACATCACTTCCAAAGGAGTAGACAAGTTGTTTATTTGGCATTAATTTTTATTTTAATTGAGTTATTCTGATGATTGGAGTGATGGGTGGTCTTGGATTTGGCATTCATTCAAAGTGTTAACTCTCTGGTGACATTTGTCTTTTTAATTTTGAATAGAAGCTATTCTACTTTCTTAATTTGACAATAGATTACATTTTTAGAATAATGTGGTTGATTTTTACAAGATAGATCGTAACATTTTCAGCTCCAAACCTGAGTTGGTGAGTTTGCGAGAAGTAAGATTAGTTCTTTATTTTGGGAAAATTATTCACTGTTTTTGTTCATAAATTATGTACAGTTTCACATTTGGAACTTCTCAGGGCAGACATCCTAGTTTCTCATGAATGACAAAATTAATTTGGCTGACTAGCTGATTGTTAATTTTATTTCTTATTCTATTAATACAGTAGGGTCTTTAGGTCAACAAGCAACCATAAAGCTCTCATTTGATGGTGGAATATTTTAGTTGAAGTCAAAGCATGTCTACGTTGTGATGTTGAAATGTTTATGCAAAGTTTAATGTAATTTTATATTAATTTTAGATGAATTATCTTGTTAATGGTTTGTTGTAAAAGTTACTGATATTGGTAGTTATAGAACTGGGCTTGTTCATAATGATTCTCTTTCTAACATTGCTGTCATGATGTAAGTGTCAAGTATTTAGCAAACTTATTTGACTTTTTACTCTTAGTTTTCTATTTTTGTTGTTTATGCATCATTTTTCATTTGTAAGATATATATGCCATGGTTGATGTCATCTATGCATATTCTCCTTAAATTCTCAAAGCTTTATATTTCAAGTAGGTATATATGGTTTTATCACTATTTTGCGACCAATTTGACTCTATTTATAATTGTGTCCCTAAACTTTATAACATTTTCTTCAATGTTGTTTAAATTTTGTTTCCATGTTATAACAATTAATGCTTATGATATTACCACGCTAAAATCTATATTCGTGTTACTGTGCTATGTTTTTTTTTGAGACACTTAAAGTGATCCCTCTTATTTTGTTCTTTGAGCATTCATATTGTAATGAAGTAGTGAAAATATATACCTCAAATATGATTGATTGTTGGCCATGAGTTTAAGTAACCATAATAAACGTATTTTCACTTATAATGCAAGAATTGATAGTTCTAAAGGTATATGGCATGTTTGGGTAACAGTTTTCAGTGTTCAAAAACTGTTTTCGAAAATGAAAAATGAAAATAGTTTTCTGAAAAAAACATGTTTGGATAACTGTAACTCGAGAACTATTTCCACAATAGAAAACGGTGAATGTTGTTTGGATAATCTTATTTTGAAAACTGTTTGAATTACACCTTCTTGTAATTATTTTCAGTTTTCAGTTTAAATTTGAAATCTAATATTAATTTTATTTCTTATATTTACTAAATGCAATTTTTAGCACACACCAAATACTTGAAAATAATTAATATTATTTTATTTTTAAAAATATTAGTATTTTTTATATACCATGGATCAAACATGACCATACTCTTCCCCCTAGTCATGTCATATATGTTTGTTAAATAAATTCTAAAAAATTAAAATAAGAAATACAATATAACTTTCACAATTTGATAAAATATGTACAACCAACCCATCAAATACAATATTCAAGTTTGTTCAATGTCTAAAATATGACATATTTTTCTTGTTAAAAATAAGTTAGTTGAGGATAACTTTAAGATACAATATTCATTGATCAAATACAACTTTGAGAAATTGATAAAATGGAAATGAACGATCCAAAATTCTTCCTATAAAAGGGCTTGCCTCAACTGCCCAATTTAGTTGGTTTGTCATCCTCACACCCTATAAGTCAAATAATATATGAATATGTGAAATATATTCTTAAGAATAACAAAAATAATTCAGTAACTAAATTAAACACAAATAAGGACATTAAATTAACTAACTCTTACCGACAAATCATAACATTATTACTAGTTATTAAATCAAATACCAAAACGGTCTGCCCACATTTGATTGGCAATAAGCTCACGAAACGCATCCATAGTTACTGCACACACATCAGACAAATCAACTGTATGATTATTTGTAAATTTGCTCGACCCTCCTTTGCTTTCTACTTGATGGCCTTCTGCTTCCCATTCATTAAACAGTTGATCACTCTGAGAGCACTGGCGTACAAAATTATGTACGACACAACAAGCAACAACTATAAGAGGTTGTTAAGCGGGCTTGAATCTAAGCATCATTTTTAAAATTGGAAAGCGCGCCTTTAAGACCCCAAAGCAGCGTTCTATAACATTATGTCGAGATGAGTGCCTATAGTTAAATAGTTCTCTATAACCAGTTGGTTGGTGTGTTCTACCTTAATATTCATTTAAGTGATATCGTTCACCTCTAAACGGTGGAAGAAACCCGGGTGTACATGGATAACCGGAATCCACCAAATAATACTCACCTATAAGTTATACAAATTCTCTTAGTACATATCAATCAATTAGTATATAATATCAACTTAGTACTAAAATAGATTTACCATTAGTAGGCCAAGGAAATCGAGCATCCGATCGAGTTAAGGCATCCAAAAGACTTGCGAATCGTTAACCGTACCTTCCCATCCACTATACATGTATGTGAATTTCATGTCAAATGAATATGTACACGTCATATTTTGTGTGACAACCAATTTTCGACCCCTATAACTGGTAGTTTTTTTTTTCTGTTGGGGCCCATGCACTGATGTGCGTTCCATCAATTGCACTAATGCATTTCTACGTCTATTAAATTGCATACGATTAGAATCAGTTTGGTATTATATATTGTATATACAAAACTAAACTAATAAATTAACAATCAATCATAAGATACATTACTTTAAAAGCTAGGTAAAATCTTCGATCGTGTCTAATTTATGGAGGCACCACGTGGTCATTCAATGGACAAATTATGTGCTTTGCAAACTTGTTTAATGCTCTCATAACTATCTTAAATTGTCGATTAATTGTTTCTAATGAATGTTGAAATCGATCAACTATAACTTTATGCCCTACATTGTGCCCTACAACAAACAAGAAAATGGCCATCATTTCTTCTACTGTGACACCCTTTGAGTCTTTTATATAATTATATTGCTTCAATGTGTTACATAAGTGAATAAATGTTTCCTTGTCCATGCAAAACAATTCATAAACTACCTCTAAATGACCATTTAACAATTCGGTTATATATTCATGTCCATTGAGTCATGATGTTCGCATAGGTAATTTATTCATAAATTTTTCATCATATTTGGCAAACATATGAAGCATTAACAATGAGAGCATTTCATACTCATCTTTAGCGGATGAACTTGATGAATTAGATTGGCTACCACAATTATTGCGGTCTGAATTGTCCATTTCTTAACCTGAAAAAAAAAAAAACAAGTCTCATTATAGTTATCATGTAGTATAGTTTATATTCCACAAATCTAAATAGATTGAAATTTAATTCTATTTTTTTTTTTAAAATCGACAACAACTCCTCTGTTTTCTATGACTTTTCAAATCTAATTAGACGTGTATACACAATTCTAACCATTCAAATCTAATTAGACTTGTATACACAATTCTAATCATTCATATTCCAACAATACAAGGAATGTCAAACGCATATAATTAATCCAAACAACTAACATATCATCCATAAACTAAAAAAAAAGTAATAAAAATATCCAAGTACAAACATAAACACACATCAAAGAACAAATAATCTCTTTAACACACGAACATAATTTAAGACCAAAGGCAATGTCTCCAACTCTCAATCAATCCTAGCTAACCATGCATTCTTCCTCTCCAAAGGTATTTTAATGAATGCATCCCTTAACTCAAAATTACTTGTAAATTTCTCTAATGCTTTCAAATATGTGTCATCATCCATCCGATTTTCCATTTCATCAAGAACTTTTAAACACATTACCACTGAATAATCTGCTGAAACCACCGAACTTGTTCCCTCGACATTTTTCTCTCTATATCTCTCAGCCCTAGCCAAAGAAGCTTCTGCCCTTGTTTTTGTGGCCATCATGAAACAGGCAAAAGCTTCACTCAATTGACTATTTCTAGTTTCCTTCTGTTTTTTCTTATCATTGATTTTAGAACGCTTGGCAGAACGTTCAGGCTGAATGGGCTAAGTGCTTGGGGTTTCAAGGTCAACCGGAGTATTTGGATCATCTGGATTACCAGGGCCATCAACATCAATGTCTACATGCATGCCACTATTGAGAAAAGCTTCAAGCAATTCATTCTCCTCATCGGAATTAGGTGGATCTTGGGTTGAAGCATGGTAAAGAATTCCTATGGCAGTTGACTTGTTAAAGATTATTCCTAACAATTTGTAGTGTTCACAACCTTGCTTATGAAATTGGAAAGCTTTCGGGTGTGCCTGAGGAAAAAAATGAAGATATAAATGTCATTATCGATTTCAAAGAAATTATTGTAAGATAAGTCAACACTATGAACTTTAGGGAGAAAAATGATACCCGAATGTAATTTTCTCAAGTCCCATCTAAGGTTGTGACAGTATTACTTTCTGCATTCCAACCAAACCCAGTTTGCTCAAGCAATTGACTAAACAACTGGTGCTTCATACGCAACCTTTGATATTTTTCTCTCAATTGTTTCACTGTAAAGAACTTGTTGGTCTTCATATTCAATTGTTTGAGAATAAAATCCTAAATCTTTCTATGAAACACACCATCTTTCATGTTTCCCTTGTTTACCTCATCAACCATGATATCGATAAAACATTTCTCTCTCTCAAAGCTCCATAAAGAAATATCAACGTTTTCAAAAGCCATCTACATTAAAAATGAACTTAACAGATTATTATTGAACAATAAAAACTAACCAACTATTTTAAGATACTTAAATTGGATCTACATACATATACCAATTATCCTTTGTCCTAAAATAATACATATACATATAGTGCTGGTGCAGTAGTTTATGTGCAGGGGCTAGTGCTGCAGTCCATGTGCAGGGGCTGGTGCTGCAGCCCCTGTGCTAACACCAGCTGCACCAGCCCCTGCACAGGGGCTGGTGCAGCTAGTGCCTGCACAGGGGCTGATGTTGTAGTGTAATGACTCATCCCGGGTTGGCCACCCCCGAGACGGCGTCATCACATTTTGAAAATCCCAACACGACACATATATGCAACAATAATACAAATACTAACAGAAATTTTTATTTTAATCATCAACCCTCAATAAGGGAGGTACAATAATTTGATATTAACTTAAACATAATATACAACGTAAAATGCATGAATATTTACAAATAAAATTTTTATTTCATTTTCTCATTTGTCTGAGAATGTTGACACGTACGTGGCTTACAGAAATGATTTCGTCTGACTCTCAACCCACCAGACTAATTGTCATGTCTGCTACCTGAAATCATTGTACAATGAGGGATGAGCTTCAAAAGCTTAGTGAATTAAATTTACTAGAAGTATTCAATTTGTATAAATAGCCCTTTAATATTTAATCATTTATATCTCATATGACTGGATAATAGCATATAGTCTAACATTTATATAGTTCCTATCATATCATACTTCTATGTTTCTTTCTCACCATAACTGTCGCTCTGTGAGACTCGTTTATCTATAAATAAATACATAATATCAACAACACTTCAGTAATAAAATCAACATGTAAAACATATGCAATGTAAGAATTATTATTAGGGAACGTCTTCCCACATGTCGACATGTTTTTATCTTAGACCGGCCCTTTCCTGGTTACTTTCTTTCCAGCATATACTGTCTGTCACGGTAATTATTTTCAGCATATACTGGCTGTCACGGTTTTTTCCTTTTTTTCCGACATATGCAGCCTGTCATAGTTTTCCTTTATTTCCAGCATAGACCGGCTGTCACAATTTTTCAATTAGACCGGCCCCCTCCCAGTTCTTTTATTTTATACACATGCAGATGAACAATCATATGAGATATGCATATGAACAATAATATAAAAACAACATGAATTCAAATATTAAATTTAGCTATCATGTCTTTCTTCGAATTTCTACTTGATAAATTTCATTAATTTCTTCTTTTCATATATCACATCCATTTATTAACCATAACTCATCAAGAATTTTATTTATCACCATTATTATTAAATCAACTCATTATTCTAATAATATCTCTTTTCACATAATAATTTTCTGCGTGTCCAATATTCATATCATACCTATCAATCAAATTTTTATCTACCACCAAAGCATGAGCTAATAATTTATTTTAATATTATCACTAGATATTTCATTTCTATTCAAATTACGTAAAGTAAATCTAACTCACCACGTAGCACTTAGAGCTACCCGTGGATCACCTACTTGCCTTTCCTGGTTATTTTCAGTAATTTCTCCCGATTGCTGATCGTCAACACCTGACATAATATTTATATTAAATTTCTAATTTATTCTTCAATTCTTCATAATTTACATCCTTTGAAAGTTTTCACTTTGAATTCCAAGAAATTTCATGTATGCTAAAAATTTTAAAAAATAAACATTACGTATTTACCTTATGTTTTTCTTATAGTTTCCCGTGACTCTATATAAAATTTCCCCGTAAACGCCTTCAAAATTTTTCTCTTTCAATATTTCTTTCGGTCCCCAAGTGTTTAAACAAATAGAGTAATTAAAGGAAAACCAAACAGGATTTTGTAGGTATAATTTACGTTTACATATAAGTGTGTGTGTGTGTGTGTGTGTGTATATATATATAAGTTTGCTGCCACAATAATCTCAGCAGCACAAATTTTTTTGTATCTTCAATTGGGTAACTTAGCAGCCTTGCTGCCTTACATGCAACAAGGTTGCTTTGTCTTGGCAACAGGTAGCTTTTGTCTTTTTTTTCCTTCTTGCTGGACGTCCCGATCTTTTTTCTGCCTTCTGGACGTCCAAGTCCCAAATTTTTTATTTTTTTATTTTTTCTAAATTTAACTTTTTGCATTTAAATATATATACATATATATATATATATATTATTTTAACTCTATGTCATATTTATTAAAGTACTTTTTTACCCTTACTTTACTTTACAAACACGGGTATTACATGTAGCCCCTGTGCAGGGGCTGGCGTTATAGTCACTGTGCAGTGCAGGACCTATTCTTTCGGTTTCTATCAAAAAAATTAAAAAGGCATTCATAATATACAAAACTATGACCCAAATCAGAATATGCTTCACTTACTTGTAATCAAGTCATCAAAATTCAAATAAAACTGATTTAATATATGTGAAAAAAAACTCAAGGCAGAGTAGAACAATGGCCTTACTAATTCTTTTGCTAGTATATTTACATGTCTAAGTGAGATAATTTTTAAAAACTAAGGTCAAAATGTAATTTCCAACATGAACATCATCCTTAACCTTCAACCCGGTTGACCCAACTAGAATGCAAGTCAAATGGCCCAAATCTGATTTCAACCTAATTCTCTCATTTCTCCACCGAAATTAGCAAAACATATAAGGATTTTGAAGCTCTTGAATCAAGGATTCATAATATTATGTTAAATTTCAAAATTATGCCATAGTTTTCATGAATCATGGAAAATTATATGAACATGTAATCATTCTGCTAAGCTAATTTAAAGACAATTTAAACCAGTAGGATATAAGCTCAACTGTAGGTCACCCAACTATAGTTACGAATTTAACAACGAAAAAGAAAGCCAAGTTGGTTTTACATGTTGAAATAGCAATATAGTAGACAAGACAGGCACAAAACATCAATTAAATTAATAGCTATAGAACATGATTGGTAGCTGATCAAATTTGATGAACTTATAGGTGGCTCTAAACAAAGTAATCTAGCAGTGTAAATTTTTGGCACCAATTGTTTCATGCCACATCTCAGTTGAGATTCAAGAGAAATAATTTGCAGATTTGTACTCACATCTGATGGAAACTATCAGTGAAATAACAGAAGTGCCGAGATTTGAAAGTCCAACTCAAATTTAACCACAAAAGAATCAGAATTTGCCTGGGAGTTTGATATTATTGAATGATTACTAAACTTCAGCTAGAACTTATTTTCAAGATTTTACACATTCTAGCCCCCATCTTATTCGACCCCTTGATGCTGATCTTAATTTTTCTAAGCTTCCCATAAAGCAGGGAAGTTTTTAAACATTATATGGTTAAAAGGATGCACTAAAACTGGATCAAAGCAATCATGCAATCAAATATCACCAGAAAGATGGCTTTCATGACCAAAAGGCTAAATTAACATCTCCATCGTTAGATAAAATGAGATTGAGCATATTAAATTATAGCTTCCACTGCTCGAGAATTTAGACTACTAACATTATTTGGTCCCGCATAGTCACTAAGGGACCATTTCAGAGAGGAAGTAAATACGGCATCGGCAAATGAGATTATTGAGATAACATATCACTCCAACTAAAGTCTTCCTGCAAAGCGAAAGGTTGCAGTTGGGTATCACTAATATTAACAATGAATATATAGATTAGTGCTTCTCAACTGCAACTTTTTCCCTACAGATGGACTTTAGTTGAAGTGGATTCTAATTTGCTATCTGAATAACGACTGCTAATAGTGATTGTAGGGTAAGCAACGACGGCTAACAGTGCTTTCAGTCAAGCTCTTGAATCTTGACCAAAGCTGAACATGCAATTAGCTGTTCACAGTTCTTAACTGATATGATTACTTTATTAGCACCACCTTGATAATCAACAAAACAATCAAGTTATGACAGTTCAATCATTTCCAAGATGCACTCAAGGCTTTCAATGAAATTCAAAGAAAAATAATTTAATGATTATGAGCAAGCCTTAAATCTTAGATTAAATTGACCTTTCCTCTCAAACTTCTTATGCATAGAAATAATAATAAAAAAAGTAAATTGAACTTATTAAAAGTGCAGCCAAATCGTCTAGCAGTAAAGTGATCATCCCTTTAAAAAATAATTTATATATAGAAGAACTGATTCTAAAACAAGCTATCTCAGCTAAAAATGTCTAAACCATATCTAAAACTACAACATACTAAATAGTTTTACACCTAAATTATCTAAGAAAATATCAATTAAAATAGCAGTAGCTTACTTTGTAATTTAATCAATTCAATTCATCCACACATTTTTTGAAAAATAAATGGCAGAGAGCTCACCTTGTAATTTCTTAGCCTTAAGCATCAAAATCCTTGAGAGAGATCAGGTTCTTCTGTGGATCAATTTCATTACCAAGCTATGGTTCTCCAAAAGATCTTTTAAGTGATTCTACTAAATTTTCCCTAAAATTGAACTTCAAACACAAACTGAAATTAGATAAGGTTTTGAATTGAAGGGAAATAAACTAATAAAATCAAGAAAAATCGTTCCAAGTTTTAGAAAGCAAAAACAAGAAAATATAAAGATTCTTTTTTCAAAACTGAAAATAAATCTCTCTAAAATATTTTACTCGAGTAGGAATGAAGAAAGAACGAGAGAGCGAGCATATGTACCTTACTGGTTTGGAAATTAATTAAAGAGCAAAGAACGGCTAGCTAGAGAGGGAAAACCAAATTAAAAGAAACCCAAATCAAACAACAAGTTAATAAAAAAAAAACCGAGATATTATAATGGGTATGTAGTGGATAGTTGTAGGCTGAAATTGCATTACCTGATGTGGGTATGTAGTGGAGAAGCAACACGAGAAAGAGACCAAGAGCAAGAGATCGAATATGAAAGAAAAATATGAAGAACTAGAGAGAGATAGGAAGAACGAGCGAGACGGAGGTGGGGGGGGGGGGGGAATAACACTTGAGATAGAAATAGTGAAATATACAAAGACAGCAAACCTGCTTGCATCTAGCTAGAAGATGAGCGCAGAGAGAGCGTGCAAAGAGAGGGAAGACAAACTTTCTAAGATCTTGACCTCGCCAAGATTGAGCTTCAGTTTTAGCAGTACTTCGGTCAAGAAAAGACTTTAAGCTGATAAAGTTGCAACTCATGATGGAAACAGAGAACTAGGAAAGTGAATAGTGTTTTAGGAACGAAAACTCCAATTTGGAGTTTTCTAAAATCATTGTTTGAAAATTGAATTTTAGAAAACTTTTTTTGAAAACTGTTTGCCAAACATGTTTTACTGTTTTTTAAAACTGATTTTGGGTTTTGAAAATTGAAAACAGTTTTTGGAAACCCAATCCAAACATACCCATATAAATTGATAGCAATAGAAATGATTGGACAACGAATTATATTAATCTTGGTAAGGATAATAGGGAAGAAATGGAGGAGAATGCGGAAAAAATGAAGAAGAATGTTGAAGAAATCGATAATAATCAAGCGAGACATATTGTTTCTAAAGTTTTGGATAGTAACACTGTATCTCTAAACCTATTAAGAATGGTTGTTAACAATGAGGATGAGACATATAAGTTGTGTCGACATTGGTATCGTATGGGATTTAGTGTAAGAAAGAGGAAGCAATACAAATACTCAGAGACAAATAAGATAAGAACAAAGTATTATTATTACTCAAAGAAAGGTGAAATGGATGAATCAAAAATTAATGCAGCCAATAATAGGAATCAGACTAGGATGTTGTGTAATGTAAGGATTAAATTCACATTTGATGAAGAAGGAAAATGGACTATTGATGAGTTTTATGATGAGTATAGTCATGAAATGGAATCTACTAAAGATAATAATTTATTGAAGCATGCATAGAAAGTGGCCATAGAAAATGGTATTTTATTATCCACAATGGTGAACTCGAGGTTTCAAACAATACGGGCAATAAACTTCATGAATAATGAGGTTGGTGGTGAATAGAATTTGAGGTTTACAAAAGGATGGTTACAACTATGTTAACAAAGAGAGGCTATCATTGGTTGAGGTGAGGGATAGTGCTAGTTTGGTTGGGTATTTCAAAAATCTAGCTAACAAGGATGGAATTTCCATTAGGATTTTCAGGTTGATAAAGAGCGTCGAATGATAAAAAAAATTTGGCGAGATGGTAGGTGTAGGATTGATTATGATTGCTTTGGTAACATAGTCATTTTTAACACCACTTATCGAACTAACAAGAATAATTTGTTTTGTGCTCCATTCATGGGGATCAACAACCATTGGCAGAACATTATGTTTGGATGTGTGTTTCTATCGGATGAGATGGTTGCATCATTTGAGTAGTTTTTCAACGCATTCTTAGATTATGTTGGTATTTGTCTAAGGATTAAACGAGTTAAAGAATGAAGCTCCAACAGGCTTTGAGCCACGACATAAGGAGTGTGCGCCGCAGCCTGCAGAAAGGGAGAAGTTGGCCTCCACCAGGTGTGCGCCACGGCACAAGGTGGCACAAGGCTGTGTACCATGGCTTAGCCCTTGTACTCCATGGTTCCCAACACCTGGGAGGTTTTTGGCCCTATGTGCGCCTCGGCCAGCCCTGTTCTGGGCCGCGGCACCAAGCACACCTGATGCTTCCTGATCAGCACTTTGGATTAGTGCGTAGGACTTGGTTAAAACACACAGGATCACTTAGACTTGTTAAAGAGCTATGATTGATTGGTCCTCAAGATCTAAGGGTTGAGATTGACTTCAAGATTGGTTTAAGAAGTGGTTACACTATATAAAGGATCATCTAGGAGCAATAACAAGAGAGAGTGTGCAAGTGTGTGTGAAATAGAACACATGGTGTGTGAGAGTGCAAAGACACTAAACACAAGAGAGACTCATTCAAAAGAGGCTGGTTGTTTAGAGAGAGAATAGTATAGATTGGGGATTCAAGGGCTTTGTAATTGGAATTTTCTTGGGGAAAATTCCAGGGAAACACTTAGCTCTTATCACTTTCTTTTTCTCTTCTTTCATTCTTCAAGAACAAGAAGGTTCTTGAAGAGGTGTTGCTGTAATTTTAAGAATTCCATTGATTTAGTACAGAGAGCTCGGAGGAGCTCACGGGGACGTAGGCACATTGCTGAACCTCGGTAACAATTGCTTATGTTCTTTCTTTGATTGGTCTGATTGTTGTTTGTTGTTTATTACAAGTCATTCTAGACTTGGGTGTTTGGAAAGATCACAACCTGAGATTTCGCAAGAAGGTGATTTTCCATTAGATTCAATTGGCAGTTGCCACCAAAAACTATTTTCACATATCAAGATCAAGCAATGGAAAAAGTGATTTGGAACGTATTCTTTGATACGCAACATCATCTTTGCTTTTGGTATATTTCACAAAAATTGTCTTCACATTTTGGTGGTTTGAAGTCAGATAAAGACTTTAATGGCTTATTTTACAAATGTCTACAAGGATGTGATTCTGAGAAAGAGTTTAAGGATACATGTAGGAAGATGATATTAGATTATGACCTTGAAAGGAACACATAGCTATGTAGTATATATAAAATTCTATAGAAATGGTGCACTGATCTTAACAAAAATATTTTTATGTTGGGTTTAAATCTTCTCAACGAAGCGAGAGCATAAATAGTGCATTAAATAGAATAGCAAACAAGTCTACTTCTCTCACCATGTTTTTAATTCAATTTGACAAGAAACTAACCGAGTGGCGTAGAAATGAATTAGACGAGGACTTCCTTTGTTACTAAAGTGATCCTCCATTTGGAAATAAGCACAGTGAAATTTTGAAGCCAATTACGAAGATATACACCCATAAAATATACAAGGTGTTTCAGATGGAGTATATTAATGGAAAGTGGATTACACTTTGATTGTATTCCATAGTGTGACACTCAGATTAGGTATAAATTTAGGATGCAAATGTGCAATTCAAGGGAAATGGTTGTCGATATTGACATAACTACCGTGGAAATCCAATATAGTTGCAGTAAATTCTAAACTGTTGGTATACTTTGTGAACATGCATTGACTGATTATAATCTTAACAATGCTTCAAAATGGCTAGAAAAGTACATTCTAAAGAGGTGGACCAAAGATGTAAGGAGAATGGTGCATACCTATAAGGGAAGTGAATTATCTGCGTATGATTCTAATGAGTCGGCACTTGTATTCTATAATCGTGCAATGAGACAAAGACACTTTGACAAATCTAAATGGAAGAAAAATTTTCTCACTTTGTTTGTGGTTGTAGGTAAAAGGAAGCAAGTAGAAGCACAAAAAAATAGCAAAAAAGATTTGGTGCCACCAAAAAATGGAGCTGATGTTACACCATCACTTGAAACTCCTCTACTTGTTGCTCAGTCACAATATTCTCAAATTTTTGTTGCCCCATCTTTTTATTTGAGACTTTTTAGCCTTGTTGTAAGCATGATTTGACTTTTAGTTCAGTTTGTAATTTGCTTTGTTCTTTTAAATATGTTATTAAAAATATTGAGTATGTTCCTTTCTGGTATCATTTGTAGGCATATCAAAATAATGTTTACATGCCTCAACCTTTTTACCCATTGCCTAACTTCTATTATACTTCGATGCTACAAGGTCTTGATTTAAACTTCTCTCAGGTAGGTAATGTTATATCATATTGATTGATTGGTTGCTTGGTAATTTATTACATTTTTTAGTGTTTAATTGATAACATATAGATTTTGTAATAATATTCAAATTAAGCTTGAAACCCTGAGTCTTCTACTTATTGGCAGCCTCTTACGTGAATAAGGTACTTTGCCAAACATTAGTTAGAATGTAAATACCATTTAAACAAAATTTTCACATATTAATGTTATTTGTTTCCTTTATTTTTCCCTGGTCAATTTCTTTTGTTTATATTCTGATCTTGATTCTTGATTTTAATTACTATCTAGCTCCCAACAGTCAACTTTTCTTAATGATCCAATATTTCAATTAACAAACTTCTTTTTTACAGTTGGTAATAAGGATGTGAATACCTTGAGTTTTGTGTGATAGAATAATATATTTAGATAAGCTACACCTATGGTATTGCTCTGAAAACTAATGTAGTGATTTAAGGCTATTGGATCAGTCTAATACTCGTCTGCATATGGTAATGATTCAGATTGCTATATTATGTAATTATGGTTTTTCATTGATCCACAACTTGCAAGAGGCTTATTTATGACAATTACAAGGAGATCCAGTAATAACTAACATGCTATTTGACACGTACAAGAAGATACTAAATACTGAGAGAAAATAACATGAAAATGGAAGGGATGTAAGATCTGTATTAGAAACTTGACAAGACAATTGGTATGTCATTGAGAATAAGGTTGGCTGCTTACTGGTACTAAAGACTTGTTCTGTTTTAACCTTACTTATATTTTAGTTTTAATTTCATCTAATGGTGGTATTACCTATGTCTTCAGTTGATGTTGCTACATAATTGCCCCTGGTTATGCCTTCTACTAGGTTAAAAGCTTAATCTCTTTGTGTTTTATTATGCTTTGAACTTTAGATAATGCATTATATTCAGGTCTATGTGCATGGAAGAATTAGGTATATATTTTTTAGAAAACTGTAATGACCTATCCCGGGTGGGCTCACCCAAGATAGTGTCGTCATGTTTAGATCCAAGCACAACGTATATGCAACAACTATTTTATTAATTATTTAAAAGTAATTACAAACATTTGTCTGAACTCTTTTACAAAGGAGATACAACTCTTTCATTTACAATACTTACAAAAACATACTAACATTTACAACCATGCATGTACATGTACAAGACTAATACACTATTTATAAATATTTTTCTCTTTTCTTTTCTTTTATTTATTTATTTATTTCTTTCCTTTGTCTTTATTTCTTTCTCTTTTCTCGTCTTTCTTTTTATTTTCTTGTCTAAGGATGCTGACCATGAGGACATACCTAGATACTTACTATGAATCTCAAGTCAAGAATCTACTAGTCCTGCCCACGATCTGGAATTTATTTAAAATATTGGAGAATGAACTTCACAAGCTCAGTGAATTTCAATTTACTAAAAGTACTCGATTTGTACACTTATAGTCATAATTAAATCACAATTTGCATAGATAATTCAAAGCTTTTATTCTTTTATCAATTCTCATGTCACATCAATTCTCTTGTATTTCAATCAACTTATAGATGTCATTTTTGATATCATCTTCATCATTTCTTCATCACAGTTACCTCATCATGTGATTCACATTTATTTCATCATTATGTTTATGATCATCTTGATGTTTCAACATCTCAATAAATGTAAATAAATGCAAATGTATAAGTGTCCTTTTCAATTCTTCACATCTCAACTCATGTTTCATCATATTATATCACATCTATACTATCACAAGTATAAGCATCCATTTAGGGTATTCAATAGGGATGTCTTCCCATGTGCCTGAACTCTAACTCTAGGACCAGTCATGGTTCTAGCCATGTCTAAGATCACATCCTTCCTCTTCAGTGATCTTACCTCAGATCATATCCTTCCTCTTTTGTGATCCTACCATACATGTTTAATCACAGACAAGCATACAATCATAACACATAATTCACATAGTCAAAAGAACTCAATTCAAAGGATTTATCCATTTGATAAAAAATATATTTATATCTTTAAGAGATATCCTTCTCTTTAATTCGTCAAGTTCATACTTATATCATATATCACATCAAGTTCATACTCATTCATCAAACTTATAATCATATCATATTCATTAAGCCTTTCTGTTAGTAAAATATGTTTCATTCTTTAGTTCATCAAATTCATGTTCATAATATATATCACCTCAATTCATGTATAATCATAATATATTCCATAATTTTTTACATAATATCATTTATTTCAAGTTTTATTCATGATATTCTTCTCGTTTACTAATAGTAAACTGAACTCACCATGTAGCATTAATGCTATCCGTGGATCACTTTCTTGCATTTGACGCTTCGCTCAACAATTTTACCAGATTGCTCACCACCACCTAACCACAATATCCTTAATAATTTCTTTATTATCTCATAAATCAATTTATACATTATACCAGGTTAATTTCATGAATATGTATGCATGTTTCATCTTAACTCAAATTCAAAGTTTCGGTAAAAAAATTATTTTCTTTAAGTTTGATTCAAATTCAAACATTTTTTTAAAAAAAGTACAAGAATTAAACCATCAAAATAGAAATCTTATAATCAAATTCTTGAAATTTACCTTTCCAAAGGTTTTTCTCCAAAAATTTTGAAACCGTTCTGTGATTCAGTCAATTTCCAACTCAGAATTGTGAAATCCTTGAATTTCTTAGTGTTTTGAGAGATTTTCTAGAGAGAGAATGAGTCATAGAGAGAGAAAACTAAAATTCAAACATTTGAAATGAAATTTTGAATGTCTTATATGTTTACATATGAACATTTTAACTGAGTGGTCGACCGGTTGGTCACTAGTTCAGTTTCAAAAATTTACAAGTAAAACTCTCATATACTACCAACTAATCGATCGGTCGATCGGCTAGGTTACCAACAGACCGCTCGACCAATTGGTCCACTCCTTCATCTGCCAACTGATTGACCGATTGGTTACTAATCGACCGATCGATCACCAACCAACTGATCGATCTACTGATTCACTCAAACCAACCGACTGCCAACAATTAAACCACCTCAATCACTGGTTGACTAACCAGCCAATCGATCCTATTCTACCAATCGACCAGTCAGCTGACTGATCCGCTTGGTCGACTGATTCCCTCTTTTTTCATTTTAAAATTTTGTTCTTTCTTCCTCGTATGTTTTCTAACTTTTTCTTAGAAAAATGTTTAACTTCTTTTCTCAAAAACTGTATCTTACTCATAGACTTCAAATCATTTAATTTATGTATGCATGAAAATGGTAATGTAATTTTTACAATTACTAAATTTCTCTTTGATTAAGATTACGGGCCTTACAACAACATACACTATAATTGCTTTCTGGATGTTGGGTTAAAGGTCACTGATGTATACAATGATTTTATTTATGCCTTAATGCTAGATTTTGTATGTTTTAATTTTTTTGGATTATTACTATTAAATATATGTATGGTTGAGTTCTCATTAGTTTATAATGATAATATTTAAATGTTGGCAATGGATAAGAATTTTCTTTTAACTGGCAATTATTTTACAGGAGCAATGATTCACATAACATTAGGTGATAAATATATTTGCATAAGCTACTTGTCTGCTTCTTAACAGATTTCTGTTTTTATTTTTGATAGATTCAATAGGTATGATTTCTGTTTGTGGAAGCAACGAGACTAGTTTTTTTTATACTCCATTGAATAAAATCGTAGGATGAGAGTGCTAAGTACTAGTGTTTAAGATAAATTGATAAGGTGTCATTAACTCTGATTTTTTTGGTAAGGTGCAGATTTTGGGGGCTAAAACTTACAACAGCCTTACTTTATTTTTCTTTTCCAGGCATAGCCATGTTTAGAACAGTTTGTACATTTTCCTTCTCCTTTTTTCTTCTTCCTTTTGAGTCTTGTTGATTCTAATTTCACTAACTTTAGCAATAATTTATTTGGACTAATTTCATAGCATATGGCTATACTGTCAATTTGTTATGATGAGTTTGTTTATGATTTATTAATAATCCTAGGGAGCATTCTGCTAAAGATGTTTGGAAAGGAGCATGACTTTTTGGTGAAGAATAAATAAAAGTTATAGCCAAACTGAAATAGGAAAATCATATACAAAAACCTACTTTGGCTTAAGTAAATGAACATTATTATAAAAGGGATACAATGATTCAACCAGGTTGCTCTAGTTCAAGCAAAAAGGGAAAAGAAAAGGGAGGAGAAAAGAATGAGAAAGAAATATCAAAATAACACTACTAAAAAGAATATTGCCAGATTGCAAGAACAAGCATGTCATTATGGTACATTGTCCACTGTGCAAGCTACTAAATGTGTATTGCAATGCATTTGTGTGCATGTGAGATCCCATACATAATCAATTCAGTCCCTAAAGAAACAAATAAGAAAGGAAAAACAAAAATTTACAATAACCTTAACCCATTAACCTCTTACATTACACAAACACAAAAGTTATAGAAAAGTTATGGACATCAACAATAGAATTGCTACAGATTCACCAACGTAAGAAAAGTTATACAAAAGCTACACCAGAATGTCTATAGAATCACCAACGCCATTCTTTCTCATTAGTGTTTCCTGGACAATAACAGTACACACTATATTTATGCTAACTAGAATTGTTATTAGGGACTTCATTACTCCAATAGTTACTGCCATACCATGCACCATTCCTTTACAAGCTTTCACTTCATCTGCTAGACGTCTCACTTCATCTTTCAAGCACTTAACTTCAAAAATTGTAGTCTACCCAACACAAACACCTGTAGCTCTTCCACATAGTGGCTCATTGATAAGGGAACACCAACACCAAAACTTGCATTTTCTTTCCCGACCACAACAATAATATAACCTATTTGGGTTATTCTTGGACTTCGATATTTTGATAGTAGACGAACCCCACAATATTATATCTTGTTCAAAAATTGCAATGCTATCTTAAACTCTCATTGACACTTGAAGTAGACATTTCACCTATAAAATACAAGCTTATCTCAATCAATCATTTTATCAAACTAAATAATTCTATAATTGATAATATTGTTATTGACAACATCAATTATTATATGATCAACATGATAGTAAACAAACAATTAGTATATGATCAACGTGACAATAATGTTGCTATTGATTAATTTTTACTAACTAGAGGGAGGCAAAAGGATAGCTAATAAACAAGCAATTATTAAATGATCAACATGACAGAAACTATATAACTTATATTCAGAAAAAGATAACCTAAAGTAACTTTAAGACAACTTAAAGAATGCAACTTAAAATGGTTCAAGGCAATTTTTATCAATTTTTGCCTAAGTAAACATAATCTATTTCGTCAATCCTATCAAATATTTCTTCTCTTGTTGCTAATAAATTTAAGTCTTTTTAGTAATACTCTTGCCATTAGAAGCCAAAAAATTATTTTATGGACAAAGATATTTCAGTCTCCTTTTTACTTGAATTAGAACTTAGAAGCCCTTCATAAAGTGAAAAAGGTATCATGTAGTGTATAAGAAGAAAGGCCACCTCCGTACTGTATTCTCCCAGAGAGAATCTAACACGCAATCTGCTTATTACTCATCAGAATCTATAGACTATAAAGCCTATAATCTACATAGAAAATGGACACTAAACCTAATAATAGATATCGTCTTGCAATTTGCAAGGATATGCCAAGGTCTTAACATAAAACCCATACAAGATGGTGAGTGCTGAGATAAAATAAATTTAGAAAACACATGAACACATGTATAATGAGTTGAAAAATGTTGGTATTTGTCTGAGGTTTAAACATGTCTAAACATGGTTCAAAGATGGTTAAAGTCTAAACCAAGGTTAGAAGATTAAAATACAGCATGTTAAAGGAGTGCACACATGTGTGTGCACACCCCTAATCAACAAAGCAAAGTAGTGCGCACTGCTGTGTGAATGGTAGCATTAGTGTGCGCCTCACCACCCCTTCACCAGCGCCTCACCGACCAGCAATGATGCAGTTTGAAGAAGGGCAGCGCCACACCACCCCTCTACCAGCACTGCACCACCCAGAATGTGGTGCAAAGGAGCTTTGCCTAGCGCCTCACCGCCCCCTATTCAGCGCCTAGACGCTAGGCACACTGAGGCACACATGGATAGCTTGTTTAAACCTCATTTTAGGTGCGTGGATGCAAGGGTAAAATGAACAGAACCACTTAGAATTGATAAAGAGCCATGGTTAAGTGGTCATAAAGATCTAAGGGTAGAGATTGACTCTCAAAATTGGACAAGAAGTTGGTGCACTATATAAAGGGTCACCTAGCTTCATTCTAGATGATAACATTGTGATATAATTTGAGATCAATTGTAAAGAGTGACATACAAGAGAGAATTGTGTAAGAGTGCAAAGAAACAAACACAAGAAGGACATTGTAGTGAGGCTGGTTGTAAAAAGAGAGGAGTCTAGATTAGATAGAGAACATTGTTAGTTTTTATCTTCTTCATTTCTTCTCTTCTTGGTTTCTTCAAGAACTTGAGCTTCTTGAAAAGGGTTGCCGTAATTGTAAAGAACCATTGATTTAGTGCAGAGAGTTCAGAGAAACTCATGGGGACGTAGGCTATTGTCGAACCTCGATAACAAATCGCTTGTCTTGTTTTCTTTCTTGCTTTCGATTGCTGTATTTCTTTCTACAAGTCATTCTAGACTTGGGTGTTTGAAAGATCACCACCTGGGCATCTTGTCAAGGTAATTTCCAACAAAAAATATACAACCAGCTACTGGAGCTCGTCAAGCAAAGAAGAATGCTTCTTTTTTTGTTTCATTTATTAAATTATTTGAGGTCAGTCAACCGCTACAACCTTTAGAGATACTTGCTCTCTTTTAAGTCCAAAAGTTGCATATAAGATATGTTTTGTCTTTTAAATGAATACTTATATTTTTATTCACCAAAACAACAAAAAGACATAGATTTGCAAGATTAACTATTAATTAACCCTGTTATTACGACTTTCCAACTCTTAGAAATATATTCAAAAATACTCACTATCATGAACTAAAATAATGTGTGCATTAAGATTTGACAATTCTTGCCACTAAAAAGGAAAGAAAACAGTCTGACAAAACTATCAAGATTATTTGATATCTTCCACCAAACAATCCTTTCTCCTACCACAACGTGGCCAAAACAAGGCTTACAACAAACTAACAAACAAAAACAAAAAGTAGTACTACAAAAATATCAATTTTGAAAGAAAAATGTATAAATTCCCACAAATGATAACAAGCATGGAAAATTACTCTCATCATAACATATAAAAAGAGATGGCAAACAAGTTGCATCATCATAACATATTGAGATCTCAATCCAGCAAAACTGGACTTTTTCCTGAACCTTATTTTCATGTATAGATAGGGAAGACAACGGATACCTAAAAAATGAATAAAAGAAAAACCAAAAACACAAATCATTCAAGACTTTTATCAAATATCTTAACTGCATAAATACTTACCTCTCTAAAATGTTGAGTGCAAAAATGTTCACCTGTAAGTAAAACTTAAAGAAAATTTGAGAGAGAAGGAGAAGCTTAACAAAATTTAAAATTATTACTTCTTGAAATATTGGCCAAAACAGAGGTGGGGATGAGAAAAGATAGGTTAAGAGGAGAGAAAGAAATCTATAGAGAGGAGTTCGAGAGAGAGGGATGATATTCTAGAGAGGGATGAATGAAATTTTAAAGAGAGGGAGAGTTCTAGTGGAAAGAGAAATTTTTTGAATTAAGAGAAAAGGATGGTGCTTATGTAGCTTGCAGATTTGGAATTAAAAAAAAAATGAATTTCCGCCCTTTCTCTGTGCTAAGAAATTTTGATGAGACATGGAGATGGAGAGAAAGAGAGATTAAGAGGAGAGAGAGTGTGACAAAAGAGAGAAATCGAGGAAAAAGTAACTAAGACAGAGACAAGTCTTTGCACAAAGGAGAGAGAAACGTACTTGATGCCAAAGGAGAGATAAATACAACTAACTAGGTTTACACCAATGCCATGTGTCATTTTTTTATTCATTGATTCTTAAACCTAGTTAACCCGACCAAAGCAACTTTCTCGACTGGGCCAACATTCGATGGCATGCCATGTCCTAATTGGCTCGATCTAAAAACTCGAGTTTAAACCTAAGCTAGCCAATAAATTCTCCATAAAATGAGGTATTTAAAGTCAAAGCAAAATGACAAGATCAGGTGTCAACCATCTATGGAATATGATGTCATACACATAGTTTGGCCAATCACAATACTTGAATAGCTTAAAATGTGGGGATGACGTGGTCATCTAGTGCTTATAGGAATGCATCATCTATATTATGACGCAGATCAAGTGCAATGGAATTATTCTAAGTATTCTTCGAGGATTACTTAGAACGAACCTCATACTAGTTGAGTTCTTTGAAAAGTTTCCAAAATCCTATTATGCACATATTCATCTATCATTGGTTATATAATGCATCGTAGTCAAAGGCTAGCTATTAAGATGTGACAGTCTTTGATGATGCCACATGTTATATTGAATTTCTTTTATCAACAATCTTCAACAAGGATTTTTTTTCCTCTGTTCTCGTCCCCCAACGAAGACTTTTGAGTACTTAAATCATCATCCCCATCTCGGTCCACGTCCTTGTTCCCCTTGAATAAATGTGAGGATTACCTGTTAATTTTTTTATAAAAAAATTAACAATAAATATATTATATTAATATATTCATAAACCATAAATATAACATAACATGGATTATGTTAAAATTGCTTGAACAATTCACAATCCCAAGAACAATCATAGATAAATTATAGAACACCTAATAAACAATTAAATAGAAAGATAACACCGTAACTAATTTCAACTTTGTGATGAATAACAAAGGGAAGTCAAAAAATCAATAAAGCCTTAACAATCAAGATCACCTAAAAGATTGCAAACGATGCACTAGGAATTTCTTCTCCTTATTATCCTTGTAACCAACTCCTCAATGGGTAGAGATTTATCTTATTTACAATTCAACATTTTTAAGGACACTTATCTCTTTTTGTTAGTCAAATATTAAGAATCTAGTTAAAAAATCATGCCAAGTCATCAATCATACTCACAAGTTACAAACCCCAAAATATTTTTAAACTTAGCTAATTCTAACCATATTTAAATGTTTATATATCTTTATATTTTTCAAACCTAAATAATTACAGCATTAACTTTCAAACAAATTTTCTATCATATTCAATTGTTTTCCAATAATAAAAAGGTAAGTGTCCCAAGCAGAAAATGTATTTATATCTATAAAATAATATTATATAATACACAAATATTTTAGAAAAATATTAAAATTTTATTATAAATGTATTAATTTTTGTCTACTTTAAATAATAAGATATTATGGTTATTTTTAACGTATTTCACCACAATTTCAATATTCTATTCCATCCTACCAAACGTTGAAATTGAGATGAAGTTAGCTATTATGCATGCTCAACCAAACGCAATAGTGGAATAGCAATTCTATTGCACCTTAATTTTATTCCATGTGGAATTACAATTATATTATACTTTATTCAATTCCACCAACCAAACTGAACTTGAGGTATAAAACTGACAGATTAAGTTAGGATGAGCCGAATTGCATGGGTTAATGGGAACAAATAAAAATGTCTAAATCTAATATGAGTCGTAAAATCAAAACCCTACTCAATTCATTTATGACAAGGGATCCATAAGTTATGCGGGTGACTTATTATTTTTTACCCTAATACATTTTTTGGTTAAATTCAAAATAATGTTCTTATAAAATTGTAAATCAAATAAAACTTAAAAAAGAGATAAAAATAAATTGTTATTTTTTGGCACATGTAAATCACATGTTTGTGACTTCGATCAAGTTAAAAAAGCCATGAACTTTTATTTTGGAAAACGATATATCCATACTTAAATTTGCTCAAAACATATAAGTTTTATTTATTTATTTATAAATAAATAATTTGTCTTTTACAATCTGTTTAGTTTAAATGAATTCCATAGTTTTTATAGAATTCAATTGAATTCTATAGGTTATTGTGTTTGATTTGCTAAATAGATGTGAAGTTCATTTATAAATAAATTGACTTTATGTTTGGTTTAACAATAAAAGTGTAGAATTTATTTACAAATGAATTCTAGTAGAATTGAATATGTTTTATAAGATGTCTATCAAAATTGATATAATTTACAAATGAACTTTGCACATAAGTCTTTATAAACTTAAAATGACAAAATTATCATTCTTTGTTACTCTTCACATCATAGATTTTTCCAATGAGTTCTTTTCCCCTTCTACCTCTTCCCCTATCTATCCTCTTCTATTGCTAATAGTAGCCATCCCCTCTTTGCCAGAATATGCCGTTTAAACATTGTATAATTATTAATTGCCATTGCCAGAATTTTTATAAGGTTTTATACTTGGACATTATGCATACACCTACCTTGATTAATTGATTTTTTGGTAACTTAGTTGTGGTTGTTTATCGAATTTTAAAAATTTTCCCATTGATTACTATGTTGTGTGTTTTGAGGAATTTGGGATTATTTTTTTTTCCAGGTTTCACAATTAGCATTTTCCTTTTTGAATTTTATATGTAGGATTATTGAGTCTTTGGTGGATTTAATAACCAAAAAAGCTTCATTGTGTTAATATCTTTTGGTGAGAGTGTACTGCATATTCTCAATTGAACCACGTAAAAAAAATGGGATTGAAAAATGTTATAGAACTATATAATAATCCTAAGGGTATTTAAGTAAATCTTATGAAATAAATTGAGTTATTGTTGATTCCAAACACAAAATTCATTTCAATTATACAATTTAAGTAAAATTATACCAAACATGAAAATTTATTTGAGTTCATTTATAAATGAATTTAGTAATTTTTAAATGTAAACTTATTTGTAAATAAATTTTAATTTTAATTCATTTAAAAATAAACTTAACTATACCAAAGGAAACATTAAATTGTCTCGGTAAAACCCATCAACCCAACATGATATTCGCAACTTCACGGATTGAATCGGGTTAGGAATAATTTTAAATGGGTCATAAAAGTTGGACTCAAATTTAATCCATACAAATACGAGTAGGTTAAACGAGTCACAAGTCGAAATTACACTTCTAGGCTGAATGAACCATGATTACGAAAAAAAAAAGAAGAAAAAAGACTGAACCATGCTTTTGGGTTGACACAATTTTAAAATGTGAGTCCCAGCCATAGCAAAACCATATATAGCCCAAACCAAATAAACCCAGTTTGAAGTCTTTATAGTTCTTGGGAAACCACCCTCAAGAATGCCCAGGTGGTGATTTTCTAAACACCCAAGTCTAGAATGACTTGTACAAACAAATACAACAACCAAAGCAAGAAAGAAAGAACACAATAATTGTTATCGAGGTTCAGTAATAGCTTACGTCCCTGTGAGTTCCTCTGAACTCTCTACACTAAATTAATGAGTTCTTACAAGTTACAGCAGCTCCACTCCAAGAAACCCAAGTTCTTGAAGAACCAAGAAGAGAAGAAAGAAAGTGATAGAACTATTACAAAAGCACTCTATCCACAATCTATACTACTTATCTCTTTACAACCAGCCTTTCTTTTGAGATCTATTCTAGTGTCTCTCTTGTGTTTTGTGTTTTTGCACTTTTACACTTGTATTTTAACTCTCTTGTATGATGATCATTTGTATGTCACAATGTGTTGAGATTGAAGCTAGGTGACCCTTTATATAGTGCACCAACTTCTTTACCATTCTTGAAGGTCAATATCCACCCTTAGATCTTGAGGACTAATCATCCATAGCCCTTCATCAATCCTTAGTGATCCTATGCATTTTGAACATGCATCCACACACTTAACAAATGCTGAACCAATGTGCATCAGTGTGCCTTCAAGCTGCGGCCTGAAACAGGGCGTGTTGCGGCCTGGAATAGGGTTGAACAACTTCCTCTTTTCACCTTTCTAGGTGCTGCGACTTAGGGGAGGCTGAGCCGTGGCACACACTGGTTCCAGGAGCTCCTCCATGCTAGGAGCCGCGGCCTAGAAAGAGCTGGGCCACGGCCTGACCTATTGCGCACTCCTTTAACATGCTGAACTTCATTCTCTCGTTTAAACCTTAGACAAACTCCAACAATCTCTACCTTTGTCTAAGCGATTAAACCCGAACCCATTGTGTATAGAACTCAGGATCCAAACTCATCTTGAGTCACCATTCAACCGACTCCAATCCTAAGTAGTCCAAGGCAATGATTGAACTTACTTAGAGGTAGAACCTTGGTGCCTAAATCTGCAGGATTTTCCTCCGTGGATACCTTATCCACATGAATGCATCCTTCTGTAACATTTTTTCGAATGAAGTGATACCGAACATCCATCTACTTTGTCCTCTCATGGAACACCGAATTCTTACACAAGTGCAATGCACTTTGGCTATCCGAATACACCACCACCTGCTCTTTCAGGACCTTCAACTCTTCCAACAACCCTTTGCACCACATAGCCTCCTTAATGGCTTCCGTTGCCGCTATGTACTCAGCCTCGGTTATTGAGAGTGCTACCATAGGCTGCAACTGAGCCTTGCAACTTATACAACATCCATTTAAGTTGAAGAAGTAGGAGGTAATCGATCTTCTTTTATCCTGGTCTACTCTATAGTCCAAATCTGCATAACCCTCAAGATAGATGGATTTACCCCTCTTCTCATAAATCAGCCATACTTCTAGGCTTTCCTTCAAGTACCTCAGCAACTACTTCATCCCAAGCCAATGCTCTTTTTCGGGATTACTCATAAACCTGCTGAGAACACTTATTGCATGAGCAATATCAGGTCTAGTGCTTACCATGGTGAACATAACTGAACCAACCGCACTAGAGTAAGGGACCTTTTCCATTTTCTTCTTCTTCGCCTCCGATCTTGGACATTGATTACTGGAGAACTTGAAATGACCAGCAAGGGGAACCTTCACTAGTTTGCTATCTTCCATAGAGAACTTAGATATTATCTTCTCTATGTAGGAAGTTTGAGAGATCTTTAATTTGTTTCTCTCCCTTTCCCAGATTACATTCATCCCAAGGATCTTTTGTGCATGGCCAAGATCCTTCATCTCAAACTCCTCACTAAGTTGAGATTTCAATTCTGTTATCCTCTCTATGCTGCTCCCAACCAACACCATATCATCAACATAGATGAGGATGATCACAATTTCCTCCACCTTGTGACCCTTACAGTACAAGCACGAATCAAGTAGGTCCTCATGAAACCCAAGCTTGTTACAAAGGAATCAAACCTCTTATTCCATTGCGGAGGTGATTGCTTCAGACCATAGAGAGATTTCTTCAATTTGCACACCAACTCTCCCTGCCTTCCTTCCTCATAGCCTTCAAGTTGCCTCTTGTAGATAGTTTCATCAAGCCTTCAATATAAGAACACTATCTTCACATCCATTTGCTCAAATTCCCAATTGAATTGGACCACCATTACTAATACTATCTGTATCGTCTTGTACTTTACAACCGGTGAGAATATTTCTGTGAAATTTATGCCTTCTCTTTGTGTGAACCTCTTCGCCACCAGCCTAGCTTTATACCGGACTTCATCCCCCTGGAGTGTTCCCTTATTTGATCTTGTAGATCCATCTACAATCCACAACTCTCTGTTTTTTTAGTTTGGGCACCAATTCCTAAGAGTTGTTCTTCCTCAAAGAATCTATTTTTTCCTCCATAATTAGCTGCCACTTTGACGAATCCTTACATTTCATGGCTTCCATGTAAGTTTCTGGTTCAACCATTCCTCCTTTTGTCCAAGGAGTTGCTACATTAGCATCCACAAACCCATATCTCAAAGGTGGTCTAACCACCCTCCTTTCCCAGTCTCTTGTGAGTTGGTAATCATTCTGATTTGCTGCATCATCCCCTTCTAGTTCAGCCTCCTCTTGAGTATCTTGAGCATGACCTTCATTAATAGTGATGAGAGTCATAAAATGCATCTTAACAGTACTTAACTATTATCACTTTAGGGTTAATCTAGGTTTTACTTGCACATTTATATGTTAACAACTCTAAAGTATCATTCTTGGATCATTGATCTATTTCGATGCATTTTCAGGTACTTTAAGCTCAAAAGAGAAGGAAAAGTTATCATTGCCTGAAGCACAAAGACTCGAGGCATACTGGAGTGACGGAATGCTTCCGAAAGGACAAGATGGAGGGCTTAAAAGAGCAACAGCTGCTGCTCGCACTGGAAAGAGTTTCACTAAATTACGAGAATTGCCCTTACAGATCAATCATCTTTGAAAATTAAACTGTATTGATACAAGAAGAACTAGGAGATAAGCCATATACACTTAGAAAGATCCGAAAATCTATTTTCTGGAGAATTTTATGGTTCATCAAAAGGATTTTTCTAGAGAAAGTTATGGCAGTTTTAGTAGACAAAGGTCGGGCTGTGCGGGATTTCAGCATGATTTTGGGCTTAAATCCCACATCCTACATCGGTTGGAAAACACATTTCTATATCCCACATCCCACATCGGATGGGAAACACATTACACTCTTGGTATTTGCCTATGTAAGACCCACTCCACTTTAGCTTTGGAAATAAATCGGAGATGAATCCAGAGGGCCTTTAGGAGCAATCCAGAGGGCCTTTAGGAGGAACCCAAATTTTAAAGTTTGAAGGTCGGGAGAGATAATCATCGGGAGGCCGGAGACAACTCGAGGACGCATGAGCCCCATGGCCGGCTAGTCTCCAAGCAAGGCGAAGGGATGAATCCCTAGGTGTAGTTGTTCTTATTTTCCTTTATTTGATTCGGTTGTAGTTGGAATTATTTTCATTAAATATTGTTATGTTTTATTCTTAATTTAATTAGTAGATTTATTATAACTCCGGTGATTGCATGCTTCTTTTCCATATAAGTTCAGTCAGGCTTTTCTTATGTGTACCTGTTTGGGTATGATTGAGTCCGGTAGATCTCTTTTATAGATTTGTCCATTGTTGCGGTATCGTCTTTTAGATATATCGTCGTCTCTTGATAATTTATAAGTTAGGTCATGTGTGCTTGAAAGTAAAGAAGATTTCATAACAATTACATTAGGATTATAAATACGCTTTAATTGAATATTTTTCGATTGCCTGTTTGGGATGTGAAACTTGCAATCGAGATAAAAACAACTGAATCAAGTTAGGATTAGAGCAACGAACCTAGGGAGGATTTCCAAAACCTTGTAATTTTTATTTTAAACTTATTTACACAATTACTCTTTTCTCAAAACAACTCAGATTTTATCCTTTTAATCTTTTATCGTTTGTGTTGAGGTTTACACCTTCCTTTGTACTTAACTTGTTTCCCTGTGGAATCGACACCCCAAAACTATACTACAATAATCGCGTTATATTTTGGGCGTAATCGAATTTTGGTACCGTTGCTGGGAAAACGCGCTTAAGTACAAGGAAGCTTGTCAACTTTGAGTGTGACGGTAAAAAAAAAAAAAACAAAAAACAAAAAATTTCTTGTTTTATTTATTTTATTTCCTCTCTGATTCATTTGGTGCATGCTTAGACAAGAGATCTGCGAGGTAGATTCATTAGAGGACCTGAGCTAGAATTACCCTCTCATTCCGAGTCTGATAGTGAAACCTCGCATAGATCAACCCATAGAGAAAACTCAAGTGAGAATCTAGAGGATTTTGTTAACATGGCCGATAACCATGATGAGAATGTTGCTAGGACACTTCATGATTACCTCCACCCTACACACACAGCCATACCATCATGCATCATGTTTCTAGCCAATACTCGCCATCAAGATCTTAAACCAGGGATGATTCAATTACTCCCTATATTCCATGGCTTGGATAACGAAAACCCATATGTGCATATTAGAGAGTTTGAGGAAGTAGTTGTGACTTTTCATAGTCAAAACGAAACTTATGACATTATGAAACTTAAGCTCTTTCCTTTCGCTTTGAATGATAGAGCCAAGAGTTAGCTATACTCACTTAGACCATGATCTATTGGGTCGTGGACTGAGATGACTCAGGCTTTCTTTAACAAATACTTTCCCCAACATAAGACCAACACTTTGAAAAGGTAAATCTCCACCTTTGCACAAAAGGATAGTGAGACTTTATATCAGTCTTGGGATAGATTTATGGAGTTATTGAGTATGTGCCCTCACCATGGGTATGAGAGTTGGCGCTTAGTGAGCTATTTCTATGAGGGATTTACCTTTAGAGAGCGCCAATTCGTAGAGATGATGTGTAATGGTGGGTTTTTACAGAAAGATTCTGATGAGGCCATAAAGTACCTCAATGAGCTTGCTGAAAAAGCTCACACTTGGACTAGACCTAGTGCTACTGAAAGCACAAATAGGTCACGACCTATAGGGTACCCAAATGGTGGTGGAATTTACCATCTTAGGGAAAAGGATAACCTTAGAGCCAAGGTCGAGATGCTCACTAGGGAGATAAATGAGTTAAAGACTAAGAGCTTAAAGCCAACACACATGATTAATCATGCCAAGTCTTTAGAGTCGTGTTTTGTGTGTGGCAGGGTAGATCATCTCCTCCAAGAATGCCCCACATTTGCTGATATGAGAGGGCTGTATGAGAAACAATGTAATGCCTTAGGCATGTACAAGAAGCCTCTTGCACCTTTCTCTAACACTTATAACCCGGGGTGGCAAAATCACCCCAACTTCAGTTGAAAATCTGAAAACTAGCATGCACAGCCCCTTAGATCATCCCCTGCACTTTATCATGCACCCTGATCCTCTAGGAACTCGCTAGAAGACACCTTACAGGCCTTTATAGAGGCACAAGTTAAGACAAACCAAAGGTTTGAGGCATTATTTATGCAGGTGATGGAAGAGCATAAAGAAATTAAGAGCCAAGTGTCCAAATTAATGAGCTACTTGAGTGTGACTGAGCAAGGTAAGTTCCCTGCTCAAGCTCAGTCCACATCCCATGGTCAGCACCTGGCGTAACAGAATTTGAAGGAGGTGAATGCCATTAAGACAGTAAGTGGTAAGTCCTTACATATCCCAACAACGAAAAAATCAGAGGATGTGGATGAAAGCCACCAAGCATACATGATGGATTCATTCATGGAAAAGGTCCAGTACCTCAATCCATTGGAGTCCACCTTCACCCATGGCTTCACCAAAGCATATATCGAGCCAGCATTTGCGGATGTTACTGATGACATCTTTGAGGCCCCCCAAAAGCATAGAGGCACTGAATTTGGCAGTGCAGCAGCGACTGATGCATTCAACCTATGCTTTTCGATGAGGGAATAAGAGCGTTCGGCTGAAGACGTAAAACTTAACGCTCGTGGGAGGCAGCCCACAACGTATCCTTTTATTTTTATTGTTTTTTTTCATATTTCTTTTATTATTATTATCTTGTTGTTTTCCAAGTTTTTACTCTTGTATTTATTTTTCAGGGACAAATAAACGAAGCAGTTCAAACGGTGGAGCACAATTTTCAGCTTCTGTGCACCTTTGACTACAAGGGGAGTTTCCTTTACTCTTTTTTTTACATTGAGGTCAATTCAATTTTTCAGTTGGGGGTGGAGGAAACGCATCTCTTTGTTTCCATATTCTTTATTTCCATACATTTTTTTTCTTTTTCCATTGAACTGCTTGGTGTCTTTTTCCCTTTCTTTTTGTTTTAAAGCATGCTTTGTGGTTGACTTGGATGTAATTCACATGTCAATGATGTGAGCTTAATTGAGATAGCATATAGCATTTAGAAGTAGTTAAATCTTGCTTTGGTTTGAAATTAATTTAAGTATCAATCTTGATCTGGCTTGAGACTCTAGTTTGTGGTAAGATTGTATGATTAATCTTAAACATTTAGAAAATTTTATGTATTATTATTTTGTGAATATTTTTGCGGTCTCGACAAGCTCTAGAACTTACTTGATAATCACTTGAGGTGAATTCCTAGAATACACACTACTTAGGATATGATATAGGCAACTTTTGAACCGTTTGAGCCTTTCAAACCTACCATTGCTATATTTATCACTAGTCACCTATTTGAGCATTTTTCTTGAAAAGAAAAATTGAGCCTTGTTTCTTTCGATAAACTATTTACTTATCTTTATGAGCCTAAAAATATTTTTATCCTTACCTTTTCTTTTAAAAGAACTTAGTTATACACATGTTGTGAGAAGCACTTAAAAGGAGTAGGGAGGGAAATATGAAAAAATATTACTACCATAGCCCAAATACATTAAAGGAGATAAGTTTGGGCTTATGGAAAAGAAAATAAAAAAAAATGAAAAAAAAGGTGAATGGTTATGTGCCAAAAAAAAAAAAGAATTATGGCAAAGAAAGAAGAAAGAAATAAAAGAAAAAAATGGTGATTTGTTGAAAGAAATGCTCGAAAAATGGTTGAAAGAGTTGGGTGTTGAAGTAAAGTTATCCAGTGCTTAAAGAGTTGTGTTCAAAACTAAGAGATTAAGTTCTTCTACTTGTTGAATCCTTCCCGTTCTTTCTTAACATTTACCTTAGCCTAACGTTACAAGCTTATTAAAGACCTTTTGATCCAATGTAGTGTGATTTTTCTACAATAGTGGAGAGTGATTTGAAAAGTGAGCTTATGGAGCTTGTTTTTGTGATTGATGTCACGCAATTTATTATGTTTTTAGAGGCCAAGACTTGTATTCATGAATGTTATGAATAAAATCATCCGGGTGTTTGGATTAATGGTTTGTGGTAAGATGGATGTTAAGAGTAAATAACGATTTTAAGATTGATGTTTGGATTACTTTTGGACTTAGGTGAAATTTAATGATTCTATGTGTCGTATGTTATGTGCAATTTTTGAAACAAAAAGTGAATTACTCTAGGTTCAACGCTAGCATTGCTTTACTTTGTTTTTAACTCCTACCATAGAATTCATCTCTTATTTTCGCTTCAATTGCTAGGGACTAGCAATAAGCTAGTTGGGGGTTGTGATGAGAGTCGTAAAATGCATCTTAACAGTACTTAACTATTATTACTTTAGGGTTGATCTAGGTTTTAATTGCACTTTTATACGTTAACAACTCTAAAGTATCATTTTTGGATCATTGATCCATTTCGGTGCATTTTCAGGTACTTTAAGCTCAAAAGAGGAGGAAAAGTTATCATTTCTTGAAGCATAAAGACTCAAGGCATACTGGAGTGAAGGAATGCTTCCAAAAGGATAAGATGGAGGGCTTAAAAGAGCAACAGTTGCTGCCCGCACTGGAAAGAGTTTCACTAAATTGCGAGAATTGCCCGTACAGATCAATCATCTTTGAAAATTAAACTGTATTGATACAAGAAGAACCAGGAGATGAGCCATATACGCTTAGAAAGATCCGAAAGTCTATTTTCTGGAGAATTTTATGGTTCGTCAAAAGGATTTGTCTAGAGAAAGTTATAGCAGTTTTAGTAGACAAAGGTCATGCTGTGCGGGCTGTGTAGGATTTCAGCGTGATTTTGGACTTAAATCCCACATCCCACATCGGTTGGAAAACACATTTCTATATCCCACATCCCACATCGGATGGGAAACACATTGCACTCTTGGTATTTGCCTATATAAGACCTACTCCACTTTAGCTTTGGAAATAAATCGGAGATGAATCCAGAGGGCCTTTAGGAGCAATCCAGAGGGCCTTTAGGAGGAACCCAAAGTTTAAAGTTTGAAGGTCGGGAGAGATAATCGTCGGGAGGCCGGAGGCAACTCGAGGACGCATGAGCCCCATGGCCGACTAGTCTCCAAGCAAGGCGAAGGGATGAATACCTAGGTATAGTTGTTCTTATTTTCCTTTATTTGATTTAGTTGTAGTTGGAATTATTTTCATTAAATATTGTTATGTTTTATTCTTAATTTAATTAGTAGATTTATTATAACTCCGGTGATTGCATGCTTCTTTTCCATATAAGTTCAGTCGGGCTTTTCTTATGTGTACCTGTTTGGGTGTGATTGAGTCCGGTAGATCTCTTTTATAGATTTGTCCATTGTTGCGGTATCGTCGTTTAGATATATCGTCGTCTCTTGATAATTTATAAGTTAGGTCATGTGTGCTTGAAAGTAAAGAAGATTTCATAACAATTACATTAGGATTTATAAATGCGCTTTAATTGAATATTTTCCGATTGCCTGTTTGGGATATGAAACTTGCAATCGAGATAAAAACAACTGAATCAAGTTAGGATTAGAGCAACGAACCTAGAGAGGATTTCCAGAACCTTGTCATTTTTATTTTAAACTTATTTACACAATTACCCTTTTCTCAAAACAACTCAGATTTTATCCTTTTAATCTTTTATCGTTTGTGTTGAGGTTTACACCTTTCTTTGTACTTAACTTGTTTCCCTGTGGAATCGACACCCAAAAACTATACTACAATAACCGTGTTATGTTTTGGGCGTAATCAAATGAGCTCTACCTGGTCTGAAGCCTCTTACTTTCCTTGCTCTATCTGAACTGAATTCTCCATGATGCAATACTCCATAAATTTCAGACTGGTTTACTCACTAACCCCTGCAGGGTTAGTTTTTCTCCAAATAGGGAAATAACAATTCATTAAAAATAACATTCCTACTTATTATGAGTTTAATTTCTTTTGGTTCTAAGGACCACAACCTATACCCCTTAACCCCATCACCATACCCTAGAAACACACATTTTCTAGACCTTGGGTTAAGTTTATCATCCTTTTGATGTGCAAATGCAGCACACCTAAAAGTCCTAAGGTTGCTCAACTCATGGGGTTTCCTACTCCACATTTTCATGTGAGTTCTTGAGCTTTAAAGCTTTAGAGGGTGATCTATTTATCAAGTATGCAGCAGTAGACACAGCTTCCTCCCAAAAATATTTTGGTAATCCGGATCCTATTAACATGCACCTAACCTTTTCCATAAGTGTTCTATTCATCCTTTCAGCAACTCTATTTTGCTGAGGTGTTTTTACAACCGTTCTATGTCTTAGAATGCCATTTAATTCACATAATTTATCAAAATCCTTATTACAAAATTCTAAGCCATTATCGGTTCGTAAAGCCTTAGCTATTCTACCTATTTGAGTCTCCAGCAACTTTTTCCACTTAACAAATTTATTCAAAGCATCTAATTTATTTTTAAGCAAATAAACCCAAACCTTTCTTGAATAATCATCAATTAAAGGCAGAAAGTAAAAGTTACCTCCCTGTGTTGGTGTTCTTGCTGGTCCCCAAAGGTCTGAATGAATGTAGTCAAGAATCCCCTTAGACTTGTGCACTCCGGTGTTGAAGCTGACCCGATGTTGCTTCCCAAGAATGCAACACTTGCAGAAATCAAGTTTCTATACTTTGTCTCCTCCAAGTAGACCATCCTTGCTAAGAATTTGCAGGCCCTTTTCGCTCATATGTCCCAAGTGAGTGTGCCAAAGGGCTGCCTTATCCATCTCAGCCATCAAGCTTGCTGCTTCATCCTTGATTTCTGTCTCTCCGATCATCTCATAGAGTCCATCCTTTCTTGTTGCTTTGATCACTACCAAAGATCCCTTGGCCAACTTAATATTTTCTCCCTCTGTTTTGTATGAAGACCTTATGGAATCCAGCTGCCCCAATGAAATCAAATTCCTTTTCAAATCCGGAAGATACCTCACATTCAACAGCAGCCTTGTGACTCCATCAAACATCCTCAACTGGATGTCTCCTATCCCCCTCACTTGGCAAGAAGTGTCATTCCCCAAGAAAACCTTTCCATAATTGGTTTCTTGGAAATTTTTGAACCATTCCTGAGGGCACATGTGATATGTGCACCCGGAATCCATGATCCATTTCTTGCTGCCTTGCCTCCTGCTCATATTTGAGCACACAACAAGAACATCATCTTGCAGTTCTCCTTTGGCAACCGAAGCCTCTCCATTGTTGGTATGGCTTCTTCCTCTCTTATCCCACATCTTCTTCTTGCAATCTTTCCTGAAGTGACCCTCCTTGTTGCAGTAGAAGCATCTCTTTCCTCCAAATCTTGTTTTGGAATGAGATCTCCCATGGCTCTGCCCTCTACCTCTTGATTTCTCTCGGTAGTTGCCATGAATGCTATTGCCATTCCGAGTTGTTGGCTTTCCTCTAATGAACAACCCTTCTCCACTTGATGCTTCCCTCATCTTGGCTTTGAAATAATGAGCCCTTATGGCACTGATCACAATTTCCTTGGTTAAAGTATCTCTTCCATACTCAATAGCATTAATCAAATTATCAAAACAATCAGGAAGAGAATTCAACAAAATAACAGCCAATTGTTCATCCGGGAATGTAATGCTACAGCTATTCAAATCTTGAACTAGCTTATTAACTACATCAAGATTATCTTGCAACTCTTTACTAGGATCCATTTTAAAAGCAAAGATTCTTTTAAGAAGATAAATCTTATTAGGGAGAGTTTTGGTAAGAAACAACTCATCTAGTTTCTTCCCTATGACAGCAGGATCTTCTGAGTCTCTGCACTCTCTTGTGACACTATCCGACATGTGCAAGAAAATGGTGTTGTATGACATCTTCTTCATCTCAATCCACTGGACTTTCGTGATACTTGCTGGAAAAGTGTCATCTTCTCCAATCGCCAAATCCACTTTCTGTTGCATAAGAATAGCCTTGATCTTCCGCTTCCAAAGGGCAAAGTCTCCATTTCCATCAAACTTCTCAACACAGAAATTTGAAACTATCTTGCGGAGAAAATCTCAAATTTATGCAGAACCCACAATTGCTTTTTAACTTCTTCTAAACCTCAAGAACACGATCGAAGATGGATCTCAATATCGTTCTTGAATCACCCTCAAGAACACGATCTAATCTTGATCTTTACTCCGTTCTTGAATCACCCAAGAAGTTGATCTTTGATTCTTGGAGTCTTGACTCCGATACCTTCTGTTCTTGCTCCGATACCCGCTCTTCAAAGCTCCTCCGGCTCTGATACCACTGTTGGGAAACCACCCAAGAATGCCCAGGTGGTGATCTTCCTAACACCCAAGTCTAGAATAACTTGTACAAACAAATACAGCAACCAAAGCAAGAAAGAAATAACATAATAATTGTTATCGAGGTTCAGCAATAACCTACGTCCCCATGAGTTTCTCTGAACTCTCTGCACTAAATCAATGAGTTCTTACAAGTTACAGCAACTCCACTCCAAGAAACCCAAGTTCTTGAAGAACCAAGAAGAGAAGAAAGAAAGTGATAGAACTATTACAAAAGCACTCTATCCACAATCTATACTACTTCTCTCTTTACAACCAGCCTTTCTTTTGAGATCTATTCTAGTGCCTCTTTTGTGTTTTGTGTCTTTGCACTCTCACACTTGCACTTTAATTCTCTTTGTATAATGATCACTTGTATGTCACAATGTGTTGAGATTGAAGCTAGGTGACCCTTTGTATAGTGCACCAACTTTTTGACCATTATTGAAGGTCAATATCCACCCTTAGATCTTGAGGACTAATCATCCATAACCCTTCATCAATTTTTAGTGATCCTGTGCGTTTTGAAGATGCATCCACAAAAGCTGAACCAATGTGCATCAGTGTGCCTTCACGCTGCGGCCTGAAACAGGGCGTACTGCAGCCTGGAACAGGGCTGAACAACTTTCTCTTTTCACCTTTCTGGGCGCCGTGGCCTGGAGGAGGCTTCACCGCGGCACACACCGGTCCCAAGAGCTTCACCGCGGCCTGAAAAGAGTTGAGCTACGGTCTGTAGTTAATACTTAATAGAAGTATTTTAGTAATTTTAAATACAGCAGCACTGAGCACCAAACAAAACTGACCAAAACTAGGGTCTCTCGTCTTTACGCAGAAATGGCGATCCCTGTGAGACTTGCAAGAAGGCAACACGCGCTACTACAGAGGCAGGTTGGGATTGGTTCTTTTTCTTGGCGCAACAATCGATTCTACATCAGATTCTCTTCTTCACGTAAAACGATTCGTTTCATTCTCATATGCCTTGCTGTCATTGCTCTTTTGCCTCCCATTTTCTTCCACTTCAGACTCCGTCGATTCCACCAGGTCTCCCTCCCTCCCTCTCTAATATGTCATTTTATATTTGATCCCTTTTTGTTTATTAGACGACTTGTTGATTCAGTGCCTGAAACTATAATTGTATTGACTAATGAATCATGTTATCTTTACGCAGAATATCATTAAGGTTTATTGCAGTGCATCTCTGTATATGTGTTAATTATAGGCGTAGTTTTGAAAAGTTGCTTGGTTTTGCGAGATTCAAATGAAGAGTTAAGGAAAGATGTATTTTCACTGGAAAAGTAATTATGTGAAAGAAATTAGATATGAGAGTTTCGATTGAGATGTGATAAAGATAGATTGCCTAATTTCTGTAGCCTCAGCTTTTGTGTCACTGAATGTTCATTTTGTTTAATGTATCAGCTAGTATTAATTGGTGAAATAAAAGGAAGTCATTTATAAAACCCAAAAAAGTTCCGTTTGGATCGTTTTTGGGTACGCAGTGGTTTATAGTGTAGTGTTTATATCCTAAATTGCTGGAAAGCAAATAGTCAATGCGTAATTTTTCCCATGTATCTAATGATTCTAATCTCCACTTCAAATAGAGTACTCTTCTGTATGAAGTTATTAAATCAAAGGTGGTTAATGCTTTAGCTTTCTTCCATAAATCCACTATCCTCTGAATCAATTATATTCCTCTTGGATCTTTCTATTTAGGTGTCTTATATTTTCTTAAAATTGTGTCATTTCATTGTGAGAGTTGAACTGATCATTATTCAGCTGCTCGAAATGATGAACGGTGGCATGTATTTTGTGGCTAATCTCTCTGGTATATTTATCTTTGGCGGGCAGAATGTAAGAAGATTACTGTATTAAGCCTGGCGATCCATATGAATAATGTCTACCATAAACGTTTAGACATTATGATATTTAAATAGTCAAAATAGAACCTTGGAAAGTGGTAAAATCTTCAAATTGGGGCTTAAGCTGTACACATTATTTAAAACATGTCTGATTTTACGTTTTTAGATGCCCATGTAATCTTGTTGGTGTATGATGGTTCAGAAACCTAGTATGTGGAATTTCAGAGGTCAATTAATCAACCAATGATTCCTGTGAAGTGAAATGATTTCAGCAATGTTAAGCCACACTAACTACATGAAATTGACTTTATGAACTCTTCTATTATTTTTATCTGTCTAATTCTTGGAGATCATATCTATTTTTCACTCTCTAGCTACATCGTTTTGGTCTTTACTAGTTTCCATTGTTTGTGACTAAACCATACTAACATTTTCTCTCATTTTATCCTATAAATATTTAATTTTGTCTTACTTATACAAGAAAAGGTGATAGTTATTAATTTTCCTATTATGAATACAAAGGTTGACATGTAGTTTTTTGAAGAAAGTAAAAATAAAAGGCTTGTCATGGCGGTTTGTAAATTTCATGTGCTAGGCCACGTCTAGGGTGTCAAATTACTCTGGTCTCTCTGAGTCTATATTAGTAGAAGTTAAGAAATTAATGTTACATAACATGCAAAAACTCTCTTTGGCTTTTGTTACTTCTGAATATAGATAATATTTTGTAATTCCTAAATCCTAACCAACAGGAAGCAAAATTTTTATTGGACCTGGACCTTTAATATAGATTAGAACCTTTTATATTTTCTAGTATGTCGAGGACTCAAAAGAAAGTTGAAATTGAGTGTTTAAGCATATACTTCTAAACATTAAAAAAATCTATGTGCATTTGAAGGTGGGGTGTTCTTGAGATATTGTAGTACAGTGACTCTACATAATTTGATGTTTGATGCATAACAATTACAGTACTAATTGCCCCATTGATTTCAGATCAGGATATTTAGTTGATGGTAGTTGTTTCTAATATTCTTGGAGAGAGCTATATATAAGTGTGTCTGTATATATAGTAATTGTATTAGCGGGCTAAGCAAATAGTTGCCGCTAATATTCTCTGGTGTGGGCTAAGCAAATAGTACTTGGCGCTAATATTCTCTGGTTTGGGCTAAGCAAATAGTAGTTGACACATGTATGCATATAGTAATAGTATCTGTGGGCTAAGCAAGGTTCAAAAAGAAACATAAATCATTTAAATGGAGAAAATGAATATTGTTTTGACGTATGAATTATCATCATATAGTAGCTATTGATGCTAGTACCCAAAGTTGAAGGATATCTAAAGATTCTAACAACTTACGTTTGGGATGATATATACTTTCTCCTTTTGTGCCTCTCAATGCATTTGCTTAGGTCTTAGTTCTGTAAGAAATATATTGACAACTATATTCATAAAAAGGAAAGAAATATATTGACAACTATGTATGTTTCAATTCTCTTAATGCTACGGTATTGATCATTGCAAATACAAACTCTAGTTAATAATTTAATATTTTTTTGCAGACGAGATTAAGGAAGTGTGGTTGGTTGAACGATCCTCCTCTTGTATGTGCTCATGGTGGTGATTCAACTAATGCCTTCCCCAACACAGTAGGCATCCCCTTGTTCATTTTGATTTCCTTTTGAGATATATTCAAATGCTAAGGGCCTTAACCCCTGAACACAACATTACTATAGATTGGTTTTCTTTTTCAAGCCAAAGTTCAGTATTGTGGCTAAGAACTTCCCAAATGCTAGGGCTTGGTTGATTCAACCTGACCTAGTTGCAATTCTTTGATGGGTAATGAATTAATTACGTAGTTTAGAGTCATGGGAAATTGATAATTTTTCTACATTATGGGTGAGGTCAGTTTCAGGGACAAAACAGAATTCTCTATTCTGTGGTAAAATAGTTGAAATTATGGACCTAGTATAACTAAGCATCTTGGTACATGGAAATTTGTTCTATTAAGCCCTTGTTCATGTTGTTAATAGAAATTTTATTTCTCAACTTTGATTTTTGTTCTTTTTCTTACAGATTGCTGCATATCAGTTTGCTCTCCGTTCTCAAGTAGACTGCATTGAGATCGATGCCTCTCGTTCTTCAGATGGAGTTTTATTCGCTCTGCATGACAGGTATTTTTGGGCTTCCATCTCTATAAGATTTTACCACCCTCTTCATGCTGATAATCAGTCACTAAATAAGGTTAATCAATTGAGAATAAAATACGACCTTTTATGTATTATGATTTTTTTCCTTTAGTTTTGACCTGCTCTATTATTTAATATATTTATAGTTTGTAATGAACATTTCGTGCTTTACTTCCTTGAAGGTTAAGGTTTAGTAGGTAATGTGACAAGAATCAGTTCTGGGCATGGTATTGGCTTGGATTGGTACAACTTAGTAGTGGTGCCATGACCCAATGCACTGTAAATTGTATATGCAATTATAAGTTTTACTTCGTTTATGATAATACAGTTTGCATACTCTAAAAAATCTGGTACATTTAGTTATGATAAGCAAGTGCATGGTGTGAACTTGAACAAAATTGTTGCATGAACCATGAAACCTTGATACTATAATATCTAATACTATTATATATGGTCCACAACTATTTAAAAAATATTTAGTTTTATCGTTATGCTTCCTGTCAGAAGTCGTTTTGTCATTTACTAGAGCAAGTAATACTGATACAACACTTACGCGGGAATTTTTCGGAATATTGATTTTCTGATATGTTAATTAGTCAAATCATTGGCCTTCTTTTCAATGAAAAAACTCAAGTTCTCACGTCATGCCACATGTCATGTCGTTTTGTCAAAATATATTAGCATTCCCATACATATAACAGTTCATTGAGATAATTTAATACTTTCCTTGATACACCGCATACGTAATCTTTTAATTGATTTGTTTATCAGTCCATACTCATTCCTATCCCAGCTATAAATTCAAATATATTGACTGATGGTTTCATCATGGGTGTTTGATTTATATTCTGATTAGTTCCTAAATGTGCAAAGTAGTTGATTTTATGCTTTGCAAATCATTAAAGAATAGTTATTCGATTTTTCATATCTGTGGCAATGGTTTTGCCTGCCAGTAGAAGAATTACTAATTCAGACTCTTGAAACAATGGTATTAAGAAAGTGCATATAATAATCATAATGAAGTGAGCTGAAAGTGCCTGTTGTGTAAACATTAACAACTAAAGCATTGATCTCAAATATATGATCTTCAGAATGCATTGCTCTTCTGAATACCTTGATAGCATTATTTCTTATCGTATTGGAATGTAATACTTTTATATTTACCTTCTCCTGCCCGCTTTGGAGTGTTGCTAAGGGCATTTCCCTGCCCACTTAGTGTACCGGGGTTCGAGGCGTGTGTGTGGGTTTTAACAATAAATAAAAAAATTATATTTACATCTATAGAACTATTTCTGAGACTGTTTGGAGACTTGATTTTCACATGACAAAGGCAGGGATTTGCAGCGGATATCTGGTAACAGTACTTCTAAAGTTGGATACATGAGCATGAAAGAGGTGAGAAATCTTTAACTTGGCTCTCTTGTCAACTGTATTGAGCAGTTCTAAGGAATATGTATTTATCTAGTTAATGTGCCATTAGTTCTAGCTGATAACTCTTACTTATTCAATCATACGTTTAATACTGACAAAATCTGTTATAGATGGAAACTAAGATACGTGTTCTCTCAACTTCTGTGGTGATTGAAGTTATATGTTAGTTTGTTGTTGTAGATAAAAGAATTAGATGCCTCTCATCAGTCTGCACAGAAGTTTCATGACCAAATGATTCCTACCATCGAAGATGCTTTGACGGTATATTCAGTATTATTGTTTCGTTTTTGTCTCCCTCAGTGGCTAGTTCTGTTAAAGTTTTGACAATAAGTTCTCCGATTGGTTTTTTCCAATGTTTTAGTTGATATCAGGTTCGGTTAAGCAGGTGATTCTGGATGCAAAAGTTGGCCCTCCATCATATGAAAAGGGGCTTGCTCAGGATATTCTATCTGTTGTGAGTTCTTTTTTGCTTCCCCTACACCTTTATTTGTGTTTTTTATATCAACTATGAAAATGCACTTCTAGTGCACGATACAATTCATTTTTCCATGTTTATTGTAGTCTCAAATAATTAATGATAGTTTGCAATAATAAAATGTCATGACTGGTAATTGACCAAAAATTTGAAGGAGGAATGCAGCAAAATCAGATTCCTTGAATAAGATTTTGAAGAACTTGCTGTCATAAACAGTTGTAGCAGTTGGAATATTGGAGTTCTTAAACATAGATGCTTTATTAGCTAGAAAAATAATCAAGAGAAGTCAGAGACAATACAAGATTAAGGAACTTTGCTACCATGATACCATGAAGCCAAAAGATAATAATAACAATAAAAAACAATGAGCTTCCTTGAGTACATGAGTATACTTTTTTTATGGTATGGATTTTGTATTAAGAAATATAGTGAGTGCATCTGGTTTGAATTTTTATAGTATGTAATATACACTATTTTATACGGACTCTTCATTTTACCTTGCCGTACCCGTTTGGACATGACACTCCAAATACGGATATGACCTTCGGACACTTTTAAATCAATGGAAAACTTGCAAAAAATAGACCAAGTCCTACACTTAGACACGTATCCATATTCAACACTTGTACCCAAGTTCCGGCCATTGATTAGGAAATTGTAGTGGTTCTAGATTTGGTTTCAATATAATATTTAAATATAATATATATTTTAAAATCTTTCTGAATCTAGTTATGTCACTATTTTATCATCTCATTTTTATATTTTAAATATAAAAGGAAAAGAATGAGTGAAGGAATTAAAAAATAAAAGAAAATAGAGGGGGGAGGGAATCCCGCACACGATACGGCGTCCGATCATGGTGCCAAAGTAATCTTCTCGGCACCATAGAATTATCCTAAATCTAACAACCAATTTAAGCCCTGTTTTAGATCTTGGGAACAACCTGAGAAAGGAAAGGAAGTAGAATCATATAAAACACATTAACATTATGTGAAATGCTCTATTTTGTTGCTCACTATTTGCATAGTGCCTACTGCCTACTCTTGCCTAGTCGTTCCTGTTTTGTCTTTTTAAAATGTAAAATGTAAACATGTTATCTTAAAGATACTAGTTTTGAGGTTTTTACATTATTTTATTGTGTTTGAAGCAATATCATCTTGTTGATAGGGTCTTACAATCCTCGATCTGATCCTATGATTCTATCCAGTAGACCCCTCGAACAATCCTAGTTGGGACCCTGATGTTAACAATCTTGCTAGGCATCTACCAATTATTTAGGCAATTTAATGTGGGCTCAGGTGATCGGAACTCAGGCCTAGGCTTCGAGGCAGTGCAGAGGCTATGAATATTAATCCAGTTGTCCGTCCTCATCATGTACTTTTTGTTAAGATTGGTGAATTTAGTTTTGTTACTTTAGATTTTGTTGAGTTTTGATGCCTTAACAGCTTAGCTAGTTTTATGTTCTCCTCGTGTTTGTTGTCATTGGCCCATATGATAGGGCTCATGCCTGGACTTGCGGGCAACACCTTGTTTTTCAGGGCATCTTTTGTGAGATCTGTACTAGTGTAAGAAATGTTTTTAGAACTTAGACGGCCTATATTGACTTAGTAGGTCATGTGTAATGTAAGGCTTGAACCTCCAATCTTATATTAAGACAAGAACTGGTTCTTTTGCATGGCATATAGCAGATGAAACTCATTTCTTGAGGACAACTAACTTTAACTTTTAGGTAGTCCGGAAATATGCAATTCCAGCTGTTAAGAAATTTATCATTTTTGCTCTGTTGTATGCAAGTTGAATGTGTGAATCATTATTTTTAACATACATTCTTTCAAAATTGTGTAGTCTTAAGGTGTCAGTGCAAAGTTTTTCAGGTTGAGAGAACACAGTGTAAGAACTGTCTTGTTTGGGCTAAAAGTGACAGTTTAGCAAGGGACGTATTCAAACAATCATCAGATGTCACAGTAAGTCAGTTACTGTTTTCACCTCCTTGAAATCTTTTTCTACACAATTTTTTGTTGGGCATCTACATGAGTGCTCTATCCTGACTGCTGAATAGGAAAGTATTGATAATTTGAGGAAAATTGACACTTTGAAGGTGTGAAATTCTAATTTGGGTAGCTTTAAACCATGTTTTATGCCATATTGGGAATGTAATTGTCATGTCTCTGTGCAACAGGATTTATATGTGCCCGTCTTGACCTACATGTCTTTAAGCATAGGTCTTATTCATATACCCTAGGCTGGTTTTAGAATAACCTAAAGTTCTTCCAGAATAATACGTTTCAGCATAGTATTTATTTTTCTGATTTTCCATATGTTGGTTTAGTTTATTAGAGAATTTGGGTCTCTTTGTATTCTTTCTTGAAGAATATGAAAATACTTTCTTAAGTTTTTCCTTATTTGGGGGAGACAAAACATTATGGGTATTGGGTATGAATGTCATTTGAGAATATTATCAAAAAGAATTTCATTTGAGAAAAAGCATCCTCTCAGAATTCTCGCAAGCTTATTTCAGATGTCACATTAATCAAACTACTATCAGATCATTTACCTTCATAGCAGTATTTGGGCACTATTTACGGAAAAATGCCTTCTTTCTCTTATAATCTTCTCATTTATTGCAAGAGAAGTCTCATAGCAATGAAATGAGAACAGCTGAATAGCACAAATGATGTTAATATAGTCTAGCTTACCTGCGCTATTAGAATTACCCATTGGTATAATAGTTAATTGAGTTTTTAAAATTTTATCTGTTATGAGGTTAAGCTGGTTAGGATTGAATCTTTGGTCTATTAGTCGACTAGTGATAATCAATGAGTTAGAATCGCATTTTGTCAAATTTGGAATATCATTTTGCTAGTATTTTGCAGTTCACACTAAATAAGGACAGCCTTAAGCTCCTTTGAAAAGTATTTCATTTATAGAAAAAAATATTACTATTTTTTATCCGTGAAAAAGCAATCTCTAGGAAGAAAATTGGAACTGTTTTTATTTTTTGTGGTTCAAAGGAGACCCTATTGGGCTTATGGGCTACACAATGGGATGTAGCTGATGTAGAACATGAAAATAGAGTAGAAATAGAGAAATAAATAGAAACTAGGCTACTCTGTGATTGAAAGAGAAGCCAAGTTACCCTGGGGATTAGAAGAGAAGCCGGGGATGAGAATAAAAGCTAGGCTACCCTAGGGATTGGAAGAGATGCCAGGCTATCATGAGGATTGGAAGAGAAGTCTTGCTACCCTGGAGGTTGAGAAGAAATTGATACCTAATATTAATAATTTTTATTCATTCAAAGCTATTCGAAAAGTAACATAGAGATCTCTTATATAGAGATATTTAGGAATCCTAATCCTAAGCCAACGCTGTAAATAAAGAAATTGAAAACTGATCAAATATTAAATCCTAATCAAATACTATGTGGTAGGATCCATATTAAAATACAGTTCTTTCACAATTACAAATTTACAACTTTGTTCCTATACTCTTTTGTGCCCCTTCATTCTCCACCACTTAGAAAAAACTTGACTTCGAGTTTTGAAGTGAGGAAGCAGCAATAATTGGGATTCTTGTAGAAATGAAGCATAGTCACACAAGTCTTGAAAAATGAGCTCTTAACCAAAAAAAAATTTTTTGGCGGAGAATATCTGCTGTGGAGGTGCTTTAAACCAAACAGACAAGATAAAATTGTTGAAATTAAGAATTGAAAAGAAATTTTGTATTATTAATTGATTGATTTGGATACAATTTGATAGTTCTATACATAGATTTATGAATATCAAACTTAATAGGACTAAGAGACATAACTAGATAAGATAGCCATAAACTAAGTAAGATTAAAAAACCTACTAGACACATAATAAGAAACCTAATTAGGACTCTCAACACTCCCCTTCAAGTTTGAGCATACACATGCACCAACTTGTTAGAAAGAAACTCATACTAACAACAAACCTCATTCAATCTGAAACAAATAAACCCAAACTCATAAATTACAATAACCCACGACTACACATCGGGGCTCTACACCCACAAAAAATAGTTAGGTCACCACATCGGTACCACCTAACGAGACAAGATCCGAGAACATCGGATCAATAAGACTTTGACTATTTGTCTTGTCTTTTTTTTTTTTCACTAACTTTGACTTTAACTTGAATGGGCTGCAATCATTGAGTCGGGAGGAAACAACATCTATATATATATTGAAAATAAATTTTATATTGTTAATTGATTGATTTGAATACAATTCAACAGTCATATATAGAATTATGAATATCAAACCTAATAGGATTAAGAGACATAATTAGATAAGATAGACATAAACTGAGTAAGACTAAAAAACCTACTAGGACATATAATAGGAAACCTAATTAGGACTCTTAACAAAAATCAACACTAAGAACCTGCATAACAACCACTGTCTCATTCATGTCTTCCAACTTTTCATGAACTTGCTCAACATCTGAAGGAGCTGTGGCTAGTACATTCTCTTGATCTTCTCTCGGTATGGTTTGAGCTTAATAGCACAGTTTTGCCAACTTTTGAGCTATAGGCGTAACTTCCGCATTGCCTTTCTTAGCACTAGCTAAGATTGTGGAGAGCAACTTGTGGAGAACTTCTTCACCTTCTTCTAATACAAGGGTCATAATAGTCTCCATAGACAAGAAAACATTCTCTGGGTGATAATCTTTTATAGCCTTGAGGAAATGCTGGAACATCATAGTAATCAAAGCATCACATCTGAGATCCTATTAATATATGACCAACTAGACTTGTCAGCTAAATTTTAAAATGATGACAACATTTATTTGAAAAGTAACATAGAGATCTTTAGGAATTCTAATCCTAAGCCTACACTGTAAATATAAAAATTCAAAACTGATCAAATATTATATCCTAATTATATTTTAAGAAATTAAATCCTAATGAAATACTATGTGGTAGGATCCATATTAAGATATAATTCTTTCATAATTACAAATTTACAACTTTGTCCCCATACCCTTTTGTACCCTATAAGTAGCCCTTTCCATCCCTTATCCCTCTCATCTCTGGTGTGAGTGGGGTTTGATCCCTGGTCTCTTGTACAATGACAAGTAACTCTGCAAATTAGGCTAGCTGGCATCAACAAAATCGAAAGTATTAAATTAATATGGATGTGTATTAGTCTATTAGATGCAGGGATGGGCTCAACTCTTATTACCAGCAGGATTCATCCCAGCTAAAGTCCTATTGGTACTTGGTCTGTTGTAGTGATCTACTGGCTTTTAGCTGCATGCCTGCATGTTGAAGTTTGTGGAATCCACTGATTCATATTACTGGCAGAATTTAAAGGTTTTTTTTTTCTTTTTTTTTGTTAAGGTACCATGTCAATTTTTAGTCATGCCAAAAGTCTTGGGTTTAAACAAGGTGTTCTATTGCTAAGCTCTTGTTCAAATAGTCTGACATTAAAATCTATGGTTTTGATACAGAAGTTGGTTATGTTGAGCCCCCGACTTACTTTATGCACATTTTATTGTTCTATGATGTTATTGCAGGTGGGCTACATTGTCATGGTCGATCTTTCTACTGGGGTTAGAACTAACTTATTGAGGATGAAAGGAGCTGGGGTGGTTGGTGTTTACCATCCATTAATTGATGAAAAACTTGTGAGAATTTTGCACGGGTATGAATTTCACTTTGAACAATGCATTAGCTGTTATAGGGTTTTCGACGTGTGCACACATGTAATTTGGTGTTAGTTTTCAACAGGAGGAACAAAAAGATATACGCGTGGACTGTTGATGACATTGATTCCATGCATAAGATGTTATATGAGCGTGTGGATGCTGTTGTTACGAGTAACCCCACTTTGCTTCAACGTCTTATGCAAGATATCAGAACACAATGCCTTGAAGAAGGGTTTTCTTTAACAAGATGACCTCTATTTATTTCTAAGTATCAATATATTGGGTCAAATTGGATTTGATATGGCCTTGGTTGGTTCCCCGTTTTTGGTAAGTTACTAAACCGGAACATGATTTTGTTGAGATCATATTGATTAGAGGTGGCAAATGGGTCGGGTCGGGTCGGGTCAATCGAGTTTGGGTTGAGTTTGGGTTCGGTTCATTTCGAGCTTGGGTCGTATCAGGTCTCGGATAATGTCGGATCGGGTCAAGTCAGGTTAGCGCAATAGATATTTATGCTTAATTAAAAAATATTTTATTTGCATACAATAAGACTAAAAAGTTATATTGTCAAATACTTGAAAATTATTTAATAATAAATCAATACTTAATTTTTTAAATAATATATTTAATTTTTTTGAATGCAATATGCAATGTTATTATTCTTAATCTCAAAATTCAGTCTTAAATGATATCAAATAACTGGTTTACAAAGTTATTCTTACTAATAACGCTTTATATCAAAATTTGGAGATTAAATTTAATATAATAATTTTATTCCATTATGTTTTTTCTTGACAATTACAAATAAAATTTTATCGTAACTTGAAGAATAATGAAAAATTTACTATTTTTCATTTTTTATTTGAAATTTTGATATTACTCATATTAATAGAATGTTGAACTATACATATCTAACACATGTAAATCAATAATTAATTGATTGTTATATAATTTATTTTATTTGACAATTAGTAAATTAACTATTATCCAATTTTTAGAAAATAAATTGTTTTTTTATAAAAAAAATATTTTCAAGTCGTTTCGGGTTTGGGTCGTGTCGTGTTCGGGTCATTTTAAATCTAGGCCGTTTCGGGTTTCAAATCACTTGGATTAGGGTTATATTATTTTGATGTATTTTCAACTTGGTGATGGGATTAAATCAAAATCAAAATTATTGAGAAGAAAACCTAAATAACCAAGATCCTCTATGTCAAATCACCGAGAACTAATAGAGTGGAAGCATATCTTGATCCATGAGAACGAGATGGTTGTGGGTTTCAGATCTTCCAATTCGACACGTATTCCCTTAAAGAAGTGTCTATTGGATTCTTTATGATGATGGGATGTCAGAAAGAATGGGAATGAAAATGATACGTATGAATTAGGGACCACAACCCCTAATATAACTCTCCATATTAAGTGAATTATAACTCTTCATATTCAGAGAATTATAACTATCCATATTTCTATTTTGGCCCATCATAAAAAAAGGAATATGAAAACAAATCTACACATAAATATGCCCATATCATAATAGATACATATAACCCCAATATTATTACCCTTATTAGATCACTTTAATTGGATTAAACTTTAAGATAGCCTATAATACACAATTAATTACATATATAGGCCCACATAACAAATTATTTTCCAATAATCTCCCACTTGGGCCACATATGTTACCTTATAAAATTGTGTACAACTTTATGAGCTCAAAACTTTTGCTATCATGATCAAAAGCATCCCTGAACAATCTCGTCCATTAATTATATAAATATAGGATCAAAGCGACATTCGTTACAAGTATTGTAACTAGATCCATCAATGGTCATATATACCCATATAACAAAATGACACAGATCAAA